>CM062241.1:9186159-9714961 GCA_031216185.1 Syzygium aqueum
GATGCAGGTGAGCTTCTTAACCCTTGCTTAAATCTCTTAAATCTCTTTATCTGTTAATATGTTTGGCCATCTTTTTATCGGTTTAGTTATAACCTTGATATTTTTCTTTGGAAAGTGTCTTTGAACACTCTTTATGTAAGAGTGCCATTCATAGTTATAAATGGGCAAGGTTGCTTTTAGCAGTTCGAGATGGTGATTTGGAACGCTAAGGGCGCGTTTGGCAACCGGCTAAACAGTAATTATTTCTATTTTTTTGTTTCCAAAATCAGTTTTAGAACAGAAATCCGTTTGGTAAATTTTTTGTTTCTGGGCACAAATTTGCAAAAATTTGTTCCCAGAATCAGTTTTGGAACAAAATCAAGAAGCAAACAAAAAGTTGCTTCTTGATTCTAGGAACAAGAATTAGAAATGAAAAAAAAATTTCTTTTTCTTCTTCTTGGTTTTCTTCTTTTTCTTCTTAGCCTGTGGCCGGCAACGGCGTCGCAACCCTCGCTGGATCTGATGAGGGTGGTGGCGAGGGTCCAACCCTCTTCAGATTCAGTGAGGGCGGCGGTGAGGGTCCAGCCCTTGCCCAAGTCGCAAGCCGTCCTTGCCGGAGCCAGCGAGGACCACGACACCCTCGCCGGCCTTGGCCTGTGGCTGGGCTGGTTTCTAGCGCCGGCAACTTGGCCATAGCTAAGGAAGGGGAAGAAGAAAAAAAAAAGAAATATTAAAAAAATCAAAATATTATTAATAAAAAGAAATTTTGTGTAGTTATCAAATATATTTATGTTCTTTTTCTATTGCAAGAATATAAATTTGGATAATTATCAAACACTTTCAAATGCTTAGAAATTGTTCCCGGCACGGAATAAAAAAAATCATTTCTGAACAGAAATTATTTTCGGAAACAGCATGGTTGCCAAACTCACCCTAAATGAATTAGCAATTACAATGGAATTATTAAATGCTAAGCTTTGCATATAGTCTAACTGACATCTTTGAGTTGGGTAGCTTGCAAGCGTTTTCCTCAAGACATGTTTCATGCTGATGGTTCTTTTGTCTATTGCAGAATTGGTATTACGCAGCTTTTTGGACGATGAGAAAGAAATCAACCGCTGCTGATGTTGTATCATCATAATCGTTTATATGATTGCAAAAATAAACTTTTCCAGTTTTACCATCAGTGCTACCTCCATTTGACAGAAGCCGTGCTACTGTCTTTCAATTTATGCTATAGTATCTCTATAAAGACATGGTGTCGGACTTGAATGCTTTTCATGTTTCTGTTCGTTCTTACTTTGATGGGCCTGTGACAACAGATTTTATTAATCTGTATTAAAATCCGCTTTGCTCTATAGATCCTTGTGTTTTTGGATTTTGGCAGGCGGATACAAAAGGGTGATTTCGGCACCAAAGCTGAAGATGGCTGTTTCGCATTGTTATAGGGTTCCTGGTAACATAGAGAATTAATTTAAAATGCGAACTACTCTTCGAGAACGGTCTGTACCCTGAAAGATATAATGCTGGCTGTGCCGATTGGCAGCCTCTTCCTAGTTTCTGCTATTTAGAGCCAAACTTAAGTTCGACAAAAATAAAGCTTCGGGCAAGCGAATACAAACCAGATAAGAGGATGGGGAAAGATCCATGTGCAAAATCGTTGATATGAATCAAATGAAAGCAAATCATGAATATGATACATGTAGCAGTCTCGTGCTGAGCTGAGGGCCATGCTCGCCGGAGGTAAAACTCAGACCTCGGTCACACACTTGAGAGTTTACTCCGCTCTAAACCTTAGTCAACTATTGCTGGGAAGGAACAACATAAGCTGAATGCAAAGCCAGACACTGAACCACGGACAAATTTGTGCGACTACTGACATGTTCATCTGTTGGGAACATTACAGAGCTAAAAAATAAAGCAGCCGACATAGCACATTAATAGGAGAGTGGTGAGCTGTTGCCCAAGACTACCATGTACATGTTAAACATTCAGTATCCACTACAATTCAACTTTCCTCCCGGACTTTTTCAACATGGAGCAGCAAAATATAGCTCCTCAAGAGGAAACCAGGACGCCACTTAACCCCCATCAAGAACCTTCCTTCTTAATGCACATTCATCCATACGATCATGGAAATGACATCACTAATCCTGTTTTAATTGAACAGTAAAGGGCGAAAAATCATAAAAAGGGAAGAGAAGAAAGAAGAAGGGAATAGAGCTGTTTCCTAGGATTTACTACAATCGAGGACTGCATGCTTTTTTTCCCCCCTCCTTTATCCACATGACTGAGTAACCGAGGGGAGCTTCTCAAAAGCAGCTAGATTCTGCAACAGTTTCTTGATGGTGCCTGCAATCACCACACCGTGTCTTACTACCCCCTCACGGACTCGGAGTTTGTTTGGCTGCTCCCACTGCCCATGCGTGCATTAAATGCATTTATGGGCATGGATCGTTGAGCAAAGTCCAACAAGAGCTTACGCTGGTTCTCGTCGGTGTGAGGGAGACTAGCACGCAAAAGCTCCACAGGCATTTCCCGGTTTATTGCTCTGGCTGCCTCTGTACCAATGATTTCCGAGCTAACTTGGGTCTGGGTCAAGATTGACTGAGCTATAGTTTCATATTTTGTGAGGCAGTATTTTGTAAGGAGAGCAAAGAACTCATTGAAGGAAGCTTGCCAGAGGGAACGATTGGGCATGCTACAGCTGTTTGGGGCATGGGGACCGGTCAAAAGGTCGGTCGCCCTTTCAAGAACGGATTTCAGAATCACAGATGCCCCATCTCCAGCTGAGCTTCCAAGGGGCCGAAGTGGTGGCTGCTCAGATGAACAAACAACAGCAACAAGACATGCACTCAGCGCACGAAGGTCCATTCCACTGACACACCTTGAAACGGTATTGGCTAAATTCATGGTTGTCTCAGCTGCTCCAGGATCAGAAGGAAGGCCACCATAAAGAAACCTCAAGTGGCGGAAAATGGTCATGCATACAATCCTAGCGAGCTCACTACCTGGGAAGAGAAGCTGGAGGTACCTGGATAGGAGCTTCCTACCCTTAGGGATGGAAACCAACCGAAGAAAGACAATGTCGTCCTTCGGGCCCAGCCCAACTGTGTGTCCACTTTTGCCCAGTGGGTCCACAAGCTGGAGTGATGCAGCTAGACCTTCCAGAAGAATCTGCCGCTTCCGCCTCAACTGGGTTCCACCGTCTTGGGGCTGAGTAAACTGCAAGAGGCGATCAATGTCATCAACATCAAGGAGGACACAGAGGCTGTCCTCGATGGTAATTCTGGCGGCAAGCATCGGTTCCTGTTCCAGAGGCTTCTCTACAGCCTTCTGCTCAGAGTTGCCATCAGCAGAATTAGGCGGGGAATCAACCTCGAGGAGGGGGCGAGGCCTACGAACAGAAGATAATGGAACCCTCCCAACAGCATCAGCAGTGAGATGAGAATGCTGTTCCGAAGAGCTATTGCGAGATCGAGAAGGAAGTTCTCTAAGATGGGAAGGACAAAAACGCTGCTTCGATCTTGACCCGGAAGATTTACTGGCAAGACGTGCTTGGTGGTAATAATCATCTATGTAAGGATCATTGCTGTGGGTTGCAGCATGCTGCATTTTAAGAATACTTTCAATCTCCTCAGAAGTCATATACTTGGACCTGAACTGTATAGAAATGGGATCACTTTTCTGGCTACTGAGATCGGATCCTTGTTGAGAAAAGCGTACACTCTGTTTCCCTCTTTGTGATGATTTGGGTCTGTGATCTCTAACATCAGACAAACCTAGAATCATTTTATGCGAAGGTGAAGGATGAGTACTGTAGAGTGGGGAATGCAGGGCAGTATAATGGGCCAAAGATGACTGAAGGGAATGGAGCCTTTGATGTTGGAGCTGCTGATGAGGTGACATCAGATGTGGGGAAATAAACCCATTTTGATGAGATAATTGTTGTTGTAGCATTATGTTTTTCAAGATTCCAGACTGACTACCATGAAGTACGCCAGCTTGGTTGACCCAGTGGCTTTGTGACCTGTTACTAAAGGGAAGACCAGAAGGGGTGAATTGAGGCACATTATTACCATATTCAAGCCCATGGGATAAACCAGCAACCTGAAGATTGTTGTTAGATAAAGGAGAGAAGATTGGTGCAGAGAAAGGCAACTGCGATCCACCAGTTAAAGAGGGCATGTTTGGGTTTCGAGGTGAAGCCTGCTGAGATCTGCTCCCGGGAGGAGGGAATGATGTGAATGCTGATTTAGGCACCAGAATTGGTTCACTTGAGAAGTGATGGAGATGGGGTTGCTGCTGAGGATAGGAGGACGTTCTGTACAAAGGCTTTGAGTCTGCATAACGAGGAGAAGGTTGAGATGACCATCTCTTGCCTTCTTGAGCATTTTCTGCATCAAATGAATAAGGATCCAACCAGGTGGAAAAGTCTCCATCTTGTGCCCAATCAGTGGCAGATGAACCTGCAAACGCAAAACATAGACAGATTCAGTTTCAGGAACATGAGAAACTTAGAAAAACTGTCGTTTCATAACATCCAGTTGAAGGTACTAGGTATGGCCCTTATCCTATATCTCCAAAACTACAGAAATGCATGATGCTTCTTCAGAAAAAAAAAAGGCAAAAAAATGCAAGTAAAGAATCTGATGGACAGGCGAACTAGGAACTAACTCCAGCACGTGACAGATGTGCGTGCACACAGAATCAACATGAACATGCATAGCAAATCAGGAAATGTTCAATATGGGAACATACGCAAACTAGCAGGACCCAATGCATCTTTCTAGTGCATTTGGAAGCTAGAAAATTACAACAAATAATACAACAAACTTGAAACTACTTATTTCTAGTGACATAATGTAATCCCTCCAAATTTTCTACAATAGTTCACGCAGCAAGCTCGTACACCACAGAATCTGTTGCTCCTCCAATATGAACAAAAGACACCTCTCAAAATGGCATAGAAATTTCCAGGGATGCAGTTGACCAAGGGGTTCTTTTTGTTTATTATTATTTTTCGACACATTATACCAAAGGAGTTGTGATCTGTAGTTTTATAACCAAAACAAACCATGTAGTTCCCTTTGCAATGACAAGATATAAAAAAAGACAAGCAACCTTCCACAGAGGACTTGGCCTTTACGCATGAAAGTCAAACAGGAGTGGATGTTTTCTCCCGTGCTAAGCTATAGACACAAGTCTATCTGTGCTCGTCACTTCAAAGCCAAGAATATCAGTTGAAGCAAGGTAGTTAAACTCACTTTTTCACCTAGGATCGATGAGGTCCCCACAAAATCAGATTATAAAATCGTAATTTACAAACTTAGTAAAGTAACTTCCAAAAAACTGGTGAGTCTCGGTCGTAATGATCATCAACAGCTGCATAGTTAAAAACTAAACAAGAACCAAGTAAATAGTCCGTGCCTAAACTAAACATCGACGGCACACTTGATGTCATATCACAAATAAATCGTAGTCTCAAATAAACAAATCATCAGTACCATTAATAATAACTGAATATTTTACTAATAAAACTTAGAAAAACTAATATACTAATACAAACACTCTACCCAAAAGAATACAAATTCGCTCAAGAAAAAAAAATGTTTAGCTTTTCTAATATAGTTTATCTGACGTGAAAATAGTTTTAGCTCACACGACTAAATCAAAAAAATTTCTTCATCCAGTCCTAAATAGCGGAGTTTGCATCACTTTCTGGTGCAGTTGTTGGTGGTTGATATTAGTGCAACCGCTACCAATTCCAAAAGAAGAAAACAAGAACTCTAGCTTTGCCTTCGCAGTATCAACAGGAAGCGACAACCTTATTTATTCATATTCTCTTCTCTTTTTTTATTCCTCTTTTTCATTTAAATTTTATTCAATTAGGCATCGGTCAAACACACCATTTCACTAATGCCGCATGGGCCTGTTTAGTTGGTTTTGGGCTAGCCCAACACCCCAAATAAAGTGCACCGGGAGAGCAGAAACAGCCACCACCAATTAAATGCAAGGCAACTCATGATCTTGACATTTTTAGCGATTTAAAATCACAATTTCACCGATTTTACCCCTACAAATGATTTTCAGCCGAGCTTACAGACTTCGCATTATTTGTCTCATAAAAATGTACGAATTTACGAGTTAGATAGCGAATTTAACAACAAGAGTTGGAGGACTGGTTCGCCTTTATTAAACTGAAAAGACTTGTCACAGAATCATTTGATTGAACCTATGCTTGAACTGGGATACAGGTACCTGATCCTAGAATATACTCCTCACTCCAACTTAAACTATCTTATGATTCAGGACATGCGGACTTTGACAAAAAGTGATGACATCTAGCTACACTTCACGATTCAAAGTCACAGTAACATTTTAACATGGCATCTGGATTCTATGATGAAGTTTAAGAAGGAAAAAAAATATCCTGGCTCATTCCATTGGCAAAAAATGTTTTACTGCTTTCCCTCCTTGCCAAGGTCACATACCATCTATGGTTATCGCAATGCCCATCCTTCATAAATTTTTATGCGTAAAGCAAACCTGATGGACTATCCTACTTGGGTTTTTATCTGAAATGAGTCATCTAAGCTGTTGTAAAAAAGAAACAGGATGTAAATTTGAAAGTGGCCAATGTTATTCAAGACGAGAATTTGTCCAGGAACTTTCCCCAAATACTTTTCTATCTGGAATTTCAATACCCGTACTCCACTGGGCCTGAACACAATAACTAAACAGAATCCATGAAACAAATTAAGAATAAGAGACCTAGGACAGAACCCAAGAGGATTACAATCTATAAGCAGTCATCCTCCTCTGTACCGTAGCGATCTATAGCAACAATCAAGGAACACAATCGGAAGCAAGGATGCAGCAGGGTGCAAAGGAGAAGCAAAAAACATTTGAATCTTCTTAGCATCATGAATCCTCTTCATGTATTGCACGCACAACTGCTAACCCACCCCAATTTTTTGCTGAGAGATACATGATCTAGCTTCAGTATGACCAATGGTATGATAAGAATCATCAAATTAGGGTGCATTTCATCCTAGTTTAGCATTACCCTTTTTGTTTTTACAGAAATTTCTTTCATAAGGAACTTTGCTCTTCACATTTTCACTTTTTCACAAACTTAATGGATATATTTTTACGATATGCAAACTACCTTCTTAAAAGGATGTAGCCAAAGCAGTGCCGTGGCTTCTCCTTTCCATGGAGTAATAGACACAATTATTTGGAGAAAAAATATAAAAGAGCCAACACAATCTTCAGCAATTTTGAAGGGTTGGGCCTTTAAAACTTTGCAACAGAGAACATTTTCAGACTAGCAGTATCAGAAGCGAATGAAACCATAATAAAACATCCATCCACCATAGACAAACAAGGATCAATAAAATCACTGGAAAAGTTTCTAGACTTTCAATATGATTGTAGAAGGACCCTTTGAAAATAACCAAAAAAAACATTTAGCTTACTCACTTTCCCTGGAGAACGATCCTGATCCTCTGTCCCCGATGACACCTGGGTTCCTTGGTCCTGTGACTACTCGGTTCAACTGCCGATGGAACAAAAAATGATTGAGAAATCAAGAAAGAGGAATTTGAAGTACCAGGAGAAATTCTTAAGACATATAAGGCAAGATCCTCTTAAAATATATCAGCAAGACCAACCCATCAGATGTATGATGAGGTGAATGGTCAAAAGCTTAGATCAAGTCATGAAGCAATCTTTAAAGACAACATCACTGTTATTTTTATCTTTGTTCAGCTCTATGGAGGCAAGACTTCAAAGGGGAGCAATGATGGTCCTATGCCAAAAGGACTTAATTTTGTGGATCAGGACTTCCAAGAGTGGTAACTGAGGCACTAAAGGCAGGCTTAAAGTTGGCCGGAAGCAAAAACAGGTTGTCGCAATAATTAGCTTGAGATACATTTTATTGAACTTACAGCATGTAAGAATTAAATGTTAATCTAGAGCAAGCCCAACCAAGGGAACTGTTATTAATGAAGCCCAGAGAAGTATGAGAGTAAAATGGGCAAAACATTATGTAGCACTCGGGAATTTTTATTTGGGCCTAAACATTGGGAATGTGCTCAGTTTGAGATCTAATACAAGGTTGCTCTCTCCTCCTCTCTCTCTTCACAACTACATCTAACTCGCAAAATCACCTTTTAATTCTACTCCATCCAAAAAAAGAAAAGAGAGACTATAAAAACTGCCTACCCAATTGTTCAGACTAGTGAATCAGCATCAAAGGTAATGCTGGAAAATATCATCACAAAATGAGAGAGAGAGAGAGAGAGAGAGAGAGAGAGAGAGAGAGAGAGACTTAATAGCACCATTTACTTTTCAATTATGACTGCATTGGGTGAACAGCATTTATCAAAAAGGTACAAGTCTTTGGTGTTTTGACTAAGCTTTGGTGTTTTAATTGGCTCCATAGAGCTTAAATTATTAACTCAGACAGACACAAGTGAAATATAGAAGAAATCTAGGAACCCAAATAACAACTTAAAACAGCCATAGAAAGGGTGTGACCTTAGCAAAAGTAGTGGCCAGATCATCCACTTCAGATAGAGATCCCAGACCGCTACCCTGAAAACGAAAATTCAGGCAAAAGTTTAAGAGGGGAAAATTTGCTACAATCAAGAAAAAGTGAATATTATAAGACAGGGCTTAAGTTTGTCCTCCGGTAAGGGAAAATAGAAAGTGGAGAAGCTGTTCACAAACCTCTTCTCTATCAAATAAATGATACTCATCATCTGCAGGTCCAAAAAAGGAGAAGTCTCCTTCGCCATCTTCTAGCCCCCCCAATTCCATTTCTTCCACACGATTTTGACCAAAAAATGCATATTGGGATGCATCGAAGAGCGCATCTGAATTACAGTGAACACACATATTAGAGCTTGTAAATAAAAGTAACATCTAAACAGTTTTAGAGCATTAGGCAGGAATACCATTCGTGAGTAGTACTAAGGCAATTCAAATTTACAGAGGAACAGCAGACCTATTTGCAAGCACAGAAAATAACATTGAAGAGTGATAGCAGCAACCAGACAGAAAAGTTAGCTCAGATATCCTCTGGACAAACCATTCCGGACCCCCCCCCCCCAGAAAAAAACCCTTTGCGGCCCATTGTGATTCGGCCTCAGAAGCTCAAAGTTAGCTGCTACGGTCACCAAAATGATACATTGATAAGCAAACGGAGTAAGCATGGCTCAACCTTCACTAAACGGGAGTAGGAGTCTCCATCTAATTATTAGAGATCGAGATATCTTTTATCAGACACCAATCACTTAATGTCAGCCAATAAGCAACAAAATTGCTAACCATTACGCCCGCTCAAAAGATTGCTATGATGGGTTAACAAACATCAGAGATACAATTCTTAATTCTTACAAGGCCCAAGCATAACTGAAAACATACATAAATCATTAACAACAATCTTATCGAAACCGCTCTAACATGTCCTCGCCACATCAAAACCGGAAATCTCGTTCCCCGGCAGCCGCCACGAGATTCAAGAGCACCAAACCCTAAAACCCCGGCTCCGCACAAATCCAACCCTCTTTCCAACTTCGCCACAACAAAAAAAATTTCACGGCTTCGTTCCGCGAATCACACAGGAAGCTCGCCGAAACCGGCAAGAACCGAAAACAACGGCCCGACAAAAAAAAAATCCTCACTCCTCACCGCGCCCCTCCCCAGCGAACAAACCCACCCACCCTCCCCCAAGGCACCATCTTCCCCAAACACCGAAAAACGAAACCCAACAATTTCAGAGCTCAAACGAGACCAAATCTCAGGGTAACGAACCTGAGGAGCCGTCACGGAATTCCTTGGAATCCTTGGAGTCCGATCTCTCCATGAGCGTTACGGGGGGTCGAAACGGCCGGAGCTCCGTAACCCTAGAACCCCAGAGGGACCACGGAGCTCTAGGGTAGGAGCAGGAGGAGGAGGAGGAGGAGCGGCACCGAGAGAGCCCGGGCCGTATCGAGCATGACAACAGCTACGCCGAGAACGCGGAAATGGGAGAACCTAAGAGGGAGGGAGGGAGGGACGGAGGGAGGAGGGGGGGGGGAATCGCTAGGGTTTCGGAGCGCTCCTCGCTCCCCGTCCCCGACGATCGAAACTGGAAAGGAGGAGAAGACGACGATGAAGATCAAATCTCTCTCCCAGAGAGATCGAGAGAGAGATGCGATAAGGAAGGCCTTTGTATTTTTTTTATTTTTTTGGGGTTTTTTTTTCTCGAGTCGCCATGTTAGGTAATTTTTTATTTTTTGTTTTTTGCGGTTTTGGTGGGGTTGGGAGGCGGTGGGGGGGTTGCGGTGACGACGTGGCGCGAGGCGAGTGGAGGGGGAGCACGGAGGCCCCGTGCACCGCGCGGTGCGGGATCGGCGCCTCCCCCCCCCCACTGTGGAGATATGCTCTCTCTCGGCGCGTCTCGTTTGATCCTGATTCCCCCACTGAGGAAGGGGGGGGCTCCGGTTGCGTGCGGGCTCGCCGTTGACCTTTACGGTGGGCGGGGGGTTGGGGGTGTGCGCCCAGCGGAGATCGGACGGCTGAGGAAGGTTGGCCTCGATCGCACGCATTTTACCTTTGCCAATCGGGTTCGGGTCGGACGATAACCGGGCCCGATTTACGGGGCGGGGGGGTTCTGCTGGCGTCTGGGGAGACGGTTTTATTATATTATTAATTTATTATACTGTCGGCGCCATCTAGGGGGGGCCGCGTGATCCACGTGGCGGGCGGCGATTCGGGGAGTGACGGAGATTTTCTTGAAGCACGTGATACACGTGGGTGGGGGACGCCCAGTCCAATCAATGACGTGGGGATCGAATGCGATGCGCATAGTACTCTTCATTTGGCTCGACTCGTTTCATTAACTTAAAGAGAGGGGCACAAATTCTTCTTCTTCAATTACGCTCGAGAAACCCTTAATTCTCCGTAGCCTCGCCATTAATCCTGCACAAATCCCAATCTCTTTGTCCCCAAGCATCGTCCCTGTCCTTCGTACATACCAATACTATTCTCCACCGCTTCCCCCCTTCTCCTTTCCTCGGTGCTTAATCGACATCGAAATGTTATTGTAGTCATTGGCAACCTCAATATAAGATAGGGATGAACCGATTTTCCAATCCGGTTGGTCGAGGAAGATCCGTGGAACCGGACCGGATCGGTTATTTTAGGACCGGGACCGGACCGGTTACTTAGAGTTTAGGATTTTTTTTTTGTCAAACACTTAAGATTTGGTTCACATTTTACTAATTTTTATCAATAAATTTATGTCAATGAAGTTCACTTAGAGTTTAATTCACATTTTACTATTTTTTATCAATGAATTTATGATAATGAAGTTTACTTAGAGTTTAGTTCACATTTTATTAATTTTTTTAAAGACGAAAATAACAAAAATATATATTAAATGGTCGGTCCGGTTAGATTCCCCCTCGGAACTGAAAACCGGATCACTCGAAAACCGGTTCCGCTTTTAGGAACCGGGAACCGGACCAATAGTCCCGAGAATCGGACCAAACTCGTTGGTCTGGTCTGGTCCCAGTTTGGGCGGTCCAAGTTGCTCACCCCTAATATAAGGTCGTAGGGGTTTGGAAAAACGCATCTGTTATTAGGCCATCGTGATCTTACTCTAAAGTAACGCATGGATCAATGACGGTTTTCATTTGCACTTGGACCCTTTTAAGAATCGTTTTTGCTTAAGAAGTAGGTAGACTCGACCCTTAAACTTAGTTTTTTGCCAAGAATTTCCAAGGCAGTTGCCTTCTCTATTGGAATTTGGGGTGACCACCTGTTAGAATCGATTCCCATTTTTGAAAACCTAAAATCTATCTTATTTGCTCCGGAACTAAACCGAAAACTTACCCTATTTTCTGATCCATTTCTAGGATCTACCCAAGATCCTATTTTTTTTTCTTTTGTTCTTTTTTTGGTTTTATTTTACAATAAAATCATATGAATTCAAAGTATGAGATGAGTGAGGGCGGGTGAGCGAGCAAAGGCAAGTCATGAATGAGCGAGCGCAAGTCATGAATGAACGACAGTTGTGAGGCTCAAACGAGTGAGGGCAAGTCATGAGCAAGTGAGGAGGAGGGTAAGTTGCGATCAAGAGAGAAAGATTTGTGAAGTGTCCGAATGAAGTTAGAGAGAACAGAAAAAAAGAGAGATAGAAAAAAAATGTCCAAAGAAAAATTAAGATTTTTAGATTTTATAATCGATTCCAAATTTTGTCCGGTTTTCCGATAGTTCTTCACATGGAACCAGAAATTGGACCAGTTTTCACTAGCTCTAAAAATTTGAAATCGGGAACCTGAAATCAGATCGATTTTCAAGGGGGTTTGATCCAATTCCCGGGTAGAATCGGTCCAATTGCATGGTTCTAGTTAAAATAGTTTGTGATGTATCAAAGTATATAGAGCTAGGGCAGATTGAATTTTCAAGTTGTTTGTGACTAAAGAATAACAGCAATGTTGTGAGGTCTACTTCTATCATTGCTTGCATACCGTGCTAATTTACCTGTTAGTTTACTCCCATTAATCAATATTTGGTTTGTTATTTCTCTACTTTTTTAATCGACACTAGTACATATCTAGATCTACGTATCATGAAATTTTCTTTGTTTAATTTTACAAAATTTGTAAGATCTTACGATGTTACAATACGATGATATAGAGGTACCATCGGGCCATCGATCTTAAGTGAAAAAGCGAGTTTAGCCATCTTGCTTGATCCTCACCAATGACTTTGATTTCCTTTCCTCATGCAGTCTAATGCCGATCAATAAACTCAAGACCGATTTATCAAAGAGTCGCACTTTTTCCACTTTTTTTTATTTTATTTTTGACACCTCAATTATCTCGAACTAACCATAATATTCCTTGTAGGTCTTACACTTAATTTAAAATTATTTCTCACCCTTTTTCTTCTTTTCTTAGAATTTCCTTTTGACTAAAATACAAAACTATCCATACTTCTCTCAAACAACTTTTTTTATCCTAGCCGCATCCTCCACACTCAATATATTTCAACGTTTCCTTCATGCTCGTCTTCTTCTTAACTTACTCTCCATTGTTCACTTGTATAAGAGTTTAACCATTTACTATAATCAGATCAAGCACCAATCAATGGAGTAAAGAGATGTTAGTTATATATGCACGTTCTTTACTTTATTTCTTTTAGATTCTCCTCGAAATCGTGAATTTTTTGACTTTGATTTCGATTACAAATATACAATAAATTACTCAAAAATTGAAAATTGGGGTTGATGTTATAACTTACTCATCTTTCATTATATATTTTTTTGTAGCGCAGTCACTATAAAAGGCAATATTCAAGAAGATCCAAATTGCGTAAATATATCTATTAATGATGAAAATGTGATTGGAGAAGAGTAATCAATCATGTCAACAAGTTCATTTGAAACTTTACTCAGTAATTTTCTAACTCGAAAGGATCCTTTGAGTAGTGTGCGGAGCCATATTCTTGCTCAAGAATATGTTGTCTCTGTGAAAAGGTAAAAGAGAGACATATAAGTTCTTCTTGGTTGTGATAGAGGAGAAAATAATATTGATCGACATTATATTTTCTATTGCATGTCAGAGAAGCAAAACCGTATCTCATTGGATTAGTTGTCCTTTTGAAGTTCGTTCTCATAAAAAGAACAAATCATTTTTACTCAAAATATTGAATGCATCACGTAATCACGATCCTTCGAGTATTATGTCCAGACATCTTACTTGCCGTCGCTTTTATGAAGTTGAAGCCATGTGTGAAAGAAATGTCTAAAGCTGGTATACCTCCTCACCAAATTCTTTCTTCCTTGAGATGAAGAAATCCCATTGTTTAAGGTATTGCTAAAACTGTTTACTACATGAAAGTGATCGTGAATATTTGAATGGTCACACTATGGTGAATGGTCGCACCATGGTCCAAACTTTATGGGTAAGCTTAGTGCCGGTGGATTCATCTACAATTTTAAACATGATGCCGATGGTCACTTAATGCATTTTTTCTTTCATCCTATCTCCATGGCACTAACCTAAAGTGCATTTGTAATGGATTATACTTAGGGTTAATATCACGAAAAACCCTAAACTGGTATACGTGTGATAAATTTAACCCAAACTAATTTTTGATCACGAAAAATCCCAAACTAGTATATCTATGACAAATTTATCTTGAACTAATTTTTTGACCACAAATCATCTCAAGTTGGTACACCTGTGATAAATTTACCTCAAACTAATTTTTTAACCTTGGAAAAGCCCAAATTGGTACATGTGTGATATATTTATCCTCCGTTAACTTCCATCAAATTTTACCGTTAAATTTACTGACGTGGATGACACATGATGACATGGTATGGTGACGTGGTAAGTTCACGTGGAAATACATAATGTAAATACCACGGAAAACCTCAAATTGGTCTACTAACAGAGAGTAAATTTATCTCAGGATTATCAGTTTAGGGTTTTTAGTATTCAAAAAATTAATTTGGGTAAATTTACCATGCATGTACCAATTTGAGGTTTTTATGATAAAAATATTAGTTTTGAGTAAATTTATCATATGTGTACCAATTTGGGATTTTGGTGGTATTAACTCTTATATTTATAAACAAGTTCATTTGAAACTTTACTCAGTAATTTTCTAACTCGAAAGGATCCTTTGAGTAGTGTGCGGAGCCGTATTCTTGCGCGTTAACCCTAGAAATCGCCTCTTCGTCTTCTTTACAAAAAAAAAACTCTTATGTTTATAAGACTAATAGATACCAAATGCCTTTATTGGATATTGTTGGGGCTTCCAGCTTTAATACTTTGTTATTCTCATGCTTTGCATTTTTGAGAAAGGAAGAAGTCGAAGATTATGCTTGGGTTTTGATCATGTTTAGCAACACCTTGTTTGTCGGTTGTCAACCTTAAACTATTGTCATGGATAGAGAGTTGGCATTGATTCATTGGGTTTTTGAATGCCCTTCGATTCATTTTTCCTAAAAGTACAAACTTGTTGTGCTTTTGGCACATTATGAAGAATATTGTGGTAAAATGTAAATCTTAGTTTGAAGAAGGAAAGGATCGGGATTCTTTTATATCTGGTTGGTCTGAGGTTCGAAGTGAAATTTGATGAAAATATTTGGCAATTTGAAGATCGTTATAAGGAAAAGCCGTTGGTTCTTAATTACATTAAAAAGACATGGCTTCTTTTCAAAAAGCTATTTGTGCCTACTTGGACAGATTTGCACTTGCATTTTGAAAATCATTTTACTTCAAGAGCTGAATGGGCAGTTCAACTTTGAAAGCATATCTACAATTTTCAACGGGGGATTTAGTCGAGATGAAAAAGAAAATATATCTCGAGTTGAAAATGAGTTTTAGGAAATCAAAATCAAATTGTCAAATGAAAAGTAAGAGTTCCTCATCATCTTTGTATTCCTCTCTTTAAGAACTTGATGACTTGCGTACCAGTATTTACTTTAAACAAGCTCTTTAAATAATATGAGATTGCTAAAAGTAGGGTTGAGCTACCTATTTGTACTAGGCATTTCATGCAATTCATGAGGCCATTTATGTGTGGATGAGATGACATTTAGATATTTCAATAGTTTGCCTCTATATATAATTAATCCACAATAAAGGCTTGATGTAAAGTCCTTTCTTGATCATGATATTACTCAAAATAAGGAAGAAGATTCATTTCCACGGCTACTTTATGAGTTGGACAGGAGGTCTCAAGAGTGGCTTCTTTCTAAGAAGTTGTTCAAAAGCAAATGGAGCAATTTGTACAAGCAAGCGAACATTTCTTATATAAGCCCTTGGTTACATTTCATAAAGTTGTTCTTCCCGTTTAAGAACTAAATGATAAGTAACTTCTACACGATGCGATCTTAAGCTTTTAAGATTGTTGAATAGGGGAAGGGATGTGATACTTAGGGTTACGGCCATAATAGTCAGACATAAATATTGAGAGGCAAAAAGATCTTGGATCGACACATACATTGAAATTCAAGGTGGTGAAATATAATAGGCATAGAGGACTCAAGCATTCAACAATTCAACCTAAAAGAACTATTATAAGATTGGAGCTTCTCGCATTATGACATTGAAAATTATTCCAATATATTAATTTTTTTTTAAGTAAATAGACTCTCTTATTGATATAATTGAATATTTTTATTGTCTGATTCCAGTAAAATATTTATTTTCCCATAGAGTTACCTCTTTTAGGGAGCACTTTTGTTAAATTGCACAGGCAACTTGTTATCATTGCAATGATTTGTACTTTGAAGATATTTTTCTTATCTTTAATGGTTTTTTTTTTGGAAATAACGATGCTTTTGAAATTGACAAAAATATGTATTTACAAATGATTTGAATGAGATGTTTTATAATGCAATTGTAATTGTCATAATTCTCTTGTCAGCAGCAAATTATTCCATGTTATCCAGGCAAAGATAATATTCCATTTTAGTAATGTTTTAAGGAGAATTTTTTTTTGAATTTGCACGATAATATTGGATGCTTAGAATTTTTAATGCAGTTAATTTTCTAATATTTTTAATTTTTTTGAAAATACCTTTTAAAAAATCGTGCAATGATGGCATGAAAATTAAATAAAAATTGGACTATCAAATTCACTAAATAAAACAAAAGTTGAGCAGCTAAAATACATGGCTTATTAAAGTTATAAGTAAATCGAATGCATTTGTTAAAAATAGACTTTGTTTGTTTCACGAAAAATAACTTCCTGGAAAATATTTTTTGGATTTTCTGGTGTTCGTTTCACGGAAAATAAATTAGTCATGGAAAACATTTTCCCTCAATGGACACAACACCTTCAAAAATGTGGAAAATATTTTTCACTTTTTGAAAAGAGGAAAACATTTTCCCCCTCCTTCTTTCATCATTCATTATAATTATAATTATTTTCTTTTTTAAAAATTCTATTTATTATTATTATTTTTAATTATCTTTGTTTTTTTCTTTTTCTTTCTCTAACGGCCGTGCGATCGGCCATAGGCGAGCTCGAGCATCGCCACAAGCCGGCGAGGCTTGAGCTCGCCAGATTCCGGTAGGGTCGAGCCTCGCCTCATCCAGTGAAGCCGAGCTCACCCAAGACCGGCGAACTTAGGCCTCGGGCAAGCTCAACCTCGCCAGATCAAGCGAGATGGAGCCTCGCCAACCTGTAGTGAGGCTCAAGCTCGCTTGTGGCTGGAAGTCGGCCACCGCTGTGGCCTACGACAGACTGAGGAAGAAGAAGAAGGAAAAAAAGAAAATTAAAAATATTTTTAAAAAATGAAAAAGTATTAAAAGTATGGCAAGGAAGAAAATCTTTTCCATACCAATAAACGGAAAATATTTTTTGAGATTTTTTCAGATTTCAACCGAACACCGGAAAATTGTGCCATGTTCCGGGAAAATGGTTTCTTGGAATATATTTTTCAGAAACACAACATTTTCCTCGAAACGTACATAGCCGTAGTGGATGATTCTTTTCGCTCTTACTTGTGTTTTGGCTATTTTTAGAATAATGGTTGCCTAGTACAATATTAAAAAGAAAAGAAAAGAAATAGACAACTCATTGACACAATAACTAATTAGCTATCTGCCGAATAAACTATTTTTTTAGAAAAGACAGACACTAGTTTCGTCCCTTTTGCAAAAACAAAAAAAAAAAAACGAAGAAGAAAAAGAGTTAAAAAAATAAATTTTCCATTTTTTTTTTGTTTTCGGACATCCCTAACATCTTGAATTTACCAACAAAGTTTTTTGTCTTAGCCAATACTAACTTACCAACCTAAGGGTCCAACCAGCAAATTAGATGTAATATAACAAAATAAATGAAGATAAATATCTTAGAACTCCATATGAAATCAAACATCCCATTTGAACTGGAAAAGTAACCAGACAGGATGCGAGGAAACAAAAATATCTCGATAATCCTGTCCCCCACCTATCTGAACTCTGGAAGTTGCCTTAAAGAGGATGCGAAACGCCGTGACTCCGGTCCCCACTTGGATCTTGATTTCGAGCCAAGAACGCACATGCACTTGGCGCTCGATCGAACTGTTGAGGGATTACTTCGTGGGTCGTTGACTTTATAACCAAAAGTGGAGCAATAAGTCTCTTGCTGATCCTTTCTTGAATGGAAGCATATGAGTCCAACGTTGGAACGTTACGGGTTCATTGTCCAAGCCGATGCATTGGAAGTGACGACCCAGAAGACAAGGACTTGGTCCAAATTCCCACCTGGGCGTCTCTCTCTCTGTCCTGCCCTTAATTCTCTTTTTCCAGCCTCCCATTGATGGTCAGGGACGTATCTTTCTAATGCACAGAGCTCGTAGTTTCCGAGGTTTCTTGCAACAAGCGCCCTTCTGAAGTCATACCGAGTCTTGTTGGGGACCTTCAGGTACATGATACATCGATGAATTCTGAACTTAAGGGTGTGTTGCTTTTCTTCTGCCGAAGTTTGTCTCGGATGGTGGTCAAATTCCATTCAATCACGTATTGTTCACGGACATGTTTGTTGCCGGGGTGCTCTCTCAATGTTTAATTCTCTGCCTTTTCTGGTGATGCTTCTGCTGCTTTGGCTAAGACTTTTCGTCTGATCGGTTCTCTGCATGATTCGATTTGTGTCGATTTTCTATGTATGATCTTGTGATGCTATGTGTGTTTTAGTTTGATTTGGTTGCTCAAGACGACTGTTGGTGTTCGCTGATCATGTCCTTCTCATCCAGTGTAGATACAGATTGCTGCTTCTGTGGTATTTGAAAAGTCAACTTTCGCTCCACAACTCTCTTTGCCTTTCTGGCTTTCTTTTCTTTATCTGTTTCGACGATCATAATTCCCTGCTTTTCAGCGCTTGAATTCTGCTTGGGGCATGGAATGGTTGAATTCGTGGCATGTCAACGCTCAGCTTCTTTTGGCCAAAAAAAAAAATCTCAGTTGCTTTTGTTTTAGTAACTCTCCATGTCAGATTCGTGTAATTGTCTAGGATGCTGGACTCTCAAATGCTCTCTTTGTTAGTCTCAATTGACTCGTCTCATATTAAAATTGGGCGATGTCACTTTCTGAAAGTAAAAGGAGTAATGTATATATTTCAACGAACATGAAGTCGAGTTGATCACTGGGATGATGAATTGAATATCAGGCTTGCAAATACTTCCTTTGTCAATCATGATTCGATTGTTTCTTGAAGTAGATATTTTGGCTATTACTTCGAGAGATTTCCCTTTTTTTTCTTTGCATCAATAACCCAAATATGAGTGTGAGGTTGCTTTGGTTCTTTATGCATATCGCATACAATGCATATAATCCAATAAGCTGCTTAACAGTAACTTAATTGATGCTACATTCGTAGGCATGGATGTTTTCGACCTGAAGCAGAAAAGCATTCTTGTCGGAATAGTACTTGTGGCCTCTGCTCTTACCATCTTTGGGATTGCGATGCTGAGACAGCCAACCCTTTACAATCCCCCCGGCCTAGTACGACCCGAATTTTGACAATTTAATGAAAATGAGTGCCTTCTGTGCATATTGTTCAGTATAAGTTCAACAGCAGTTGCTTCCTGCAAATACTTCTCATACCAAATATCCAATACTAACTACTCACACGAATTTAGATGGATGACAGCGTTCCTGACTAAGTCGAACCCTACACTTCAAAACATTTTTATCTGTGGTTAAATGGCTCTTTCGATCCATATTGACTCCTTGGACTCAATTGACCATTATTTCAGTTGATAATATATGTCACCAAGCGGACGAATTTTCCGAGATCTTATCAAATTCTTCCTTTCATCCTATGACCAGTCCACTTCTGGAAATCGGGAGGACAATTCTAATAGTTCACTCCCTACTCCTTCACGGCAAGAGGCATGAATAGCTGAGTCAAACTACTGCAAACAGATTCTTTTTGTTTCTTTTCTTGCATGATATATCTTCATTCACTCTACTTTATATGGCCTGTTTCAGCAGCACAAAGCAGGGGGGATACACGTGCTGGTGACTGGAGGTGCCGGTTATATAGGCTCTCATGCTGCCTTCCGCTTATTAAAAGATTCACATCGAGTAACAATAGTGGTGCGGCATGTTCAGAAATGTGCAGCGTTCATTTTTAATGTTTTTACTCTAAATGTTTAAGTGCATATCAACAAACAACAACTTCTCTTTGCTTTTGAAGGACAATCTTTCACGTGGAAATATAGGTGCAGTTAAAGTTCTTGAGAAGCTATTTCCGGAGCCTGGTTGTCTTCAATTTATTAATGCAGACCTGGGAGATCCACAAGCAGTATCCTCCTGATGGTCCTACAGTGAACTTCATCAAACGTGCTGACTTTATTTTTTATTGAATCACTTTTTTCCAATTAACCCAGAAGGGAAAAATTCGATTGTTTCTCCTTAAATTCAAATGGCAGGTCAACAAAATTTTTGCAGAGAATGCATTTGATGCAGTCATTCATTTTGCAGCTGTAGCTTATGTTGGGGAAAGCACACTGGATCCACTCAGGTAATTCCAGTTTCTGAAACCCAAAAGAGGCATGCTGTTCACGATTTCGAAGGCCTAACAAAATAGATCTTAGGTTATTTGTTATTCATTATATGACATTCTCATGGTGAGCATAAGAACTTCTTTGAACTGGAAGCTTATGCTTTCTATATTTGTTCCACTACCTGGTCTAATCCAAGTAAAGGACAAATGAGACACCCAGGTTTTCACACACTTCACACCAACTATTTTAGGCCATCGTCATGGTTTTACTAGCTCTCTCAGCATTGAGTTCATCTATAACAGCCTTCACACCAAGAAAAACGTTTCCCTCACTAAGATCGGCAATGGCAGTATATATGCTCATCATTTCTTAGAAAATTGACATCCCAGTCAAATTCTGAGACCTAGGTAGAACATCTTTTGTTGTGGTTGTTGAATAGATACGAGTACGTCACTTCGAAGTACCTTAAGGTAACTTTGATGTACATGGCAGGTACTACCATAATATCACATCGAATACATTGGTAGTGTTAGAGGCAATGGCTTCCCATGGTGTGAAGAAATTGATCTACTCGAGTACCTGCGCAACATATGGAGAGCCAAAGAAGATGCCCATCACTGAAAAAACTCCTCAAGTAAGTTTCTTACAGTATACAGCTTCTGCTCTATTTTATGCTGATCATGCTGAAATGATGCGCTGATGCCAGTTGAACTCAATTGAGTACCTAGCGTTACTGTCATTTACTGACATTGTGCGAACATAAACGTGATATGATACTAAATTTCCTGTTCAAATTGGCAAATCTCTGCATATATGTGGAAAATGATTGTACTACCAAATGCACTGTGCAGCTCCCCATCAATCCATATGGAAAAGCCAAAAAGATGGCAGAAGATATTATACGGGATTTTTCCAAGAATTCTGACATGGCCGTCGTGATCCTGCGGTTTGTGGCTCTGTGTACATCAATTAAATCATCTGTCGTTTTTCTTAATCTTTCTCTCTTTCACCGAGGAATCCTAATGGTGGTAGAGGTCAAATAATGAAAGAAAAGTACAAGCAGCAAATTTACATCACTTGTGGTATATTTTAGTCCTAAGCAGAGAGCTCAAACTTTTACTAATCGACAAACTACTACATGTTCAGATATTTTAATGTCATCGGATCAGATCCAGAAGGCAGATTAGGTGAAGCTCCCCGACCAGAACTCCGTGAACATGGTCGGATATCAGGTGCTTGTTTTGATGCCGCCTCGGGCATTATTACTGGGTTGAAGGTATGACTTATATTTCCTCATGGTAATATTCTGTGAAACCTGGAAGAAACGAAGAATATAAAGATATTAACTTCATGATGATGTTTCTAGGTAAGAGGGACAGACTATAACACTCCTGATGGCACTTGCATCAGGGATTATATCGATGTCAATGACCTCATTGACGCTCACATGAAAGCTCTGGCCAATGCCGAATCTCGACAAGTGAAGACTTACAATGTCGGCACAGGAAAAGGTCTTGAAAATCTTACATAGTGTAACCCTCAACATGCTAAGTAGTCATGTTCACCGTTTCTCATTGAACAAATTAATTCTCCCAAATGTTAAGCTCTAATGTGCATTAAGGTCTGTCGAACACTCGTTTTGCTCCTCTATATTTGCTACCGCTTACTGGAAGCTCTTCTGGTCTCTCCTGTCTCAGGTAAATCAGTGAAGGAGTTTGTCGAGGCGTGTAAAATTGCGACGGGGGTCGACATAAAAGTCGAATATCTTGATCGTCGGCCAGGGGATTACGCCGAAGTCTACAGCGATCCTTCGAAAATAAGGCAAGAGCTGAATTGGACGGCTCAGTATACGGATCTTCAATTAAGCCTTAAGATTGCATGGAGATGGCAGAAGTCGCATAGAAATGGTTATGGCCCTCCAACTGACACACATTGAAAGTGAGGCGGTTGGTCCAGTTGTGGAGTTGGATTGGATATCAGAGGTTGCTTTCCCGGCCGCGCTAATTCATGCAGACTTTTTACATGTTTGATGATCAATTGAATTGCCTGAAATTTAGAGATTTCCAGGAGAGATTGCAGAACCTGGTGACAAGGCAGTATAATGGTCATGATTGACATGTCTGCGGGTCCGTAACTCCATTTCAACTCACACACGTCATATTCTTTCCTTCGTGTAAACACAATGGTAGGATTAGGTTCTGCTCCTGGGTAAAGCAGGATCATGAACAACGAATCTCCCTATGATAAATAGATCCATTTTGCAAGTTCATTATTACGGTAGTTCTCTTCGTTAGTTGGGGGAAAAATCCACCTGAATTGGAATGATCCTTTACTCAGACAACATCTGGGATTCCTCAAACATATCCTCAGTATCAATATCATCAATAGGAAAACCTTTAGGCTCATTATCCGGATATCATACTTCAACATTTTCTTGTGAGGTAGGGGATAAAATGGAACGATGGATTGCCCAGAAACAAAAGCAGAGTTTAGAACAATCAGACTGTATATCTAAACCGTACTAAAAGTAGTAACTAATTGTGTACTTGGGGCATATTCAAGGGTCAGTAGAGTGATCACTTATCAGCAATACTAGATATCCGGCACTTCGACTCATCAACGGTTAGACAGTCTTCATAACCATAGTAAGCTGCAAAATGCGACATCTTATCATATTCATCACATCTCAGAGTTCAGGAACATAGTACATGAGAACTGTCCAAAGACTTCAAACCGGTATCGACATCAGCAGAAGTTCTCTCTAGGATATTGAAAAAATCTCATCTCTTTGCATTTGGTCATCCGCATTTCTAGCAGAAGTTTAATACTTTATGGAATAATGGCAAGGGAAAACTAAAGTTGTTCGTTGTCCGGATTGCCATGAAATCTATCGAGTTGGCGTCTAATCAGTGCAATTAATCATAAGCAGCCACACAATGGAAGAATATCCAAGGATCCATACTAGGAACCATAAGGTATTATGCGCGGACTGCAAGATTCCCTGCAAAACATCAGATCCTTGATTTTAAAACATCCTCCAGATTTTAGTGCAAGACAAATTTTCACATGAAACTTCATTTGCCGGAATTACTCTTTTAGAACATCCTTGTTCTGATGGACAACCGGTGAACAGAATTCAATCTTGCCTTCATCATTGTTCTGTAATCTGTGATAATTAAACTTCATCTGCGCAGAAATCAGGGAAATTAATAGACATGACCAAAATATTTTCAGTCATGTGAAATTTCTGGATGCAGGTGTCAACCAACACTGTAAAAATGTATAAGAGGCCAGGCACCATCAACCAGAACTCAATCCAGCTTCACACAATTGCCAGATCACATACAGATTTCTCCAACAAAAGAACAGTTTGCTTCAGTACTAGATTCTATTCGATCAAGGGGGCTCAATAAATGATCGTGTCAACGACATTGGATAAAGAAATCTTTCTCACCTTTGTTGGAAAGAGAGATCTTTTAAACCTTTGAAGGAGATGACGACAACTTCAGCAGGACTAATTACAAAGATACACCTTGTCACAACGACAGCTCACAGTGTCTACCACCTAAATATCCCTATGTGACAGTTTATTGATGCGTATCTAATTGAATCGTGTAAAAGAATTGCAAGTGATGAAACATCACTGCTATAGAAACAACTACTCCTCTTTACTCCTGGGTTTGGATCTTGTATCATCATGGATCCACGATGATCGAAATAGCGGCAACAGCGTGCAAACCACTTGTATCGTGAGACCCAGTGGAAGTCCTGAAAAATCATCTCCTGTGACACCAACAGATGATGCAAGCGCAACACCAAGGAATCCACTGATTATTAATGCTAAGGCGATGGCTGACATGACGAAAGCTATTAAAGATCCTTCACACCCTGGTGGACAGAGTTGCGCCATTAGGACGCTGAAGGGTAGAATTTTGAAGAAGAAGAGAACCTCCAAGACCCCCGAAAAGATGACCACATACAATGAATCCGGAACTCCCATTGTTTTGTAGACACCCTTGACGAAGAGAATATCTGAAACCATGAACAAGGCCATCATGGCCTGAATTGCAGACATCAGTTTCCTTGGTGGGACTGATTTCAGATGACGATTATAAACCATACCCCACAGGAGCATTGCGGCTTGGCCAAACACTTTAGAGATCCCCAATACCGATGTGTCGATCTTGAGATACTGTGTTTGGTAGAAGAACATGGTCCCGGTGAGAGCTGGAACAACTGCATAGGATGCTGCAAGCCAGATTATGGAATAAGCAATCTCAGGTCTTTTTAGTGCAGACAAGAGATCGGAAAGCTGCTTCCTAATCCCTGCTTTGGTCACAGTTTTAGGGAGGTCAAGAGCGCTTTCATGGACACTGATTGTAACAAGAAACTGCACTGCAAGCAGAAGGCCAAAAAACAGAAACATTATCTGCGGAGAAAATCTCCCAATAGCAACCCCGGCGAGAAGGTTCCCTAGGACACCACCGGAAGAGGAAGCCATCCAAACAAATGATGGTAGGTTACCGGACGAAGGCGACCTAGTCTTCTTTGAAGATGAAGCAGGCTGTTTTCCTACCTCTGCTACAATGGCATCATTTGCTACCTCTGCTATTGAAGCGCCGAGATTACTTAGGAGGAGATAAATCGAGATGATCGTTATACTTGATGGGGAGAGAATTGCTATGGCTAGCCAGGACAGTGCTTGCAAGAATGCTGCATACACAGATGAGAGAAAATGACTTCAGTTGAATGCATCCGAATAGATACACCAGCATATACGATTGCGGTGAAGCAAATCTATTAATATTACGATAAAATGACATCACTTTGACTTATGATGAATGAATGACTTAAAATCTCTGAAGTTTAAACCATGATAGGAAAATAAAGGTCTCTATTTAACGAAAGGAGGCATGTGATTATTTCGTTCATGTTGTTCTCTCATAAGATTTTCACAGTCAAAAAAATGAACTTCTGCTTAATCAATTCATTTGTCTCTAAGAACTGTAGAGCCGGGAAAATACACTATCCATAACCTAGGTGCCTCTTATATTTAGTTATGCCATACTTTTGAGGAAATAATGCATTACTATTTGTCAGAGATAGTCCTCTCAAATCCATATTTAACCAGCTAAATAGAGGAACACAAGTTCTTGTCCATTGAGCCCCACGGCAATCTGCCATCTATCATTGCTCAAGTTGATTCATGCACACAAACAAATTGCAGCAAGTTGAACATCATGGGAAACTAAGGTGTGAAGCGTGAAGCATCAAGATAGTTCACTTTCATTTCATCTATAATTTCGCTTTACCCCTAATATCCAAAGCAGCATCCACATATTTCTTCATCGAAACAAAGAGAACGTAGATGCTGGACCAACAAACGGACTCCAAACACTTACCTCCGAGAGCAATGTAGGGCAGGCGGTGTTGGCCCTGAATATAAAACGCGTCGGATACCACCCCATAGAGAGGCTTGGCGACCATGGGAAGGTTGGCCGAGTTCTGGAGGATCTGGAGGGTGGAGGGATCCACATTGAGGCCGTCCTTAAGGAAGAAGCTGACAGTCATCCATGGGAAGCACCTCAGCCCCTGAACCCAGTACCCTATTCCCAGTACTACTTTCCGAACCAGCTCAGTGCCGCCACCGCCGCTTCTTCTAGTCTCCACCACCATCTGATGCGAACTAAATCACTGTCAATTACAACACTGACAGTCAGGCAATCATAACTCAGAACTAGATCACAGGACAGCATTTCCTTTTCCAACCCTTTTTGGCCCCTCAATTTGGAAGTGATTCAGTGGTTTTTTGAAGTAGAACTGATATGCAGGATCACAGAGCCGATCTTGTCCAGTTTTATGCGAGAAAGTTGTTATCTTTGAATTGGTAGACAACATGTTCTCTTTCAACCCTTCCTATGCCCCTCAATATGGAGGTCATTCAATGGTTTTCTGAAGTAGGAGCGATATGCGCGGGATCACAGACCCGCTCTTGTCCAGTTTTGCTGGAGAAAGTTTCGATCTTTGAATTGGTGAACTCGATACAGAGAGCAAATTCTCGACGAAAAGAACTCGACAAATCAAAGGAAATGTTTTGGTTCAAAGAGATGGCAAGATTTGCACCCGAGAGATTCATATACAAGTGAAGTCTAACGATGTCGGCGAATTCACAGGAAAGGCGAAAAAATCAGTAGCAGACGCGTAATTGAGTGGAAAAATGACAACAAGAAGAGAGAACAACAAACAAAGAAGGGAAAGAAACACCGCATATGCAGAAACAAATTTAGATACAGCACAGACATGGAGGATCGGAAGGACAAGTAATGGCAACTGACCACCTCGTACACTGTAAGAGAGAGAAACTGCGAACACCTCCTGGCGGCCGGCAGTGAGGGAGAGAGAAGCAATTCTGAAATGGGTTGGGCGTGGGAGAGAATGGGCAACCACCGAAATCGATCTACAGTGGGACGAGACGAGAAAAGCGAAACGGTGCAGTGTCTTGTATTGGAGCCATTGAGAAGAAGACAAAACTCGCAGGAGGTCGAGAGAGAGCGAGAGAGGTGTCGTCTTCTGCAATGTTCTAATGGGTATCCATCATCATCATCAGAAGAAAAAGATCGGAGAGATTGTGTGCGTGTCATGTGTTTGGCTCATCCTTGTCTGAATATATTTACTTTCCAGGTTTGTGTCGTGTCAGACTGAGAGGGTTGATAGCAACTCAGGTTTTTGACTGATGATTTGACTATGGACGTCATTACGATCACCCAACAACAAACGATCTCCAAAGATTGCCTGAGGAAGGATTATTGGAGTTTTAGCCATTAAAGGAAGAGCTTTTCTATTTCCCCCTTCTTCTTTCCTCTGTTTGCAGCTGATGAGTTTAGTGATAGTTTCTTATAGGAATAAAACGAATTTATTACAATCGCCGTGTAGGAGAAGCACCGTATATTCCAACGTGTACATTACGTTGAGTGGTCCGTATAGGTGTTCCGATACACGTCAACGCTCGCCGTTAGCGTTTGCTGTCCGGGGGGGGGGGAGTGGGGGTCGTGTCGGACTGGTTTGACAGCAACAATGCTTTGGCTGATGAACTTGAGATTTGCGTATATACGGAATGCTTTCATTGCGTGATGATCTGACTAAACTATTCAATTTGCTAAACCCATGTTACTCTTTGATTCCTTCAATTTTTTCTTAAAGCGAAAAGCAGTACTGGAAGGCATCTGCATGAACAGAACAAATAGAAAACTCCAAACAAAAAGGCATGGACATAGCAAAGTTCTCACAGCAAAGTGAATGCACTTGCAAAAGAAAAAGCAGTATCCACGTGGATGCGAAAATCTCCGTCCAAAGATTCGATAAAATCTTTCGAGACGTGATGGATCATCCCGTCTTCATATTAGGTGAGATCACGAAGGGCATGAACTCTAATTCATAATTTAGAAGCTTGTTCGGCTAACGTGTACAATAACAACATGGGGACTGACCCATGATTATTGGGTTGTATGTTTGAAATTACTTTCGATGTCTGAGTAACCTTGTATCAATTCTCTATTCGCAGAACTATGTGTCCTTGAAGTCCCCTTCAGTCCACAATATCTGTCTCAAAGCAAAACTCCTATTGTCTTGGGTTTCTGCCACCATTGAGGCATTTTCATCAGAGTAAAGGCTGACTCAAAGCATATCCTTTGAATCTTCCTTTCTTCTCCTGTAGCAGTTTGCTGCTATGCCATGGAAAAGAATGGTTTATGACACCTAATCCTCAGAGTCCCTATGAAATCCTGATTCTGATTTCACTATGCTTTCTTTCTGATTCGACAATGCTTTCTAGTTCAAGGAAGGAACGAATCTTTGCAAACTCCGGCTTTATCACCCCGACTGATAAGATGAGCCACAACAATGTTGGATACCGAAATTCTCTGAACGTGAGATACATCGGCTTCTTTGAATCTATCTTTCACTATGCTTTCGGCTAAAAAGCTAGAGAATTGGCAACAATGTCCTCATGTCTTTGGGGAATTCACGAAACACTTGGTTTTGTTTCCCTACCCTGTCAAAGTGCCTGAAACTGGTCCCTGATACTGACCACTCCATAGCTACGTAAGAATAAATACAATGCCTTAAATATAGAAAGGACGACCTTTCAACTCTCAATTCCTTCAAACAACTTAAGGTCTTTAGTTTGCTATCTTCCTCCAACATATTTTTTGTCCAAAGAATGTAAAAACAACTAGAATGGTATACAATGAAAGTAATTTCCGCAAACTCTCGGTTGTCATGTGTACGAGTGTCTGTCTTCTTCGATCTAGGACTGCCGTTATGTACGGAAAATGATGATCTGCAACATATCTCAAACTAAGTTTTCTCGGCAGTTGAAATAACACCGATAGCACAGCACTTGCAAACAATGCATTCAACTAATAGCTGCCAATGCTGCAGGTTGACCTCATGATAACATCGACTCTTCAGAAAAGCCAATGCTTTTTTCGTGGCTTTCTAGCAGGAACATCTGCAGAAAACAAAAACCACCAAAATGTCTTCCGTCAATCAGGGCCAAGAGTTGGAGACATGAGAAGTCACCATAAGCAGAACACTGATATGAAAGTTGCGCATCCTCACCTCCTCTTTCGTATAATGAATTGTAGTGTACTTCACTCCAAAAGCTGAGCCACAACTCTGGAGTCATAAGAAGGCCGTGACAAGCCAGCATATAAAATGAAGCAGCACTTCAACCAGGTCTCTCACATAAATTGCCAAAAACAGTACAATGTACAGCCGGCAAGTATCATGCAGAGATGGCCACTTAGTGGTCCATCGGAGTTAAGAGCTACCAAAGTAATACTAACATATATGTCCCACAATAACAAATGTAAAAATCAAACCGAGATAGTCATAAAAACACATAGCCAATAAAAATCCAAAATGGAAAAAGAACTTGCTTTGACATAAAATAGAGTTTTTCGAGTGTTGGATCTTTATTTAGAGAATGAAGAGGCATCTACTTTAACAATGAGAAGCTATGAAAAACCACTAGATTAAGATTTTCCAAAAAAAAAAGAAGGGCCACTGCAGCAGCTTTAATTATTTATTGAGGGTGTTAGAATATTCATATAATAAACCATGCCTTCATCTAACAGCTTAAGCTTATAGAATAGTTGGCAATGGTTCCACAAAATCTCAAATGGTATCAGAGTAGGAAGTCCCGAGTTCAAATCTTTCCCCCTATTTGTCTCCTCAATTATATTTCCACGCTTTAGGCTTAGGCCAAGGTCCAACCTACGTGTGAGGGGGAGTGTTAGAATATTTAAATAATAAACCACACCTTCATTTAATAGCTTAAGGTTTTAGAACAGTTGGCAGTGGTCCCATAATATCTCATAGAGTAGTTGGTAGTAATCCCACAATATCTCACGGAGGGTACTGCTTTTTATTCACTTTATATAATTTCGATGCTATGTCGTCATCCGTAGCTTTGTGAAGGCAAAGAGGCCATCCATATCAACAAAAATTGACAATGTGATGCACAAGATGCATTGTTAAAGTAGACATTTAAAGTCAAAGGCTCACAGCAGCTCTTTATACCGGTATTATCATTATTCACAAAGAAAGTAGAAAAAGAGAAACAAACCATGTTTGGGTAGACAGATTACAAAAGGAACGGGGACAGCCAGTAGGCTCAAACATGCAGGGAGGTTACTGAATTGTCACAACATTTATTATTTACCTTTTGTAGGATTCTTCCCATTTGGAACAATCTCAATGTATGAAGTGTCCTTAAAGGAGGTCACCAAATTAATTTTTGCCGCAAACTACAAATATTACCAAACGAGCATGAATAAGTCAACAAGTCATCATAGAAAGGCATTTCAATTTACTAAAAGAGGGGAAAACTAAGATCGTGATGAAGAATAGCATGAAAAATTATAGTAAAAAATAATGAGAAAGTGACCAAATTAGAAACACAAAAAAAAAGCACATAGAAAGCCTAGGTATGGCAAAATGATGTAAACATGTGACAGAAGCTTCATATAATATGAAGACAGTGATGCAGGAGAAGCTCCAGATAATATCCAGATTTGAAAAGATTCGCCATCCAATTGGTTAATTGCTTCAAACTTGGAATCTGATAGGATTATCTGATGCTTTCCTTATCCAATTGAGTTTGATTTTGGACTCTTTAGCTATCTTGAAACAAATATATGGTTACTATTCTTATTTTTGGTAACTTAAATGTAATCGTGACCACAGTCACTCTGAAATAGCTAGTCCGACAGAAAAGATGTCTTTCTCAAAGTCAATTTAAAGAAGTACATCTGAAAGGTTAAGAATAGTTACATTGAAGAAAGTCATCCAATTAGAGCTGGAACAAAACTCATGTTTGCCAATTATTCCTTAACAAAGCTCTGAATGCTATGAAAACAAGGTCATTCAACCTAAAAGATGCTACTAACTCAGGATCCTGCATAAGTTAACATGCTATGAAAGATTTTTGCAAAGTTACTGATGTCAGAAATTGTATCCCCATATACAAAAACTGACGTCAGACATGGTTATAGTTTATTCATATCATGACAGAAATGGTTGCTCAAGTCTACGTACAAACAAACTAGACAGCAGCAATGCCACCTGAAAAAACATTAGGCCTTTCACCAAGGTATTTTCACTAGACCAGAAAAAAATGTCCAACAACAAAACTTCCACTCACACGGTCTGCAGCTGCTTGCAGTGTGACATGGTCTCCCCATTCTCCAGATCTGGTGGCATCCAGAAGTTAAAAAAAAATCAGACTTACAAAAATCACAATTAGCATATGGAAACAAAGCAATGTTACTGAAGATATCTAACCTTTTCATCTTCTTTAAATAGCTCTTGTACTTCATGGGCACGTAACCCTCATACAATTTCCTCTCGCGCTTTAGCTGGAAAAACATGAAAATTGGAATCAAACCAGACAAGGTCATAAGATGAAAACTTCTAAATTCTAATAGACAGGAACTACAAAAGCAATCTTAGAGGCATTCGATCACATCTCTTCCAAGAAAACTCGGAAGAAGCAGAAGAGCATAGGGGAAAACAATTAAAAACCCTGGTATAACAGTATCAATCATACCTGCTTTATTATCTCTTTCCTTACGATTTTGTGATGGTCTGAATTGCGAAACAATTGATCAGCTAATGCGCGGAACTGTGCAATTTGAAATAGCATCAAAAATTGGTTTTCCATAGTAACGAACCATGAAAGCATTATCTCTAAAGCCAAACCTGGCAATTCCCATCACCTTCAATTTGCATTTCTTCTAGATTATAAGTCACTAATCTGAGAGAAGGGGAAATGTAAAACCATCATCCAGCAAGTAAAATCCCACAAAGAATGCATTCCTAAGATGCAATGTACAAGAGACCTAAGACAAATGAACATGCACGGCATACGTGACTTCACATCTCAGCATGTTGAATCGATAACTATCATAGATAAAGGGGAAGGGGATGGCAATTGTCATATCGAATGGATGTTTTAAGTGAGGCTTCTCAGTATTATTACATGAAACAAAGAGAACACATAAAGCCAAAGAAAAAACAAAAAAAGGGCCAAGTATCTGGATATCCAGGACACGAAAACAAGCGATTAATCTTGATGACAATCTTCAGTTCAATAAAACAAAAATTAGTTGATGATGAATAGGTGAATACAAGGAAAATGATATTGCATAAAGAGGACCATGCTGGACCCCACTCGGTCTTAGCATAAAAGTATTGTTATATTCTAGCTCCAAACATGATCGACCGCATTATAAGTCACAAAACCTCTCAGAGAGCCGCTCGTGATCCAATGTTGCTTCGTTCACGTCGGGAATCTCTCCAATTACCCGAGGAGTGTGCTGCCAACATAGTAAACTTGTAAATCATCTGCCCCTTGTAAGTACTATCCACAGCTCAAATCAGCAATGGCATAACAAGCTACAAGGTATTCTGCCTAATGGCAGTGTCAGTGAGAGTGGAGGCGCAAAATACGGGCTTCAACACTCCTGAACTCAACATTACCAAGCGGCGGTAAAGCACAAAAATTGTTGCTGCTTCTCTGAATTCTTATGAAGCCATCTGTCAACAAGTACAAGTCCTAGGATCAAAGCCCCAAAATAGGTCAAATTTGCGCATGGTGCCTACGCACACTGTCTTCAAGGAAACCAGTAACTACTCTATGCTAATGTGTCTACTCATGTTTTGGAGCTGAAACATTAGAATTAGATTGGCATAGTTTATGGATTAACCTCCAGTAGTCAGAGAATTTTAATAGCTAGTGCTATTAAAATGGTCCAGTTTGAGGACAAAAAATAACGTAATATTTGAAGATGTGATGAAACCTACACTGAATGAGATAAGCAATGACCATCAATGAAGTGAATCTCTAGGAATTGCAATACAAAAACATGTATCACTCGACGACTGAGTATAAATTTCTAGCAGTTGCATAGATAGCAAGTCAAATTGTAGCTATCACGCCAGTGTAATCGACGAAGGTTGGAGTAAATAATACCATAATCGAACAAAAAGAAGGAAAAAGAACCTCCTTAATTGCCTCAAGGGGAGTGGTAGACATGAATTTTCTTATGAAAGAAAGGGATCAGGTAGATATATTAGGTACTACAACATAAAGTAGGCAAGAACATACCGGGATAGAATCTAAGTGAGATAGTCTCTTCCCAAGCTTTCCATCTGACTCAGAGCACTCCTCTTCCGCCAAGATGGCCGCGATGGTTTGGTCGTCCTCCGTATCATCATGGAAGCTGCTGCTCAAACTCGAGCTAGAGCTCGGACTCGCATTGCTACAGCTTTCCGTCATGCTACAAGGAAACCACGCTCCGTATCAAGTCCACCAAGGATAAAAACGAACCAGATCATCCCCCAGAATCGCCCAAAACGTGCAGTGAAAAACAAGAAACAACAGGAAATCGTCCAACAGTCGCACGCTTTCTAATACAGAACCCCCAACGGAACGACCCACGTAAACAATCAATCCGACGGCAAGAACAGAGGAACCTAACCGGATCACCGAAAAGACCCTGCGCACGCGCTCAAACAACGCGCCCGCGCTCTTCCTAACCGTATCAAGAATCCCAACAGAGCCCAACTTGAGAGGCGACAAAATCGACGAGGGCATCGATTCATGCAAGGAAAGCAAGAGCAGCGCGAGGAAACGAAACGGAATCGCCCAGAACGCGAGCCCACACATCACAAGCCAATCCAAATCGAAAGACCCAGCAAAACCACGCCCTTCCGGAGGAGCATCGACTCCCCTCCGAAGGAAAGGCGGACCCGGAAAACGAAAAACAAGCCAAAAGGGTCGCGATTGTCGAGATTACTTACCCAGCTGGTAAGGCAACCGAAAGGATCAGGAAGGAAGGGAGGGAGGGAGGAGGAGGAGGGAGAAGGATCAAGATGAAGCGGGTGGCGTGAGGCGTTTCCTTCGCTCGGAGATATGCGTCGTCGAAGACCGCGAGGGCAAGCTCCTTCCGAGAAGACGAGGCGTCATTGTTTTGGTGTTGCAGCGCCCGGCTAGTTATATGTCTCCGACAAGGAACCTCGAAGCGAGCGACGCCCATGACGCGGCCATGTCGACGACGACGACGACACAGCAGCTTTAGCCGAGGAGGACGGGACGGGGGAAGGAAGGAAGAGAGCTGGCGATTAGTCAACGGGGCCGAGTCAGCTTTGACCCCTTATTACTGCATGGTTTGTTGGAGGTTTTGTTGGAGGTTAGGAGGGCGAACAGATTAAGGTTTTACGTGCCCCCCGCCAACGTAATTACACGTGTCCCATGGTCATTGATTTTTTTTTTTTAAATTAGATGCGCCATTTCTTTTTGTTTTTTTTTTTGTATCGAGACAATTCGAAGAATTCCTTTTTGTTTTTTCTTTGTTATGAACGCCAAAATAGGGACAATTCGAGGAATTGGGGGGGAGGAGGAGAAAAGAAAAAAGGAAATGGAGGAAAAAACGGTTCTCGTCCCACGCGCGATTTGACTGCTGACGCGGGACTCATTCAAGACGGTGTCGTGCGCCGCCTATCAATCCTTTAATTTAATCCGGGGGGGCTAAATTATGAAAATCTTTTCAACCAGTGAAATAAAAAAGCAATTTTGTTAGCACGAAGTTAAAATGTATATCGAAAATGCCGGTTCGGTAATTTTTCGTTTGTATGCATGTCAAGGCACAAATATTATTAATGCTCTATTTATTTTACGAAAAATGAATGATATGAAATATCTTTTTAAAAATGATAGATTTCATGATTTGAAATAATTAATCAAAAAAAAATTTCATCTTTGATAACAAAATATTATTATAAATGATAAAAATAATTTTTTTTATAATTGATATAAATAATTATTTTTTAAAAAATATTTTTTAAATTAATTATTTTTCGCGAAACAAACTCGGCCGGAAAGCAAGCGAGCACGGCGGGGAGCACAAGATAGTGCTCATTTGGCCCCGTCTATTCGAGTTCCCATACGTCCTAGCGTATGATTTTGATGGGTCCCGCGTATAATCCGTGCGATCTAACGGTCGAAATGCACTGGGCTCACGCGCACCCGATCCGACGGCCTTCGCGCGTTCGTTCGTTTTGTCCCGCGCCAGACGTGGCGCGACTGCTTCACTGGTCGTGGAAGTTGCAGGGCAGCGCACCGTCCGTCGTCGTCGTCCCCCTCGACCGTGCAAGAACGCAGTCGGTGACGGAGAGAACATGGACGCGGCGATGCAGATAGCGATTCCGGTGGCCGGGATCGTCGCCGCCGCCGCCGTCAGCTTCGCGGAGATCAGGGAGGTAAGAAAGAAGGCCTCCGTCACCGTCGGTTTTTCCTGGTTTTCTCTGATTATTTATCGCCATCGAAAGCTTCAGGATTTTCACCCCCTTTTTCGGGTCTTCGCCTTCTCCTTCTGCGCGCAGAGATCGCTCAGAGAGCTGGACGATTGCGATGAGAGTGGAGGAGGCGGCGGCTTCGAATCGTCTTTGAGTTCCAGGAAGCGGAGAGCCAGGAGGGAAGCCGATAAGCCCGACAAGTTCTGAGCCTTTCTCCGGTTCCTCTGTCGGTCTTTGGTCGGTGCAAAACGATGTTTCATCGCACGAGAGGTCGGAATTTTTTTATCAGTGCTTTGTGTTCTTCTACTTCTCCTACCTCTGTCATCTGTAATCTCAACTCTCTCCCATCGAAAGATTGCGTGAGCTTCGAGAACAGAGCGAGTGCTCCTGCTCTGATGCATCGTCTCTCATAAACGTGAAAAAAGATTGGATTTTGCATCTTCTGGGGTCTTACCCATTTGCAAGATTGATTGTGTGGTTCGCCCATTTTCACTGTTTAGAAGTATCTATAAATGCTTCTTATCCATAACGCGACGATCGTTGACAAAGTCAAAGTTAGTGCATTTGTTCCTAGTGATTTCCTCTGCGGTGCTTGTTTACAACAATCCTGAAGAATCGTTTCATTCGAGATCGAGTGATCTTCAACTAAATTAAGAGAGCAAGTTCACATTCAATTTGATGAGTTCAACCGCTCATGTCGGGAACTGAATTCACGTTACCTTAAACTTTCCTGAAAAAGCCATGTAAGGATGCAAGGGGTGAAGTGAAACCCAAAGACAAAAGGAATAAGACATGTTTGGTAATAATGCCACACCGTGAGAGGAAGATAAGCACATTCTTTATTTAAATATCCATTTGTTTCAGATGTCACAACACCAAATGGTTTTTGCAATTTGGTTTTACATTGCAAAGCCTCCATGCCAGTTCTTTCGCCATCATCTCATCGGCTTCTGTGGAATTTACTACTTCTGAGATTTCAGCTCCTTCACCCTCTCCTCCGTCGCCTTCAGCGCCTCTCCGTAGATTCTTATTAGCTGAGATGAGAATCGAGTCAAGCCCAACAATAAAATGCTATGAAAAGATAGATGGTGTTCGTGATCATGATCTATCATCTCACTCTGAGAAGCTAACAGCAACTGGACAAAAGCAATATTCTAAAGTATTTCAGGCAGTGGAAAACAGGAGGAAGGATAGATCTCAAACTAGAACATGGAACACGAGAATGCGGTGTGTAACCTTACCTCATCGATCTCTTTGGGAGTGATTATGAAAGGCGGAGCCATAGCAATGTTATCGCCAGCTACACGCACCAACATACCACGCTTCTCGCACTGTGCCACAAAATATGCACCGATTCCTGAGAAATATGGAGCTCATCCGATCAAAAACCAAATGAAAATCGAGAATATGATGCAGCATATATCCACTTAGTAACATAAAACTAGCTTTAAGGGACTGCACAAATGACTTCGAACGATTATGAAAGATGCGTCTTAGTATTAGGATTAGGCAGCATGCAAGTGTGCCAGCATGCAAGTGCCCTTTTTGCTGAAAACATGCGCATGTCTATAAAAGTGTGTGGGGGTCTTTGTTCGCCTTTTGTCTCTGCATGGTCATAACAAGTCAGATACACGAAATTTACTTTCAATTTTGACCAAATTTTACTGGATGAAAGAAACGGGGACATTTTCTCTGCCGTCATACATCAACTCTTTCATTTCGTGGTAGTAGTGAATTTGTGAAAACAGACAGAATCTAATATAGGATTTACCCCATTCGGGAGGAAATGGATCATTAGGTGATTTATTGTCCGTAAACTCGGTACAAAGAATCAGCCCAGTTCCCCGAAGCTGCAGAAGAGGACCGTACATTGAATGAGATCAAGTTGTTGAAACTATCATGTGCTTTAGTTATGCAAAATATGAACTGTACCTCTCCAATGATTGGACTGTCCGAGAAGGCTTTCAATCCATCCTGAAATCTTGGAGCAATTCTATTTACTTGTTCAACAATGTTTCTTTCCCTGTAAAAACATCAATACGAAATTTAGAGATGTATCAAAAGAAACTAACAAATCTCACAGACACTCGGCCCGCATAATAGACAATCAGTGATATATTGTTGCTTTTGACTACTAAGAATTAGTACAACTCCCATAGGCTGAAACAACGTCATGCCCCAACAGTCAAGATGATTCTCTAAAATAAGCTATGAAGTTATGTTATCAGAACATAGCATTGGGGAATTGACCCAATTTGGAACATTAAAAAATAGGAACGAACTTGTATATCTTGAGGGCTTCTATTGCAACAGCACAGGATACAGGATGTCCGGAATACGTGAATCCATGGGAAAAAATACCTGATATAAAGGAAATTGGTGAGAAGAAATACACAAAATGAAGAAGGAAAGAGATAATAAAGAAAAAGGAACTGACATACCGAGTTTGTTGCTCTGAGAGTGAATCACATCCGAAACTTTGGGGCTCACCATTACAGCTCCAATGGGCAAATAAGCAGAAGAAAGGGCCTAAATAATTAAAACATGAGGAAAAAAATATCACTGATCCTGAAAGGTGAACACTTTATTCTTAGGAGATGGGAAAAAAAACTTATCTAGAGTGAATTTTCAGGCTTAACTTGCCAAAAGTATGTAGTGGTAGAGTCTCTAAATCTTACCTTAGCCACAGATATAAGGTCTGGTTTAATATTGTACTTGTCACATCCAAACGTCGTTCCCAGCCTTCCAAATCCACAAATCACCTAAAAGAAAAAGGAAATTTTAGCTGAGATTTGCAGGTAGACAAAAAGAGCTCACAAAAAGCTACCCAACACATAAGGATGTGGAACAACCTCATCTGCGATAAACAGAATATCATATTTCTTGACAACAGCTTGAACCTACAATGTATGGAGCACAAGTGATTGATGAGAAGAAACAGGAAAAATTCATTTATGATCTCCAATGTGTAGGCGAGATACATTTCTGCCTGTAAATTATCATCTGATAAGCAGTGTGTGTGGGAAAATTCATGCAAAGAACGGAAACCAAGAAAACACAGGCGTTTAGCCGTCCAGCTTGAGCACCAGAAGCCTTTATAAATGAAGTTCTTTTTGGTCCCCACTCACCTTCTCAAAATATGTTGCTGGAGGAGTTATGACGCCTCCAGCCCCCATAACAGGTTCGGCAATAAATGCAGCAATCTGCAAAGGAACCGCCAGAGTTGCATCAGAAAAGATTGGGGGCATTCCATTCAATTCATCAAGAAAGATCAGTACTCTAGCACCAATATGATTTGCCACTGGTTAGCAAGCTATCATTGTATGGCCAATAATCAGAGGTCAAGTGGATGACCAATTTACATGCACTGCGTGCCCACCGACGCAAATTACATTGCCATTCTGCAGAGTCACAGCTAGTGGCAAGTGAGCGAGCACTTACTGCACTTGTACCCGTGAATACTAACCTGCGCTTGTGCGTGTGCGTGAATGAGAGAGAGAGAGAGAGAGAGAGAGAGAGAGAGAGAGAGAGAGAGAGAGAGTAGTTACCGTCTCTGGTCCTTCTTTGAGGATAAGCTTCTCCAAGTTATTGGCCAATCTGGACGAGAACTCCTCTTCTGTCTCACCTAAAAATGCATTTGGCCAATTGCTAAGTAAAATGTTCAGAGTAGCAGTTATTACCATGGACAAAAACCAAGCTAGAACCTGGAAGATGATATCTCCAGTAGTGAGGGCAGTCAGTATGCAACACGAATGGCACCGGCAAATCAAACTTCTGATGCAGTGCTGGTAGGCTGTTGAGAGAATGTGCTGATTTGTCAGTTGGTTAGAGAGGCTCCTATAAGTAAAGGTTTTTGCATAGCAAAATATAATTAACTTACCCAGAAAGACTTGCCGCTATCACTGTTGAACCATGATAGCTATCAAAAAGCAGAAATAACATGAGTCCCACTTTTGTATCATAAAGAGAAACAATGAATACTAACTGCTAGCACCTACGCTTTTGCACGAGCTATAAGCTTCTTCTTTTCAGGTCTTCCAAGTGCATTATTGTAGTACCAGACCAACTTCACCTATAATCACATTGATCAAAGTAAAAATGGTTATAAGACATTCTGGTAGTGACCTGATTGTTGTACTAGACCAATGGCCATAGATATAGCAGAAAGCTTCATGAGTAGAACAGCGATACTTTTACCAAAAATGATCACTTTCACTTCACATATGAATGAGCAAAAGTATGAGCAGAACACAATCATAATGGTTGGTGATTGTGATATTTTCCTCTATTTTCTTTTCTCTTTTTCCTATTTCCTTCTTCTATCTGCACATCTTTGCTGCAGTCATTTACAGAATGCTTAAGAAAGCATATATCTCTCTTTATGCATATCCTAAATGTACAACAAATCTGACTTATTAGCTCTAGCAGGCAATTATGAGTGACATCAATCCTCTCCAACCTAGCTTTCTTGCTTTATACATTTAAAGAATGTCAGGATTTTTATCCGATGCTACAGTTAAGCCAGAAAAACGAGTGTTTCCTCACATCAGTATAAGGTTCATTTTACTAAGACATTCATATCAAGGAGACTATCGTACCTGAGTATCATTGGCTTCTGATCCACTATTGGTAAAAAACACCTTAGCCATTTTCCTTGCGGTAAAAGTTTCTACAAGTTCCTTAGCAAGGTCCTGAAAAATGAGATAGTACTCAAGGAATAATTAGAGAGCCCTTCATTGTCTGTTCATTCGTATATAATAACTGACAAAGTTGTAAATATCTAGGAGGGACATCTGATTAGAAACAAGAAGTTGGAAACACCAGAAAGCAACAGAAACATATATGTATCATCATGCAAAGAAAACGAGTCCTGATGTAACTATCATAGCAAACTAAACTAAAGAATCATCTTGTACCAGAGATGGTTTGGTAGTGCGATTCCAAAATGAGTGATAAAATGGCAAGGTGTTCAACTGTGCAACAGCAGCATTAACAAGTCGGGGTTCACTGCCACCTGCAATTATTAAGCCAGTGATCAGAATTTAAAGTGATAATTTTCACGGAAAAAAACATTATCGCCATTTTTCAGTAAGTTCTGTACTTGTACAAGTCATGATCAGAGAAGAAAGCAAAAGACAGAAGTATTGGAGGACTTCTACAAGGTATGGGCACGTGACTTATCAGTCGTATATCCCTGGTCAGACATTCTCAGGACAAAAAGTTGCAAGTGACAGATCCGTAGGCAATTTTCTCTTTCCTTTCCTATTTCTGAGTGTGCAGCTGTGGATAATGGGGTTTCTAATCTTTCAAGTATCACCAATATCCAAGAAGGGAAGTGGGGATTCTGATTACAGAGGAAGTCAAGAATACCTAATGCCGTGCACCATAGACCCGCCAGAGAGTCAAGATATTTCTTCCCATTAATATCATACACGTAACTACCCTGAAATCAGTCATTAACATGGGAATAAGCTCCAAATTTTTGAAAAAAATGAATCATATTCAAATAACAATTACCAACAATAGATGACGCTTCTACCAGTGAGTGGCATCAGCTGCATGCTTCTACAATGTATATACCAGATTAACTTTGGGAATATGAAGAACACCTACCTCAGCCTTTTCAATCACCAACGGATGCAAGTCTGTAGTTTGCCAGCCCGGTGTAAAAGGAGCGAGCATATCATGGCCCTTGAACCTAGAAGTATCCAATATATTAACAATGTTTGCATCAGTGACGTATTGGATGACAGTCCTGATGGTACCACAAATACATCAATCCGACTCTACTTATGCTATAACGTATATGGATGCATGGTGTACAATATATTGGGCAAGTTAAACAAGACATGCATGGTGTACCATCAAAAGATACCTCGGAGCTATAGAGTGAGTTAAACAAGAAAGACCATGTACCCTTGACCATCTTTTGATTCGGTTGATTCTTCCTTCTGTAAGGATGCCCCAGAGCTATACAGTCTGGCAAGTCTAGGAACTTGGATGAGGTGCTCCTGGCAACTTTTTGAAGATGCATGTCTTGCATAGGAAGAAAGCTAAAAGTAAAAAACACACGGATTACCATCACACAAGTAACAGAAAGTACGGCCAGATATAAAGCGAGACAACAGAAGACAGACGCAATCCACACTCAACTGCTTTTTTCAGTTTTAGACATTCATGACCTCATGCCATCTAAGAACATGGTATATGAAACTAAAGAGCAAAGTTTTTGCTGTAATAAAACAAGAAAAAAAGTAAATTGTGCTTAGTAGTTTCAGTTCCAGATCTCAGCACAACTAAATTGATTAACCTCCAAATTCAATCAATTTTGTTAGGAAATAATAATAAGGGTAAAACAGTCAAAAGTTATTTTATATTGAGAGGGTTACACATATATATTACATGTATTTTTGTAATCCTTTGATTTTAGATAATACAACACGTATATTTCTCTCTCAACATGGTATCAGAGCACACCGTATTCTTTCTTCAACCACCGTAGTCTTCAACCCCACCACCACCATAGCCCACCGTATTCTTTCTTCGTCTTCAACCCCACCACCACCATAGCCCACTGTCGCCGTTCACCATCACCGTCGTGGACCCACCAAACCCTCACCATGACCACCAGATTGAGATTTGTCCACCACCGTTGTCGTCCACTCACCAGATCAAGATCTGCTCAGATCTGGCCAGAAGCACCAATCGCCCCTCACCGGCACCTGTTCTTGCCGGTCGCCCCTCGTCATCGCCAACCCTCATCATCACTTCTCGTCAGCGTCAACTCTCACTGGCATCTGCTCTCCAGATTTGACCAGACACATCGCTTGCTGAAGCTCATCTAGCGACTGCTTCTCACGGACGCAACGGAATTGGTATTTACTCAACCATCTCCCATGTTCGAAGTGATTCACATCCCATTGTTCGGTTCTGCTAAGGTTTCGTATGTCTTGAGGAGTCGGAGGCGACCTCAGTTCATTCGGTTCTGCTAGGGTTTCTCCCGAAAGAAAAAAAAAATCATCGAACCGAGGTCATCAGAGGATGTTGTCCAGTGTACTTATGTGGCTTCTCGTTGCCGTATATTGATACTTGAAGTGCTGGTCGGAGTATGCCCGGAAGGTTGGATGGTTTTCCATGATTCTTTGATACCGAATTTACGATTTTATGGCCTCTCAGTATAGCTTCTTGACTCCGTGGTGAACCGATTGAACCCTCATTTGTGTTTGTTATTTTGTGGCTGATTGCACAACTAAAGTTAAGTGCTTGATTATTGTAACATTACTATTGGGTTCAATCATATCTTGTGTTCAATCTATTCGGCTAATTGCATTATTGGAGTTCAGTGGAGTTAATACTGATGGCTTCGGCTTCTGGATCATCTACTGGTCTTACACATTTTCAATTGACATCTGTCAAGTTGGATAGAACTAATTATCCGTCATGGTCTAAAGCTGTAGATGTTTATCTTGCCGTCACTAGATAAAATGATTATCTTACGTCTACAATTCCCTCGGATAAAGTTAAGTGCTTGATTATTGTAACATTACTATTGGGTTCAATCATATCTTGTGTTCAATCTATTCGGCTAATTGCATTATTGGAGTTCAGTGGAGTTAATATTGATGGCTTCGGCTTCTGGATCATCTACTGGTCTTACACATTTTCAATTGACATCTGTCAAGCTGGATAGAACTAATTATCCATCGTGGTCTAAAGCTGTAGATGTTTATCTTACCGTCACTAGACAGAATGATTATCTTACGTCTACAATTCCCTCGGATAAGAGTAAGATAAATGATTGGGTTGCAGGAGATGCGATGATCCATACACTGTTATGGAATAGTATGGATCCTAAGATTAGCCCTTACTTCATTCAGTGTACTTCTGCTAAGGAAGTTTGGGAGAAATGTGCTTTACTTTATTCTTGCCAGAACAATATGATACAAGTGTGTGACAGGAGGCTCTATTTGATCTTCAGTGTGGAGATCAATCTCTATTTGAATATTATGCTCGTTTCACTACACTTTGTCACCAACTAGATGCTTATCTTCCAGCTTCAACTGATCCAAATGTTTTAGTCAAGCGCCAGGAGGATCTTCGAGCGATACTATTTCTTAAATCACTAGGGCCTCCCTTTGTCAGCAGATTACATCTGAAAGCTCCTTGATGAGGTTTTCTCCCAAGCCCTTCGCTCGACACCTACTGCTAAGATCACAAGTATAACTCTAGAGACAAGTGCCATGATCTCTCATGGCTCTAGTGAACGTGGAGCTCGTGGTTGTGGTTATCGGGGTCATGGATGTGGATCTATTAAGAGTGGAAGTCGTGGGAGTCGTGATAGAAGTATTGGTGGCTGTGGCTCCTGTTATTGTAATCATTGTTGGAGGGCTAGACATACAGAAGCTTACTGCTACAAGCTTCATCCATGAGTGAACCAAGCACAATGAGGTTGATTGTCACTTTATACGAGAAAAAGTTCAGAAAGGAGAGATCACTCTTCAACATACAAGGACATAGGATCAGCTTGCAAATATTTTTACCAAGTCTTTACGAGGGAATAGAGTGAATTTTTTACGTAACAAGTTGGGATTGTTAAATATCTACGTCCCAACTTGAGGGGAAGTGTAAGGAAATAATAATAAGGGTAAAACAGTCAAAAGTTATTTTATATTGAGAGGGTTACACATATATATTATATGTATTCTTGTAATCCTTTGATTTTAGATAATACAACACGTATATTTCTCTCTCAACAAATTTCAAAGCAAAAAGGGCCCTCATAGTTTCAGCATAAGAGACTACTGCGTTAAGGAACAGAAGAAATTACACAGTTCTGAAAAGAACTTGTGCTTTACCGTTAGTCATTACTCTCAATTAGACATGGATAAGATAATTTATTACATGCATGGAGCTTTACCGTTAGTCATTACTCTCAATTAGACATGGATCGGATAATTTATTACATGCATGGAACTCAACCACAAGAAAGTCCAACGAATAGCTAAAATCATAAGCCAACAACTCATGGAGGTTGCAGTGGCCATAACGAAGTGCAGAATGAGAAATTCAGCACAATTGAATAAAAGAGTCTTCATTAAGAGAATCAATTAGTCTTGGAGTGAAACCGATTCACACATCAGTACTTCAGAAATAACCACGACAGGCGTTTCCTAGCAAAACATGAATTGATCATATCTTGAGCTGTTTTCACCTACTGGTCCGAATTACTTAGGAGGAGTAAGTCACATTTTCTTCCCTGAAAATGATTTTCTCGATCAGCTAGGTTCTGCCGAATGAGTTCAATCTCTCTCTCTCTCACGCGCACACATGATTTTCTCGATCTGCGTAATGAGTTCAATGTCTGAGATATGACTCTCTCTCTCTCAAGACACATTTTGCGCCGGTCTACAAGAGGGCGCTCCTCTCTCTCTCTCTCTCAACACACACATTTTGCGCCGGTCTGCAAGAGCACGCGCGCACATTTTGCGCCGGTCTACAAGAGTAAAGCCCCGTTTCAGGATGTGGATCGATACGCAACGTGTCTACATACTCTCATGCAACTTCTCTGTAGCAGCAAAATCAACCCGCAATCACAAATGGGTAATTGGTGAAGTAAGAAACTAACTAGAGCGAACGGAGTTACCCAAAAAATAAAAAAAACAAGAACCGTGAATCGATTTACAAAGAAATGAAGAATGTAACCCAAAAAAAGAAAATAGTACAAAACACCAAGCACCCGACACTGGTGAACCCAAGCTCGCCCTACTCTACCAACAAATCAAGAATCTTTCCGACACTACGACGAAACGATCAAGAAGAAGATGAAAGGATCTAACTTCGAAGACAACTCAGTCTGGGTCGGGTTGATCTCTCCGACCCACCGAATTTCTCTCGCAATCGAAGCGAACTACCGCTGAAAAATCAAGAAACGGGAGACGACGAGGACGGCGGTCACCACCGCCGCCGTTTCAAGAACACGGACCCGGGAGTTCAGGGAGGCGAGGAGGAGCCGAGTCATCACCATCTTCCTGTTTGTCGAAGCTCCACAAATTCATGCAAGAACAAGAACATAGAGCGAGAGAGAGACGGAGGAGGGACTATGTGTTGAACTATCCACGGAAGCCGAGAACAAAAGGACAGATCAAGATATCGCCACCGCCTTTTCCCGTCTGCGGGGTGCAGACGCCAACATCACCACGTGAAGATTCCTTATTATCTATGGTGGCTGGATCGAGCTGGCCACGGAAGCAGAGAGCAAAAGGACAAATCAAGATAAAGGCCCCCACCATCCCTTCCGCGGATGCAGGCGCCAACATCACCACCTGAAGATTCTCTATTCTCTTCAACAAATTGAATATAATAAATTATCCAGATTCAATTCCCGAAATACACCCACCTTTCATCTGCAAGTGATATCAAGGTTTTCCAGATTTTTGCTGATTATTCGTCTCGTGTGGCCTTCATATCTTTTTGTTTCCAAAAGATTTGCTGCTCCTAATTTTATAATGTTTCTCGCCACATGCATACAGCATCTTAAACGGCCTAATTCGTGAAAAAAAAAAGTAACATGTTTATTTTGGGTGATAATTTTGGCCCGACCTTTTTTAATCATATAAAAAATCACTAACTTTTACTTAAATCTCAAATCTAGTCTAAATAATTTGAAACTTTCACATTATTGGGGCAAAAATTTGAGACTCGAATAAAAGTTAGTGCTTTTTATTGAGATAAAAACAGTTCAGATCAGGATTGCCGCCCAAGGTATAATTGATATTTTTTTAAATTAGTCCCATCTTAAAATATATATATCAACATTGACATATATAATTTATAATTGCACGTTTTCCTTATTCACATGCCTTTGAAAGATCCCAAAAAATTGCAAAAGGAAAAGTGCTCTTTTAAATTGAAAAAGAAAAGTGGGCTTTTAAAAAATGCCCATTGACAGAGAAATTATGGGAGCAAAGAAAAGTCGAATTCTGAAGTGGCCGACAGGACAATTATTGGAAGGGCAATTAGTATTCAACCCCTTCGATATGCGAGATGGCTGCGGCAGAAAATTGTGGAAACGCCCCGAGAACAAGAAAATAATTGGTGGTTTATAAAGTGCCATGTCATGTCAGCTATTGACATAGCACTCATTTTTCCACTATCAATCCTAGATTGACATGCATTTCTCAATGTGAACGTAAGTGATAACCTAATTTTTTTATGCGAAAAAATTATAAAATCCAGATTATTGGACCTTCATGATTTTCACAGTAAGAGAAATAAAAACATGTCTTTATTCATATCATTGCCCTTAAAGATAATCATTACATAAATTTAAAAAAAACGTACAAATCTAATTTCTCTCCCTTAACCCACTTTACTCGTTAATGTATTTTATTTGATTGAGGATAAAATACAACGTTCGTAAAGTCGCACCTCTTCAGAGGAACCGTAACTTCTCCATAAAATTTGCGCATTTTCATCTTTTCATAGCCAATACATTTTAGCAATGAAATATTTATTAAACCATTAAAATAACATCATGTGAGCCACATTATTCTTGTATTCTCCCACTTGGCCCGTATGACCTACCCTTTCATGATTTAATAAAGACAATAATGTGTACAATAATATTGTACTAAAAGCTTTCTTAAATTGGCTATCACATGGTGATCACAGTTAAATAAAGAAACTAATGCGAGTCATAGTGGTTGTATGTTATTAATTGACATAATCTCTTTTATATACTACAACTATAGCTCTCTACTTGACATGATCCATAAATGAGAAGTATAGTAATGGTCCAACTATAATGTCTCTGTTAGAAACTGTCCTATTACATATTCATCTATTTCCACCATGTATACCAAATAGAAAATAAAAAATATCAAAAACACATAATTGAGCACAAAGTGTCAAATAAATAAACTTAATGCACTCATAATACAATCATTAATAACATCCAATAATACCCATCCTTTCAATATGTTCTTTAAATATATTGGACGGCAATCCTTTTGTTAAGGAACTACAATCATAAGGTTGGTGTTTGTTTTTTTGGTAAGGATCATAGGGCTGGTGTTAATGTGCTCAATTGACACTCTTTGTTTTTGAACTTTTTTCTTTAGCGGACAAGTATTTAATCTCCATATGTTTAGCACCATTAGAGTATTTGTCGTTCTTAGAGAAGAAAACTACTGTAGATTTATTACAATAAATTTTCAGCAACTTAGCAATACTGTCGACAATCACAAGCCCTTAAATAAAGTTCCGCAACCATAACCCATTAATGGTGGCCTCAAAGCATGCCGCAAGCTCAGCCTCCATAGTGGATGTAGTAACAATTGACTGCTTTGCACTTTTCCATAAAATTGTGCCTCTAGCCAAAAGATACAAGTAAAGAAAAGTTGATTTTCTTATATCGGTACATCCGGCTAAGTCTGAATTTGAATATACAATCACCTTAAGATAATCGGATCTTGTATAAGTGAGCATGTGATTCTTCGTTCTTTGCAAGTATTTGAGAAATTTCTTTGCAGCTTTCTAATGATCTAATCCTGGGTTACTTTGATACCAGCCTAGCATTCCGATAGCAAAATTGATGTTTGATCTGGTGCAAGTTTGAGCATACATTAAACTTCCGACAACATATGCAAAAGGAATACTTTTCATTCGTTCTTGTTCTAATTCACTTTTTGAACATTGCATAAAACTAAATTTGTAACCTTTTTGAATTGGAACTGCTCCTATTGAATATTTATCCATGTTAAATTTCTCTAAAATTTTATCAATATAAGCTTTCTAAGACAACCCTAATAATTTTTGTGATTGATCGCGGAATATTTCTATTCCTATCACATATATTGTCGTTCCCATATCTTTCATTTCAAAATTTTTAGAGAGAAATTTCTTGATTTCATATAACAAACCAAGATCATTAGTAGTAAGCAAAAGGTCATCAATATGTAGAACTAGAAAAACAAACTTGCTCCCACTGACCTTCATGTATATTCACATATCAATAGTGTTTTCCTTAAATTCAAAGGAAGTTATGGTATCATTACATTTAAGATATCATTGTCAGGAAACTTGTTTAAGTCCATATATTGACTTCTTTAACTTACACACCATGTGTTCCTTTCCTTTAACTAAAAAGCCTTCGGGTGGGTCCATATAAACTTCTTCCTCTAAATTCCCATTAAGAAAGATAGTTTTGACATCCGCTCGGTGTAACTCTAAATCGTAATAAGTCACCAAAGGCATAATGATTCTAAGTGAGTCTATCTTGGAGACCTATGAAAATGTATCTTTATAGTCAATGCCTCCTTTTTGAGTAAAACATTTAACAACAAGTCTACCTTTATATCATTCGATATTATCTTTTGAGTTGCACTTGGTCTTAAAGACCCATTTACACCTGACCTTTTTGTATCCTTCAAGCAATTTAACAAGATTCCAGACTTGATTTTGTTGCGACCCTAAAAAAATTTTATCGATTTCTTGGGCTAATGGATTATTAAGATTAAACTTAACTCGGGCCCTCCCAAACCCTACCAATTCGCAACTTAGGGTTTAAGTTCTTAACATACAAATGTTTTCATGCTTGGAGTCGCCACTAATCAATTTGTGGTAGGCTGATTAGAAACCTAAATAAAACATAGGGAGATATGTTTTATTCCTACGGACCAGAGATTCTAAGCCCGGGGACTTGATTACGCTAGATCTAGTCTAACGCTCTTTCGGTACCTTTTCTTTTAAAAAATATTTGGCAGGCAGTTTGGATCCATTTTAGCTTAGCCACTAATATGTGAGGTGTTCATGCGGGTGTGCAAACCACCAAATTAACACCCAGGAAAGCATTAAATAAATTGCAAGTTTAGGAGAACAACTTACCTCAGTGCAACGCAAGCATCTGCATTGTTAGTGAAAAATCATAGACAATCCTAATATGATTTTTAATTAACAAAGCAACTCATTCAATTTCTCTTTTTTTGGATTTTTTCATTTATTTAAATGAAACTTAAACTATATGCAATGACGTGCAACAATGACATGCAAATAAATGCAACCTAGCATGCAAACTATATGTCATGCGACAACGTGTCTTAATTCTAATGACGAAAGAATGATTATTTTTTGGTATTTTTCTCATTGAAATTCGGAATAGAAAATATGCCTAAATTAACATGCAACCTAATGACTTCTATTTTGGTATTTTCTGTTTAAAATTCGAAATTTAAAAATACCTAAGTTAACATGCAATCTATGATGACCTAATCTACCCTAGAATGATTTATTTTTGGGATTTTTGATTAAAAATAACGTGAATAATCCATTAGGATTTGAAATAATACCTAATTTAAATTAGGGAACTTGCCACGTTACGTCCTAATTTAAATTAGATATTTATCTTATCCTTCGGGATATATTCAAAAACCCTAGACATGCAAAAATTCTAATTTACATCTCAAAACAGTAATTTTTTTGGGTTTTCTTTTTATTTGAAAAGGAAAGAAATCAAAACAAGGATAACAATCAAACTCAAATCAACCACGCAATCCGCCAAATTCGTTTCAAACTCGGATTAGGCACAAAAATCAAATTATTGGTCATATCTAAAGGGTTATAGATATTAACAGATAATCGATTATTCAAATTTGGAAAGCTAATGAAATTTATCATCGTATCCAAGTAGTTATGGATAGGATAATAATTTCCCGTATCGCCGTGTATCGGACTTTAGGGTTAAAGTCGGATAGACGTCCAGATACGTTGCTAAATTAGGAACGATTCCTAATTTTGAATATTCAGAAATATTACGGATAAATCAAACATTATCTTAAGATATCTAAATATTCGCGTGATATTCACGAAATATTCAAACATGCAAATCAGGAAAATAGATATTTGAAGAAAATATTCTGAATACATCAACTTACCTAATTTGAAATAATTCCAAATTTGGACTTGGATCGAGATGAGTTCGGGCTTGCGGATCAGGACGGGACAAACGGCGACGACACGGTGGTTCACGGCGTCGGGACGGCAACGTCGGCGGGACTCACGAGCGGCACTCCGGTTGGGCGCGGTGTTGTGCGCGATGGTGAAGTCAGAAAAAAAAATCAATAGCGTTCCACGGACAGAATGCTTCGTTATTGAAGCTCAAACCGGATTGGATTTCTTCGAAGGGGCTCCAAGAGGGATGCGTTGCTTGTCACCACGTGGGAGGCAATCGTGGACCTTGGTGACCACATGCAGCAAACCACAAAAGAAGAGCAAAATCTCTCTATTTGTTATTCTCTGTGTTATGTACGCGATCACGTCTTCTGCATGGGATGTTGCAGCGAAGGGGGGGAATTCATGTAGATTAGTGAAGGTTATTGCACCAGGAAGGAGCAACGTTGACAAAGTCAACTTCTTGGACTCTTGTTCAGCCTTCAACGTGGACTAGTCTTCCGCTGAAGACTTTGACTTTGCTGCATGGAAGGATTCCACGTCTCGGTAGTGTGGTGGTGCATGAAGAATCGGCAGCAGCAACAGCAAGAAGACGGAGCACAGCGGGCGTGAAGGAAGAGAGCCAGTCAGCAAAGTGGGCAGCGTGATCCGAAAAGGGCAGAGGTCCTTGCGTGAGGTCGTCGCGCGGAGGGGCGGCGACGCGGCGTGCTCCGGCGTGGCTGCAGGCGACGCGCGAAGGAACGGCGGGGGCAGTCCTTCGGCGCGGCGGTGTCGCGGTGAACGGCGCGCCGGTCTTCTCTCTTCTCTTCTCTTCCTTCACTCTCACTCTCTCTAAAATTCTGATCTCTGGAAATTGTGTTCTCCCCCCTTAATTTCTGACCTAATGTTATCTTTATATAGCACTAATCTAGGTCAATTTAGATGGGCTTACTAATCCTAGTGAGCTTAGGCTTGGACTTAGTCTTAATTAATATCTAAATGGGCTAAATTAACTTAGGCTTTGATTAATTAAACTCAATTAAATTAAGCCCAAATTAAAATAACCGAGCCCGTCTGACTTGAAATTCCCGGCCCTTGCATTCCGGACGTGCCGAGTCTCGTTGAATGAAATTTATCATTCGCCACAACCAATTTGATACAAAAAATGCAATTAAACTAAATGAACATAAACTATATGTTATGCAATTTAAATATTTTTGTTTAGAGGTTAAAAATTTAATCCCTAATTTTCTATGCAAATTACACTAAATGTTTGGTAAAAATTTAGGTGTCAACAGATTTTGATCCATAGATTTTAACTCTTCTTTCGTGGCATTGAACCATTTAGTAGAATCGTCACATTTCATGGCTTCTGAAAATGAACCTAGATCATTACCAATTCGTAAGTCAATTTCTAACTCTTTTAGATAAACCATACAGTCATTAGAAATAGCATACCTCATTTCTCTTTGAGATCTTCTTGATGCTATTTCTTGTGACTCAACTACTGTAGATTCAATATTGACATTTTCATTATGGAGTGTTTGATCATTTGTTTGTTGTTCTTGATTATTATTGGGTTGAACTATAATATCAGAAATAACAACTTTATAAGTTTTGGGTAGAGGAACTTTCACCATAACTTCTTGAATGCAAACATCATGCATTCTTTCACTCCTATCAATGTCAACATTTTCAATGAACGTAGTATTTCCATATTCAACAATTCTTGTACTATGATTATGACAGTAAAATCTATATCCTTTGGATTTCTTTGCATAACCAATGAAGTAACCACCGATCGTTCTTAAATCCAATTTCTTTTCATGTGGATTGTAAATTCTTACTTTTGTTGGACAACCCCAAATATGCAAGTGTCGTAAATTAGATTTCCTTCTCGTCCACATTTGAAAGGGAGTTTTTGGAATTGCCTTACTAAGAGCCTTGTTTTATAAATACATAGAAGTCTTTAATGCATACATCTACAATGATAAGGGTAGAGATAAACAACTCATCATACTCCTAATCATTTCCATTAAAGTACGATTACGCTTTTCTGGTACACTATTTTGTTGTGGTGTACCTGTCATTGTGTATTAAGCACAAATATCATGTCTTTCAAAGAATTTAGCAAATGGATGCGGACATTGTCTCGATTCATAGTACTTTCCATAATATTCACCACCTCTATCCGACCTTACTATTTTCACATTTTTATCTAATTGCCTTTTAACCTCTTTAATATACACATCAAGTGCATTCACTTATTGAGATTTATCGTGCAATAGACAAATATAATAATGTGAAAAATCATCAATAAATGTGATAAAATAACTTTCTCTACCAAAAGATGGAACATAAAAAAGACCACATGTATTAGTGTGTATAATTTCAAGAAGCTCTGTGCTTCTTGTGGCACTTTTCTTAGAGTGTTTTGTTTGTTCTCCCTTAATACAATCAATACACACTCCAAGATCAGTAAAATCCAATTTGGAAGAATTTCATTATTAACTAATCTTTGCATTATTTCTTTGGATATATGACCCAAACATTTGTTCCACAAGTAAGCATAATTCTCATCCACTAAACCATGTTTAGTGCCAACATTATGATGCAGGTCATTAAGGTCTCAACAAAAGCATTATCAAGTTAAAACTTGTAGAAACCATCACATAAAATTCCAGTTCCAGTAAGATTATTGTTCTTATATAGACTAAAAGATCCACGACCAAACTTAAAAGATAATCCCGCTACATCAAGTTTTGGCAAAGAAACTAAATTGCGGGAAAATCTAAGTACATAAAAGGTTTGAAATAAATCCAAATAATGCCCAATATTTAAGATCAAACGATAAGTGTCAATGCCTTCAATTGGAGCTTTGTTTCTATTTCCCGTGACCACGTAATTCTCATTTGGCTTTATGGTTTGGATCCAGTGAAATCCCTGCATCGTATTTGAAACATGAGTGATGGCACTATAATTAATCCACTAAGTATTATGAGGAACTTCAACAAAGTTTGATTCAAAACATACTAAAGCACAAGGCTTAGCTTTCTTTCGAATCAAGCTTTAACGTTTCGGACAATCTTTCTTCAAGTGTTTAATTTTATTACAAAAGTAACACTTAATAAAATTGTGTTCTTTTTTATGGATTTGAGAAGCCTTAGAAAAGTCATTCATGTTACGTAAATCTTTCTTTTTGATCCTTCTACCTTTCCTCTTGGAATTCAGGTTGACAATGATAGAGCTTAAGCGAGAGGGGAGGGGGGAAGGGAAGGGGGAAGAGAGTTGGCTATTACTCAACGGGCGGCGTCAGCTTTGACCACATATAACTGCATGGTTTTTCTTTCTTTCTTCTTTTTATCGGAATATTGCATGGTTAGAAGGGTGAACAAATTAAGGTTTCATGTACTTGCCAATTTAATTACACGTGTCCAATAGCAATTAATTAATTTTTTTAATTATAGAGACAATTTGGGGAATTCTTTTTTCTTATTATAAATGCCAAAATAAGGACAATTCAAGGAATTAGGGAGAGGAGAAAAGAAAAAAGAAATGTTCTCGTCCATGTGCGATTTGATTGTTGACGCGGACTCATTCAAGACGGTGTTGTGTGTATCTAGTGAGGACAACCCTCGTCCTCGCTAGCCCAAGTGAGGGTGGCCCTCGCCCATCAATCCTTTAACCTAATTCGAGGGCTAAACTACTGAATCGTACCTTGCTAAATCGATTTATGGAAATCTTTTTTACCGGTGAAATAAAAACGGAATTCTTCAGCATGAAGTTAAAAAGTATATAAAAAATGCCGGTCCGGCAACGTTTCATTTATATACATGTCAAAATACAAATATTATTAAGGCTCCGATTGTTTTGCGTAAGATGAATGATATTGAAACATTTTCCTAAAAATAACAAATTTCATAACTTGAAATAATTAGCCAATAATTTGACAATAAGATATTTTTATGAACGATAAAAATAAATTTTTTATAATTGGCACGAATAATTATTTTAAAAAAATATATTCTAAATCATGCATTTATGGCAAAACAAACTCGCCCTAAAAGCAAAGCGAGCTCGAACTCGCACGGCGGGGAGCACAAGCTAGTGCAAATTTGGCCCCGTCTATTCGAGTGTAATCCGTGCGTCGTAGCGTATGATTTTGATGGGTCCCGCGTGTAATCCGTGCGATCTAACGGTCGAAATGCACTGGGCTCACGTGCACCCGATCCGACGGCCTTCACGCGTTCGCTCGTTTTGTCCCGCGCCCAGACGTGGCGCGACTTGCTTTTGCAGGACGGCGCACCGTTCGTCGTCGTGTTCCTCTCAACCGCGCAAGGAACGCAGTCGGTGCCGGAGAGAAAATGGACGCGGCGATGCAGATAGCGATTCCGGTGGCGGGGATCGTCGCCGCCGCCGCCGTCACCTTCTACGTCGTCAGCTTCGCGGAGATCAGGGAGGTAAAAAACGGGAAGAAAGAAAGCCTCCGTTACCGTCGGTTTTTTCCTGGTTCTCTCTCTCTGATTATTTATCGCCATTGAAAGCTTCGTGATTTTCACCCCCTCTTTTTCGGGTCTTCGCCTTCTCCTTCTGGGGGCGGCAGAGATCGCTCAGAGAGCTGGATGAATCCGATGAGAGCGGAGGCGGCGGCGGTGGCGGCTTCGAATCGTCTCTGAGTTCCAGGAAGCGGAGAGCCAGGAGGAAAGCCGATAAGCCCGGCAAGTTCTGAACCTGTCTCTGGTTCCTCCGTCGGTCTTTGGTCGGTGCGAAGCGATGTTTCATCGCACGAGAGGTCGGGATTTTTCGATCAGCGTTTGTGTTCTTCTACTTCTTCTACCTCGTCATCTGTAATCTCAACTCTCTTCTGTCGAAAGATTGCGTGAATTTCGAGAACAGAGCAAGAGCACTTGCTCTGATGGATCGTCTCTCATAAACGTGAAAAAGATTGGATTTTGCATCTTCTCGGGTCTTACCCATTTGCAAGATTGATTGTGTGGTTCGCTCATTTTCACTGTTTAGAAGTATATATAAATGCTTCTTATCCATAACGAGACGATCGTTGACAAAGTCAAAGGAAGTGCTTTTTTTCCTAGTGATTTCCTCTGCGGTGCTTGTTTACAACAATCTTGAAGAATCGTTTCATTCGAGATCGAGTGATCTTCAACTAAATTAAGAGAGCAAGTTCACATTCAATTTGATGAGTTCAACCGCTCATGTCAGGAACTGAATTCACGTTACCTTAAACTTTCCTGAATAAGCCATGTAAGGGTGCAAGTGGTGAAGTGAAAACCAAAAACAAAAGGAATGAGACAAGTTTGGTAATAATGCCACACCTTGAGAGGAAGATATGTAGATTCTTTATTTAAATAACCATTTGTTTCAGATGTCACAACACCAAATGGTTTTACATTGCAAAGGCTCCATGCCAGTTCTTTCGCCATCATCTCATCGGCTTCTGTGGAATTTACTTCTTCTGAGATTTCAGCTCCTTCACCCTCTCCTCCGTCGCCTTCAGCGCCTCTCCGTAGATTCTTATTAGCTGAGAGGAGAATCGAGTCAAGCCCAACAATAAAATGCTATGAAAAGATAGATGGTGTTCGTGATCATGATCTATCATCTCACTCTGAGAAGCTAACAGCAACTGGACAAAAGCAATATTCTTAAGTATTTCAGGCAGTGGAAAACAGGAGGAAGGATAGATCTCAAACTAGAACATGGAACATGAGAATGCGGTGAGTAATGTTACCTCATCGACCTCTTCAGGAGTGATTATGAAAGGCGGAGACATCATAATGTTATCGCCAGCTACACGCACCAACATACCATGCTTCTCGCAATGCGCTCCAAAATATGCACCGATTCCTGAGAAATACAGAGCTCACCCGATAAAAAATCAAATGAGAAATCAAGAATACGACAAATAGCCACTCAGTAACATATAACTAGCTTTAAGGGACTACACGAGTGACTTCAAACGATTATGAAAGATGCATATTAGTATTAGGATTAGGCAGCATGCAAGTGTGCGTGCACGCAAGTGCCCTTTTTGCTGAAAACATGCGCATGTCTATAAAAGTGTGTGGGGGTCTTTGTTTGCCTTTTGTCTCTGCATGGTCATAACAAGTCAGATACACGAAATTTACTTTCGACGTTGACCAAATTTTACTGGATGAAAGAAACGGGGACATTTTCCCTGCTGTCATACATCAACTCTTTCATTTCGTGGTAGAAGTGAATTTGTGCAAACAGACAGAATCTAATATAGGATTTACCCCATTCGGGAGGAAATGGATCATTAGGTGATTTATTGTCTGTAAACTCGGTACCAAGAATCAGCCCAGTTCCCCGAATCTGCAGAAGAGGACCGCATATTGAATGAGATCAAGTTGTTGAAACTATCATGTGCTTTAGTTATGCAAAATATGAACTGTACCTCTCCAATGACTGGACTGTCCGAGAAGGCTTTCAATCCATTCTGAAATCTTGGAGCAATTCTATTTACTTGCTCAACAATGTTTCTTTCCCTGTAAAAACATCCATACGAAATTTAGGGACGTATCAAAAGAAACTAACAAATCTCACAGACACTCGGCCCGCATAATAGACAATCAGTGATATATTGTTGCTTTTGACTACTAAGAATTAGTACAACTCCCATAGGCTGAACCAAGGTCACGCCCCAACAGTCAAGATGATTCTCTAAAATAAGATGTGAAGTTATGTTATCAGAACATAGCATTGGCCAATTGACCCAATTTGGAACATAAAAAAATAGGAACGAACTTGTATATCTTGAGGGCTTCTATTGCAACAGCACAGGATACAGGATGTCCGGAATACGTGAATCCATGGGAAAAAGTACCTGATAAAAAGGAAATTGATGAGAAGAAACACACAAAATGAAGAAGGAAAGAAATAATAAAGAAAAAGGAACTGACATACCAAGTTTGTTGCTCTGAGAGTGAATTACATCCGAAACTTCGGGGCTCACCATTACAGCTCCAATGGGCAAATAAGCAGAAGAAAGGGCCTAAATAATTAAAACACAAGGAAAAAAATATCATTGATCCTGAAAGGTGAACACTTTATTCTTAGGAGATGAGAAAAACAACTTATCTAGAGTGAATTTTCAGGCTTAACTAGCCAAAAGTATGTAGAGGTAGAGTCTCCAATTCTTACCTTAGCCACAGATACAAGGTCTGGTTTAATATTGTACTTGTCACATCCATACATCGTTCCCAGCCTTCCAAATGCACAAATCACCTAAAAGAAAACGGAAATTTAAGCTGAGATTTGCAGGTAGACAAAAAGAGCTCACAAAAAGTTACCCAACACATAAGGATGTGGAACAACCTCATCTGCGATAAACAGAATATCGTATTTCTTGACAACAGCTTGAACCTACAATGTATGGAGCACAAGTGATTGATGAGAAGAAACAGGAAAAATTCATTTATGATCTCCAATGTGTAGGTGAGACACATTTCTGCCTGTAAATTATCGTCTGATAAGCAGTGTGTGTGGGAAAATTCATGCAAAGAACGGAAACCAGGAAAACCCAGGGGTTTAGCCGTCCAGCTTGAGCACCAGAACCCTTATAAATGAAATCCTTTTTGGTCCCCACTCACCTTCTCAAAATATGTTGCTGGAGGAGGTATGACACCTCCAGCCCCCATAACAGGTTCGGCAATAAATGCAGCAATCTGCAATGGAACCACCAGAGTTACATCAGAAAAGATTGGGGCATTCCATTCAATTCATCAAGAAAGATCAGTGCTCTACCACCAATATGATTTGCAAATGGTTAGCACACTATCATAGTACGGCTAATAATCAGAGGTCAAGTGGATGACCAATTTACATGCACTGCGTGCCTACCAATGCAAATTACATTGCCATTCTGCAGAGGCACAGGTAGTGGCAAGTGAGCAAGCACTTACTGCACTCATACCCGTGAACACTAACCTGCGCTTGTGCATGCGCGCGCGCGCGCGCGCGAGAGAGAGAGAGAGAGAGAGAGAGAGAGAGAGAGAGAGAGAGAGAGAGAGAGAGAGAGAGAGTAGTTACCTCCTCTGGTCCTTCTTTGAGGATAAGCTTCTCCAAGTTATTGGCTAATCTGGACGAAAACTCCTCTTCTGTCTCACCTAAAAATGCATTTGGCCAATGGCTAAGTAAAAAGTTCAGAGTAGCAGTCATTACCATGGACAAAAACCAAGCTAGAACCTGGAAGATGATATCTCCAGTAGTGAGGGCAGTCAGTATGCAACACGAATGGAGCTGGCAAATCAAACTTCTGATGCAGTGCTGGTAGGCTGTTGAGAGAACGTGCTGATTTGTCAGTTGATTGGAGAGGCTACTATAAGTAAAGGTTTTTGCATAGCAAAATATAATTAACTTACCCAGAAAGACTTGCTGATATCAATGTTGAACCATGATAGCTATCAAAACGCAGAAATAACATGAGTTGCACTTTTGTATCACAGAGAGAAACAATGAATACTAACTGCTAGCACCTACGATTTTGCACGAGCTATAAACTTCTTCTTTTCAGGTCTTCCAAGTGCATTATTGTAGTACCAGACCAACTTCACCTATAATCACATTGATCAAAGTAAAAATGGTTATAAGACATTCTGGTAGTGACCTGATTGTTGTACTAGACCAATGGCCATAGATATAGCAGGAAGCTTCATGAGAAGAACAACGATACTTTTACCAAAAATGATCACTTTCACTTCACATATGAATGAGCAAACGTATGAGCAGAACACAATCAAAATGGTTGGTGATCACGATATTTTCCTCTATTTTCTTTTCTCTTTTTCCTTCTTCTATCTGCACATCTTTGCCGCAGTCATTTACAGAATGCTTAAGAAAGCATGTATCTCTCTTTATGCATATCCTAAAGGTACAATAAATCTGACTTATCAGCTCTAGCAGGCAATTATGTGCGACATCAATCCTCTCCAACCTAGCTTTCTTGCTTTATACGTTTAAACAATGTCAGGATTTTTATCCGATGCTACAGTTAAGCAAGAAAAAAAAGAGTGTTTCCTCACATCAATATAAGGTTCATTTTACTAAGACATTCATATCAAGGAGACTATCGTACCTGAGTATCATTGGCTTCTGATCCACTATTGGTAAAAAATACCCTAGCCATTTTCCTTGCAGTAAAGGTTTCTACAAGTTCCTTAGCAAGGTCCTGAAATATGAGATAGTACTCAAGGAATCATTAGAGAGCCCTTCGTTGTCTGTTCATTAGTATATAATAACTGACAAAGCTGTAAATATCTAGGAGGGACATCTGATTAGAAACAAGAAGTTGGAAACACCAGAAAGCAACAGAAACATATCGTCTTAATATGTATCATCATGCAAAGAAAACGAGTCCTGATGTAACTATCATAGCAAACTAAACTAAAGAATCATCTTGTACCAGAGATGGTTTGGTAGTGCGATTCCAAAATGAGTGATAAAATGGCAAGGTGTTCAACTGTGCAACAGCAGCATTAACAAGTCGGGGTTCACTGCCACCTGCAATTATTAAGCCAGTGATCAGAATTTAAAGTGATAATTTTCACTGAAAAAAACATTATCGCCATTTTTCAGTAAGTTCTGTATTTGTACAAGTCGTGATCAGAGAAGAAAGCAAAAGACAGAAGTATTGGAGGACTTCTACAAGGTATGGGCACGTGACTAATCAGTCGTATATCCCTGGTCAGACATTCTGAGGACAAAAAGTTGCAAGTGACAGATCCGTAGGCAATTTTCTCTTTCCTTTCCTATTTCTGAGTGTGGAGCTGTGGATAATGAGGTTTCTAATCTTTCAAGTATCCCCAATATCCAAGAAGGGAAGTGGGGATTCTGATTACAGAGGAAGTCAGGAATACCTAATGCCGTGCACCATAGACCCGCCAGAGAGTCAAGATATTTCTTCCCATTAATATCATACACATAGCTACCCTGAAATCAGTCATTAACATGGGAATAAGCTCCAAATTTTTGAAAAAAATGAATCATATTCAAATAACAATTACCAACAATAGATGAGGCTTCTACCAGTGAGTGGCGTCAGCTGCATGCTTCTACAATGTATATACCAGATTAACTTTGGGAATATGAAGAACACCTACCTCAGACTTTTCAATCACCAATGGATGCAAGTCTGTACTTTGCCAGCCCGGTGTAAAAGGAGCGAGCATATCATGGCCCTTAAACCTAGAAGTATCCAATATATGAACAATGTTTGCATCAGTGACGTATTGGATGACAGTCCTGATGTTACCACAAATACATCAATCTGACTCTACTTATGCTATAACCTATATGGATACACGGTGTACTATATATTGGGTAAGTTAAACAAGACATGCATGGTGTACCATCAAAGGATGCCTCGGAGCTATAGAGTAAGTTAAACAAGAAAGACCATGTACCCTTGACCATCTTTTGATTCGGTTGATTCTTCCTTCTGTAAGGATGCCCCAGAGCTATACAGTCTGGCAAGTATAGGAACTTTTGTGAGGTGCTCCTGGCAACTTTTTGAAGATGCATGTCTTGAATAGGAAGTAAGCTAAAAGTAAAAAACACATGGATTACCATCACACAAGTAACAGAAAGTATGGCCAGATATAAAGCGAGACAACAGAAGACAGATGCAATCCACACTCAACTGCTTTTTTCAGTTTTAGACATTCATGACCTCATGCCATCTGAGAACACGGTATATGAAACTAAAGAGCAAAGTTTAGTTGCTGTAATAAAACATGAAAAAAAGTAAATTGTGCTTAGTAGTTTCAGTTCCAGATCTCAGCACAACTAAATTGATTAACCTCCAAATTCAATCAATTTCAAAGCAAAAAGGGCCCTCATAGTTTTCGGCATAAGAGACTACTGCATTAAGGAGCAGAAGAAATTACACACAGTTCTGAGAAGAACTTGTGCATTACCGTTAGTCATTACTCTCAATCAGACATGGATCAGATAATTTATTACATGCATGGAACTCAACCACAAGAAAGTCCAACGAATAGCTCAAATCATAAGCCAACAACTCATGGACGTTGCAGTGGCCATAACGAAGTGCAGAATGAGAAATTCAGCACAATTGAATAAAAGAGTTTTCTTTAAGAGAATCAATTAATTTCTGAGTGAAACCGATTCGCACATCAGTACTTCCAAAATAACCAGGACGGGCGTTTCCGTAAACCGTTCTGGATACTTTCCTAGCAAAACATGAATTGATCATATCTCGAGCTGTTTTCACCTACTGGTCTGAATTACTGAGGAGGAGTAAGTCATCATTTTCTTCCCTGAAAATGATTTTCTCGATCAGCTAGGTTCTGCCTAATGAGTTCAATGTCTGAGATATGACTCTCTCTCTCTCTCGCACACATTTTGCGCCGGTCTACAAGAGTAAAGCCCCGTTTCAGGATCTGGATCGATACGCGACCACGTGTCTACATATTCTCATTCAACTTCTCTGTAGCAGCAAAATCAAACCGCAATCACAACTGGGTAATTGGTGAAGTGAGAAACTAACTAGAGCGAACGGAGTTACCCAAAAAATAAAAAAAACAAGAACCGTGAATCGATTGAAAAAGAAATGAAGAATGTAACCCAAAAAAAGAAAATAGTACAAAACACCAAGCACCCGACACTGATGAACCCAAGCTCGCCCTACTCTACCAACAAATCGAGAATCTTTCCGACACTACGACGAAACGATCAAGAAGAAGATGAAAGGATCTAACTTTGAAGACAACTCAGTCTGGGACGAGTCGATCGCTCCGACCCACCGAATTTCTCTCGCAATCGAAGCGAACTACCGCTGAAAAATCAAGAAACGGGAGACGACGACGACGGTCACCACCGCCGCCGTTTCAAGAACACGGACCTGGGAATTCAGGGAGGCGAGGAGGAGCCGAGTGATCACCATCTTCCTGTTTGTCGAAGCTCCACAAATTCATGCAAGAACAAGACTGTAGAGAGAGAGAGAGAGACGGAGGAGGGACTGTGTGTTGATTTATCTATGGGGGCGTGATCGAGATGGACATGCAAGCCGGGAGCAAAAGGTCAAATCAAGATAACGCCACCACCTTGACTTGTTCTGATGCATATCCTAACAATCCTTGCGTTCTTCAATGGAATGTTTTTATTCTTATCACATACATTACATTTTTCTTGTTTCTCTTTTCAAAATTTTTCGAGGGAAATTTCTTGATTTTATGTAACAAACCAAGATTATTAGTAGAAAGCAAAGGCGATCAATATACAAAACTAGAAAAATAAACTCGCTTCCACTAACTTTCATATATATACACCGATCAACAGTTTTTTCCTAAAATCCAAAAGAAGTTATGGTATCATTAAACTTAACATACCATTGTCGGGTAGTTTGTTTAAGTCTATATATTGACTTCTTTAACTCACACATCACGTGTTCCTTTCCTTTAACTGAAAAGCCATCGGTGGATCCATATAAACTTCTTCTTCTAAATTCTCATTAAGAAAGACAGTTTTGACGTCCATTTGATATAACTTTAAATCGAAATAAGCCACCAAAGCTATAATGATTCTAAGTGAGTTTTCCTTGAAAACTAGTGAAAATGTCTCTTTGTAATCAATGCCTTCTTTCTGAATAAAATATTTAGTAACAAGTCTGGTCTTATATTGTTTGATATTACCTTTGAGTCGCGCTTGGTCTTAAATACCCATTTACACTCGACCTTGTTGCATCCTTCAGGCAATTCAATAAGATTCTAAACTTGATTTTGATCCATTGATTTTAAATCTTCTTTGACGACATTGAACCATTTAGTAGAATTATCAAATTTCATGGCTTCTGAAAATGAACTTGGATCATTACCAATTCCTAAGTCCATTTCTAACTCTTGTGGATAAAGCATATAATCATTAGAAATAGCCGATTTCCTTTCACTTTGAGATTTTCTTGATGCTATTTCTTGTGGCTCAACTACTGTAGGTTCAATATTAACATTTTCATTATGAAGTGTTTGATCATTTATTTGTTGTTTTTGATTATTATTGGATTGAACTATAATATCAGGAACAACAACTTTAGAAGTTTAGGGTAGAGGAATTTTCACCCTAACTTCTTGAATGCAACCATCACGGATTCTTTCACTCTCATCGATGTTAACATTTTCAATAAACCTAGCATTTCTAGATTCAACCATTCTTGTACTATGATTAGAATAGTAAAATCTACACCCTTTGGATTTCTTTGCATAACCAATGAAGTAACCACCAGTCGTTCTTAAATACAATTTCTTTTCATGTGGATTATAAATTTTTACTTCTGTTGGACAACCCCAAACATGCAGATATCGTAAACTAGGTTTTTTTTTCTGTCCACAGTTCATAGGAAGTCTTTGGAGCTGTCTTACTAGGAGCCCTGTTTAATAAATACATAGAAGTCTTTAATACATACATTCACAATGATAAGGGTAGAGATGAATAACTCATCACACTCCTAACCATTTCCATTAAAGTACGATTACGCCTTTCTCCTACACCATTTTATTGTGGTATATCTAGCATTGTGTATTGAGCACAAATACCATGTATTTCAAGGAATTTAGCAAATGGACCTGGACATTGTCCCTATTCATTATACTTTCCATAATATTCCTCATTTCTACCTAACCTTACTATTTTCACCTTTTTAACTAATTGCCTTTCAACCTCTTTAATATACACCTCAAGTGCATTCACTGATTGAGATTTATCGTGCAATAGATAAATATAATCATAACATGAAAAATCATCAATAAATGTGATAAAATAACTTTCTCCACCAAATGATGAAACATCAAAAGGACCATATGTATCAGTGTCTAATTTCAAGAAGCTCTATTCTTCTTTTGGCACCTTTTTTAGTGTGTTTTGTTTATTTCCCCTCAGTACAATCAATACATACTCCAATATCAATAAAATCCAAATTTGGAAGAATTTCATTCTTAACTAATAATTACATTCTTTCTTTGGATATGTGACCCAAATGTTTATGCCACAAGTAAGCAGAATTCTAATCCACTAAACTATGTTTAGTGCCAACATTATGATGCAAGGTCATTAAGGTCTTAGCAAAAGTATTATCAAGTTTAAACTAGTAGAGACTATCACATATAATTCTAGTTTCAATAAGATTATTGTTCTTTTATAAACTGAAAGATGTACGACCAAATTTAAAAAAGAATCCTGCTACATTAAGTTTTGGCAAAGAAACTAAATTGCATGAAAATGTAGGCACATAAATGTTTCAAAACAAATCCAAATAATGCCCAATATCAAAGATCAAACGTGTGATATCCCCGAATTTAAGGCGAAGACGATCAAAGGTGAATAGTAATAGAATGGGTGAGCAGTCCAATTTGAGGGTCGGTAATGGAACGAATAACATGATTGGAACGATTCTACTGAGAGTTAGTCATGGTTTGATCAAAAGATTATCCATGGATTGACCATGGGATCAACAATGGTATGACTCCCCAATCATGCAAGTCAATTAGAGTGATATGACTGTGGATTGACCCTTTGACCATAAGAGCCGTTAGTGGAAAGTCCAGGACGACCATGGATCAGTTCTGTGTCAGCATGTGTTGGTCACGAGTGAATCCACATAGCCATGCATTGGTCCTAGATGACCATGGATTAATCCCATGGTACTGGATTTCACATGGCTACATGACAACTAAGGATCGACCATGGGTCGTTGATACTTGAACGTTGACTGATTGCAAATCGGCCATGGATCGTCTTGTTAAGTCGGGTAGGCCATAAATGAGCTATGTGCCAGGCCACGAGCCTAGTGGCTTGGTCACGGATCAGATTTTGTGTCAACCACGCCGACTAAGCCTTGTGCCTAGAGATGACTGGCCATTATACCCATCAGCTAGGCCACGGACTGGCCTTGTGCCTAGCCATGTGCCAGTCATTATATCTGTCAGATTCGGCTCCGACCTAGTTCCAAGCCAAATGGATTTGGCCATAAGCCATGCATTATGCCAATTCATGAGTCGTATGTGTTTTGTCCATGAACCGGTTCCTTGCTTGTGTGGCTCGGCATCGCACTCGGCGTACCACTCGTATGGCCCAGCCATGTGCTCGTGTGGCTTGGCTGTATGTTAGGCCCTACACCTGGTCATACCCTGCTGCACAGGTCACGCGCTTAGTCAGTTCGACTAGCTCGAACTTGCACAATTGAACTTGGACTTTGGCTTGGTTATGTTTGGTCATATTTGAAGGTATTCCTACACCGAACCTCGATTCGGATGAGTTGGTCGATCATTCTAAACCCGAAATTTCGTCACTTACTTAGTCATCCTTATTTAGCCAACTTTGCTAAGTACCATTAATGATTTTGGGGATTATGCTTAAATGCCACTAGCTAGATGTCCTTAGTGAAAAAATTAGGTGCCCTTGATGGACAAGAACTAGCATGATTCGGCCAAGCTCAGGGACCAAGAAGCTGATTTTGACTAAGTCAACATCGAACCAATTATTGGAGGATAATCATTAGGAAGATCTTATTGTGCAAAATCTTTAATAATTGAGAATCTTTGAGTGATCTTGCATGCTCTAGAAGGTGCCACATGCCCCTAAGCTTGATGGGCAAGAATGAAAGTCAAGACAAGAACCGTTGATGGAGAGACCATTATTAGATGCTTATGTATCCTATAGGAAATTAATGCCTTAGGTGACTCATATATCTTAAGTTAGAGCATGATGACCCTAATTGAGCACTTGATAATCATTTGGACAATCCAATTATTAAGCTTAAGATTTGGATAAGATTCCCATAAGGTTTTCCCTAATAATAGGTGCCACTTGAATGAAGATAATTGGCCAATTTGGCATTTTTATTAATGGAATCTTGGCTATAAATAGGAGAAACCCCAAGCCATTTCATTTTTTCCCCAAACTGATCAGCCCACTCTCTCTCCCCAATCTCTCTCTCAGCCATCTTCTCCTTCTCTCTCGGCCACACACTTTCCCTCTCGGCCATTCTCTCGATCTCACTCCCAATCACTCCCTCTCACCCACCACACCACAAACACCCTAGGCCATCCATGTAGTAAGTTAATTCCTTATACTTTGGTTAGGACGTGGTGTTATGCATTTGAACTCGAGTGGTGACTTTGTTTGATGTTTGTTGTGTACTTGTTATTATGTATCATGGATGTGAGTTAATGCACGTACGAGTCACGAAACAGGGTGTTGTATGGTCTCGAACTTATGTTGTGGTGTCACGGGACAAGCTTAGCTTGGTACGCGTTTTCATTGAGGCGTGTAGAACCAGGCTAAGTCAGTCTCCAAGTCGGCACTTGATATGGTGGACCAAGCCACGTGTCCCCGACCGTGCCCTGCATGTTAGGCAATTCGCCCTATAGAGTATGGATCACACAAGTATCACACGATTGCATGGGCTAATGTTATTAAGATAAGAATCGAATTGTTCGATGTTTGTTGCATAATCACATGAGGGACTAAGGCCGTCACTGATGGATTTTGGGACGTTATCGTCGCCGATAGATTTGGGGTGATACCGTCATCGATGGATTTCGATATGATGCCGCCATTGATGGATTTCAAGGCGATACTCGAGGGAGGCTCGGATGCCAGCGAAAAATAGGAGGAACCGATGGATTATGGTTGATGAATAATGACAAATCATGTGTGTTGATCTTTGCATGCAACATTAAAAATTATGCTTGATGTTATCTTGTTTGTTGAACATGTCATGTTTAGTACATAGGCAAGGTAGGAAGCATTTGCTATTGATCTACCATTGACAAGCCAACAGTAAAGGTTATTTCTTTTGTTTAATGCGATGCTATTTCTTAGTCGAAACATAGTAAATTTAACTTACTGAGTTGTGTAACTCACTCCTTATATTTTCAGCTTTATAGGTGTGGCCCTACCACCTCTGGTTCGCTTTAGTCTTCCGATTGAAATGCATGTGTGAGTGATAGATGTTGTCAATGTCGAGACCGAAACCACGTACCTTAAATGTAGTACAACCGTTTGGGACCAAGAGAATGCGGATGAACTAGTCTTTCACCGTTAAAAAGCATGGTTCGTGTGGTTTGACGAAGACCTTTTAGGGACCCCTAGCTAACTTCGGCGGGCCACCCGGGGTTATTGGTGATGACGCGCCCAATAGGAATACGGGTGCACTGTAGCTAGTTGAAGAAGCTTGGGAAAAAGCAGAGTTTTGTTTTCTGTGAAGGGACAAGATAGTGAAGATGGGATAACCCTAGCCAAACGGTTAGTATGAAAAGAACCCGACGTGATCCAGATGTAAATAAATAATCAAGAAGGCCCGTAAGAAAGAAGGGCTTGTAACATAACCGTCTATTAAGTAAATTATGTGTACTTGTATGATAAGCTTCCTTGCTCATTTGTGCTCTCGTTATTGTTTGCTAGTTGCTTTTGCTTGAGCTTAATTAATAAAACAATAACGGGATGTCACGATACAAATCCCCGGAACAATTATATTCACAACCGGCTTAGGACCGAACATCACGGCCTTGGCTCGGGGCATGACATGTAGGTGGAGTGCTATTTTGTATTAGAGCAGGTTCCCCTCCAATAAGTTGCAGTTTGGTATTGAGTTAAGTAAAGGCTGTTGAATCTTGAAATAACCTGATCCGATGAAGGCGAGGAGTGGTGCTGAGGCCATAAGACCTGATCAAGGAGCGACTTTTGATAGAGGTGGTGCCGAAGCAAGAAGCCTAATCATTGAGTGACCTCTAGGAAGAAGTAGCACCGGGGTATACTCTTGATCATTGAGCGGCTTCTAAATAAAAGTAGCACTAGGATGATAAAAGCTTGATCATTGAGCAGCTCCTGGCAGGCTTCTAAGATGTTGAGGGAAAGAGCAACAAACGGAACTAGGCCTTAAACGGGGGAGAACGGTTCTAAAATTAAAAAAAAGATTATTCCCCGAAATGATAAGGTGCACTAGGAGTCTTGGGATAGATAACCAGGAAAAAGCACAACACATGTAATTGCTTGATTGATCCTAGTGATAGGTTGTGACCACTGACTTTTTGTCTTTCTTATAGAACAGTTTTCTTAAAACCCCGAAAATCGTGACATGAGTGCTCAAGATCTAGCCACAACCTTGAAGGGGAAGTCGAAGCAAGACTCTCGAATAGATAGAATTCTACAAGCTCTTACAACCATTGGAGATCTCATGGGACAACAAGTTCAACAACAAATAACATATGCGACTAAGAATTGGGTAGCAAATGAAAATGGAAATGGTGACCGAATGATACATGGGCTGGTCGAACAATTCTTGAAATTACGACCCCCGAGATTTGTCAGGATAGGAGATCCTAAAGAAGTAGAATCATGGATATATGAGCTACAAAAGATATTCAAGCTCCTGAAATGCTCTGAGGAGGAAAAGGTAACCTTGGCGGTATACTAACTATAAAGTAGTGCTAGTCATTGGTGGAAGGTGACAAAGGAAATCGTGTTTTTAGAAAATACTACTATAACTTGGAATGCTTTCGTTGAGGTATTTAACGGAAAAAACTTTTTCAAGTGTGCTTGTGACCGATAGATGAAGAAATTTATGCAACTTCGACATAACAATATGATAGTGGATCAGTATGAGGCAAAATTTGCTCAATTGTTTAGGTATGCCCCTAAATTTATCGAAGGTCCAGTGGACAAAGCAAAGCGATTCCATGATGGCTTAAGATCTGACATCCGAAGTCAATTAGTACTGCTAAATCTCAAGGATTATAATGAGTTGTAAGAACATGCCCAATTGATAGAGAAAGACTCCCAGGAGATGGCAACTCTAGCAAGGTCTTATTATTCTACTCCTTGGGCGAATCAATGTTCGGGTAAGAGACCAATGTCGAAATGAAGGCACCAATTCATTCATAACAAGAAGCAAAATTTTTCGAAGGTAACTACCATTTCTGGTGAAGCCTATTCTGTTGCAGGAGACGACATGGTGATGTTCAATACCCAATTCGTACTAGGGCATGCTTTGGATGTGGTTAGTAAAGCCACATAGTGAGAGACTGCCCCCAAAGGCGACATGAAATGCAGCCGCTATAAAGGCCAGCAACATTTTCAAATGGAGTCCAACCTCGTGATAATAATGGTAATCGTCTCCCAGCACAAGGACAAGTATATGCACTTACTCAAAAAGAGACTGAGAACTTTGAGACAGTTATCGCAAGTACGATCTTTCTCAACAACCGTGTTGTGTATGCACTATTTGATACAGGAGCTACCCACTCATTTGTATCCAAGCAATTTGTGCGATTAGTAAAATTAGAAATAAAGTCCTTAGAAAATGCACTTGATATTTCCACTCCCATAAAAGATGAGGTGCAGACTACCCTAGGATGCCAAGAGTGTAAAATTATTATAGGTGGATTGGAAGAAACCATAGACCTAGCTATACTGGTTATATATGATTTTGATATTATTATAGGCATGAATTGGCTTAGTAAACAACGGGTCAATATAAATTGCTATAGCAAGATGATTCAGTTTAGTCCACCAATTGTCCTTGTTATACATTTGCAGGAAATAAAGGAGGGTCTTTGTGACATCCTCAAATTTCGATCTTATTTGGGATATAATGAAGTGATTATTCATCAATACACTGTTAGTTAAATTTCGCTCTGAATTGATCACTCATGAAAAATTAATTATTAGGGAAAGGCTATTAAAGTATTAAGTATGCGTGACCTGAGAACTCAATCATGGATTGACAATTCGACCATAAGGATTGACGAGAGATAATTTTGAGCCATCATAAACCGATCAAGGAACAGTTATAGAATGTTTCGCTAATAGTATATAATTAGAGCGCAGGTGATTCTGTTTGACCATTGTATGGATTGCAAACGACTCTAAACCAATTCCTAATGATTGTGTAATTTGGAACTAGCGATTGACCCCTCGTAATTACATGAAAACCGAGATCATCCATGATTCGAGAAAACTTAAACGTGAATTGATATTAAGTCAACCACTGGTCGAATACGCATAACTCTTAAAAGCCATCAATTAGTTTGAGATATACTGAAGTCATAATCGATTGATTTTGATCATGAATTAGAGTCCAAAATTGGGTGTCGATCTTCTGAGGATTTCAAGATTAAACTATTGGAAGTCGCCTTGTTAATTCTCCGATTTATCGATTTACTCGAAATTCTCAGAAAAGGATTAACTGGCCAAGAATTTGGAGCCCACAAGGAAGTGGGCCGGACAAAGGCACATTAGGCCTAAGACAAGCCCAAGTGGGCCCAATGAAGCCCACTAAGCCCATTTTCTATTTTCAAGCCCAAGTTTCAGCTCGATAGCATTTTCAAGCCCACTCCGTATTTGTTTGAGCCTAAACTTGATTTATACGAGCCTGTGCAAAATTCTAGCTCGTATACGTGTATAGTATTTTTATACCATGTGAAATTATCATTTTACCCTTCTAGTATTTATGACCAAGAAACAAAAGGGTTTAATGCACGAAGACTTTGGGCTTGGCATTTATGTGGGAAAATGATGAAGAAGACTTAAAGGGCATGGCTTTAATGAGAGAAATATCTCTCTTAATGTCTCAGCTTACTTTCTCTCTCTCCTCTCTCTCCTCTTTCTCTTCCACACTAACTTCCCTTTTGTTCCTTCCTTTTTTCTTTCCTCATTTAGCCACAACAGAACAACCTTTGGGCTACTGTTCTTGCTGGTGGTGGTTCTATGGTGGGTTCGAACCGTGACAGTCTTCTACCCCTCTAATCTCTACATTGGAAGCACTCTGACTTTAGAAAAAGGTTGTCAAGGGTATTTAGCGATAGTAGAAAACAAGTCAAGAGAGGAAGGACCAAAGTTAGAAGATATTCTTGTTGCAAGTGAATTTCCCGATGTTTTTCCAGAAGAATTGCTAGAACTACCTCCGGAGCAGAAAATAGAATTTGCTATTGAAATAGCCCCTAGAACAGAGCCTATTTTCAAAGCTCCCTACAGGATGGCTTTGATCGAATTGAAGGAATTAAAAGTGCAACTACAAGAGCTACTTGATAAAGGATTTATCCGTCCAAGCACATCACCATGGGGTGCACTAATATTGTTCATAAAGAAGAAAGACAGGTCACTATGTCTTTGTATCGACTATTGGCAACTGAATAAGGTCACTATTAAAAATAAGTACCCATTGCCGAGAATCAATGATCTATTTGATCAACTCCAATGAGCGTTCATATTTTTTAAGATCGACCTGAGATCGGGATGCCATTAGCTGCGAATAAAAAAGAAGAACATCCCGAAAACGGCTATTAGAACCCGATATGGTCACTATAAATTAACAGTTATGCCGTTCAGCTTGACAAATGCTCCAACTGCTTTTATGAACCTGATAAATCGAGTATTCAAGCCATACTTGGATCGTTTCATCATAGTATTTATTGATGATATTCTAATATATTGAAAGAACTCGGCTGAGCATGAGCAACACTTGAGATCGGTACTCCAGATGCTTAGGGAACACGCCATTTATGCCAAATTCAGCGAATGTGAGTTCTTGCTTTCCTACATGGTGTTTCTTGGCCACATAATAATAGGCAAGGGAATATCAGTAGATCCATCCAAGGAGGAAACGGTAATCAATTGGCCAAGACCAACGACCGTGATAGAAGTTTGAAGTTTCTTAGGCTTGACAGGATACTATAAAAGGTTTATGGAACAATTATCTAGTATCGCTATTTCTTTGACATGATTACTGAAGAAAGAAGTAAAATTCAAGTGGATAGACAAATGTGAACGGAGCTTTCAAGAATTGAAGCAAAGACTGACTACCGCATTTGTCCTGACAATACCAAAAGGACTAGGAGGCTTTGATATATACATCGACGCCTCTCATAAAGGGCTAGGTTGTGTATTATTGTAGTATGACAAAGTGATAGCTTATGCCTCAAGACAATTGATGCCATATAAATTAAATTATCCAACTCATGATTTGGAGCTCGCTGCGATCGTTTTTGCCTTAAAAATTTGGAGATATTATTTATATGGAGAAAAGTTCATTTTTATACGGACCATCAAAGCTTGAAGTGTCTATTCTCCCAAAAGGAGTTGAATATGAGGTAAAGGTGCTGGATGGAACTTCTCAAAGACTACGATTATGAAATATTATACCATCCTAGCAAAGCAAACAAGGTTATCGTCGCTCTTAGTCGGAAATTTGTCATTGCTCAATTAATGGTTAAGCAATAGACCTTACTTAAAGAAGCGCGAGACTTGGATTTCAAATTTAAAGTTGGACACCATCAAAGTTTATTAGCCGCTCTAAGAATTGAACCGGAGGTATTATCAAAAGCCAAGGCATTGCAGCAAACGAACCCGGAAATCCAAAAGATTCAGAAAGTACTCTCAGAAAAGAAGAGACCTGATTTTCATATAACCGAAGATGGAATATTGAAATTCAATGGATGCTTATGCATGCATAACGATGAATAACTTAAGGAGCAAGTCCTGACAAAAGCCTACAAAAGTAACTACAGTATTCATCCGAGCAGCACCAAGATGTACCAAAATTTGCAACAACATTTATGGTGGAACAGCATGAAGATAGACATCACCAGACGCGTCACTAAGTGCTTGATGCGTCAACCAATCAAGGCTCAATATTACAAGCGGGAGGACTATTGCAATCGCTAGATATTCCCAAGTGGAAATGGGAACATACTAACATGGACTTTATAATAGGATTACCAAGAAACCAGAGAGGAAATGACTCCATATGGGTGATTGTTGACAAACTAACAAAATCAACCCATTTTTTTCCCTATAAGGAAAGATTTCTCATTGGAAGAATATGCAGAATTATACGTTCGCCAAATTGTGCGATTACATACAGTTCCAGTAATGATTACGTCTAATTGAGATCCTAAATTTGCTTCTACATTTTGGCAAAGTCTTCAAACTACTATGGGAATAAAGCTACAATATAGCATTGCTTATCATCTATAAACATATGGCCAAACGGAAAGGACCATCCAAATGCTCAAATATATGTTGAGAGCATGTGTCATTAATTTCAAAGGAAGTTGAGATGAACATTTGCATCGTATTGAGTTTGCATATAATAATAGTTATTAGCAAAACATTGGTACGACACCATTTGAGGCATTATATGGTTGAGCTTACAGAACTCCAGTATGTTGGAATGAGATAGGGAAAAAGAAGGTCACGAGTCCAGAGCTAGTTCAACTCACTGTGGAGGTGGTACAAGTGATTAGGGATAAAATTAGAACTGCCTAAAGTTGATAGAAAAGTTATGCCGACAGACGTCGGAAACTTTTAGAGTTTTAAGTAGATGACCACACGTTTCTTAAAGTATCATCCATGAGGGATGTGTCGCATTTTGGGAAGAAAAATAAGCTAAGCCCCAGGTAGGGGTAAGTACATTACAAGTGTCATAACTTTTGTATGGATGACACTTAAGTGCCATAACTTTTTTTTAGCTCACTTGAGTGTCATGTTTTCAAAAAAAATGCTCATATAAGTGCCATTGTCATCGGAACGTTTGATGTGACTTAAAAAAATATTAACTCATCTTACGTGGCTTGCCGAAAAGTTGAAGTTAGCATTTAAAGTTCAAAACGACATCGTACACCATCACAAGGACAAAAACCCTCAGCTTCTTCAATAAATTGGGGCAAAATGAGCAATTGTCTTCTTCAACCTTAACCCTAACCGAATCCCCAATTTCCAATCGTCCAAGTTGAGGCAAATCATCTCATGAAATTCGCAATGGGGAGCAAAAGCAGGAGAAGCGGCTTACGAGTTGATGAACAAAGAGAAGATGAAAGTCAATATTTTTGCTATTGTGGGCTGCGAAGTCCAACAAGAATGGCTTGGACGAGAGCAAATCCGAGGAGAAGGTTCCATGGCTGCGCTAAGTATAGAGAAGAATTCAATTGTGGATATTTCAAGTGGGTTGACGCCAAATTTTCAAATCAAGCAACTTCGGTGATCTTGGAACTACTTCAAGGAAGACATGAAGCTCAACCTGTATTGATAGACGAGTTGGACGATGCTGACTCAATGCAAGCAGAAATCAATGGTCTGGAATCTTTGGTGAAGCATTTGAAGATGGAAGTATCAATGATGAAAATTCAAAAAGATATTTATCGAGTTTTGCTTATGTTGTTTTTGTCGGGTTTGGTCTGGTTTTTGTTCATATGTAACGTTAGTAATGAGAAGAAGCTTATAAGTCTACCACCATAGTTGAAGAGTTGTATTATGATAATTGGAGCAATTAATATTAGGCTTTGGAATGTGTTTATGCTTGAATAGTTATGGTAATTTTTGTGTATCTGAGTTGTGATTGCTTGACTGGGCTGAATAGCTACATATGGTTAATTTAGTGGAAATGGTGTTTTATGATGCAATTTGTGCATTATTGTTGATTGCGTCAAATGACCATATTGTGGGTTTATAAAGAGTAAGATGATTTGCAATTTCTGCTGCTGTTTTTGCAGCAAGCTATAATGAACCTGGATTTTATGGTTGGTGTTGGCTATCTTGTGTATGGTGTTAAGGACAGTAGAAGTTCCAAATAATTTTATGAATGCTTGTTTGAGTACCACAAATTATTTAAAGCGAACACTTAATTTCACTAATTTTTAAAAAGTTATAACCTAGGTTCCTCAACTTTTTAAAAGTGAGCACTTAGGTTCATAAACAAAAAAATTTGTAAACTGTTGGTTTCACTTTCTTAAACACACTCAAGTTTAAAGCAAAGATTCTTAGAGATCTTTATCCTATAACATGCACTATAAGTAACAAGTTGCCATTAACCTAGCCTAGTTTGACACCAAATGGCAATTTTATTCATCAAATATGATAACATAATCCTTACACCTCAAAATGGTGTTATCTTACGTCAATATCAAAACATAAATTCGAATAACATTGCTACTAAAATGAAGTTATCACCAGCCAAAATGCAGCAACATAAACACCTGACAACATTGCTATTAAACACATCACCAGCTAAAATACAACAATGACATTAAACACCTAACAAAATTCCCCTAAACACACATAAATAGACAGCCTTTCCTTTCATCTCATTAGTCAATGTCAACAACTTAGTCACTTCCTTTGTTCGACGGACAACTCTTCATATTGTTCATGATCCTCGCACTCTTTCGAATTGGAACTCTAGGCACATCCATCGATCGTGTTTCTTTTTCAACTGGCTTAGCTTTTGGAGGAGCATTCTTTTGCTTGGTCCTTGATGTTTGTTGGTGTTGTCTCCTGCTGAATTTCTTGTGATTGGTGCCACTGTGGTAGCAGGTTGTTCAGACTGATGTGTAGTGACATTTCCAAGATCATTTGATTCGGACACAAGCGCTATTGTGGCATTTTTGGGTGCCTGCTTTCGGGCTAGCCTTTACACCTTCTGATTTGGTAGTGCCATTGGTTGCTTCCTCTTAGATTGTGCTCGAGTTACCATTAATTGGTTTAGCGGTGCTTGCCATTGACTTCTTGTTATTCTTGGTGGTGTAGCCGATTCTTGACTTGGTCCTCCTTGAGATATCGGCACCTCTGAAGGTCTCCCAGGCTGCAATCATATAACCATTAGTTACCATGTCAATCATATGACATATGTTAAATGCATAACAACTAAAAAACCTACATTCAAAATGGTCATGCTGGTATTCATGTCTATAAACAACTCATAGCCATATTCCCTAAGCCTTTTCCCAAGTGCACCACGTGTATGTTGTGGTGCAGAACTGTCGGTGGAAACACCTTTATTTGGTCTTTTTCTAACCTGCAAAATCACATAACAGAATGAGGTTAATTCACAAACAACTACATGCACGTGGAATATCCTTAACAAAGAGTTTACTTGAAGTTTGCTCCTCGGTTGTACAATGTTGGATTGAGTTGGCCCACTTGATTCCCCATCATTACTTTGTGTGGCTCCCTGAGGTATTCCTGTATCATTGGCCTGTGTTGTCTACTCTTGTTGTTGTTGTTGCTTCTTATTTGGACAACCAACCTTATTGTGCCCTTCCTTATGGCATAGTGAGCACCGTATGATTTCACCAACCTTACTCATTTTGTTACTACTAATCTCTATTTCCTACAACCTCTTTTTTCTTCTTGAGCCTACCAAACAGCTTCTTCAGTGGTAGAGATTCTGTGGGTGGATGATTTGTTTTATCCCAGAACTTACGACTTCTCAAAGGCTACATCATGAATTGGTATGCAGCAAGATACTTAGATTTCTTGTAACAGTCATCTACATAATCCTTTGGATTGGCTTGCTTGAGTAGGATGGCACAAATGGCATGACAATAAGGTATCCCAGTCAACTGCCATGTTCGATAGGAACAATTTTTCCTCTCCAAGTGAACAACATACTCGTCACCATTACGCATAATCTCGTATCCATTCCAAATTGGATGACAAAACCTACTAGCAACAATGTTGTCATCCAATTTTTTTGACAATCCTAGGCCCACACTGTGTAGGCCAATTAGTATATTCATATCTCTGTTTTTTCAGTCTTATCATTACCCAAAACCTAATGTCCTCAAGCATATTTATGATGGATTTACACATAGCTCCTATGATCCTGCCATTGAATGCCTCGCAAAGATTGTTGTCCACGGCATCACACTTGAATTCTTCACTAAAAAGGCTTTGCACCAATGTTTTGCTTCAGTTTGGAACAATGCATTAAAAGCTTTAACTGATAAGGCATGTAGAACTTTTTTGTGAATTCTGAATTCTGAATTCTGTCATATTTGTGCTCTTTGCAATTAGCCAGAATTGCCTTTTTAGTTGATCAACTTTGTACTTCTTTGCCCAATTTGCATATATATGCCGAGCACACATTTTGTGCTTAGCATATTGCATCAACTTAGCAATTGCCGGGACAAGTCCCTACAAAACCAACAAACATATGTAAGCAACAATATGTAAATGATATTAAAAAAACAATAGTTTAGTGACATTACCTTCTGTTGGTCACTTATGAATGCCCAACCTCTTCCATCATGTATGCCAAGGTCAGTCATTAGATTCTTCAAAAATCAAGACCAAGTGTCCTTATTTTCTATCTTCACAACAACCCATGCTAATGGAAACATTCAGTTGTTTCCATCTCTCCCAATGGTAGCCAATAGCTCTCCTTTGCATAACCCCTTCAAAAAACAACCATCTAACCCTATCACTCTTCTGCAGCCAGCTAAAAACCCTTTTTTTATATGTATCAAAGCATACGTACATTCTACCAAATTGTGTCCCATGATCAGGCAATGGCTTCTCCATAATTTTTACACGAATTCTACCGAGTGGATTCTGAAGCCTACATTCCCTACAATACTCCCAAATCTGAGCGTATTTTTTTTTGTATGCACCCGTCAATGTTCTCATGACGTTAGACTTAGCCCACTTGCATTTATTATTTGACACATTCACACCTACTTGCTCTTTCACTAGCTGTTTCAATTGAGAAGTCCTGATTTTTGGCATGGTCTTAATGGTGTTAAAGAATTGCTTAGCCAACCACACACTAGTCACTCTTTTGTTGTCAAATACAATGCTACAGTTATGCTCCTCCTGAAGTGATCGAATTTGGAATGACCCGGTCTTCTTACTCAATGCACTATATACCTTCCATGGACAATTAGCTTGTGCACATATTGCTCTAACATAATCCTTGGTATTTCTAGTGAATTTGATATTTCTTTGATGAGTGATTGAGTCCATCACAATAGCTTCTCTAAATTGTTTGGCATTATCAAGACTCGTCGATAAGCAAAGCATAGGACTTGTATCGGTTGAATTATAAGAATGATACTTTCTTTTAATTGTACGCTGAGTTGCAACATCTTCATTATTGCGATCCTCTGAGCTACTGCCATTGTCACCACTTTGCTCATATTCCGTATCATCACGATCTGCTGTTAGAGCTCTACAATCTTGATTTACTGAAGTGCCCTCATCCACTACCCTAATTGATACTTTCCTTCCTTGCTGATATGCCCTCACTTTTTCCCTTGCAACTGCAATGTCTTCATCATCAACATCACTATCGTAAATTGTATGCAGTAATGTTTCCTCATCGTCATTATTGGACAGTACAACATCCCAAGAACCCAAATCGATTCTACTCAATGATTTAGGCAGTATCTCATCTTCATCATCACCTAAGCCACCACTTTTCTCAAGTTGTTCACATATCTCTAGCACACGAGCTGTGAGGGAAGCCACGGTGTCCTCAGATATCCGATCTTGCTCTAAAATAGATCTATCACTAACCTCAGATTCAATACCAGCTTCCAACACTATTTCCTCATACTTAGCACCAACAGTTTCAACATACACATAAACCTCATGATGATGAAGAAAACGGTAAACTAGATCTCTTACATCTTCATCATCATATAGATATCTCAATCCATCTTTCAGACTCTTACCAGGTATTTGATAGTGCAATTTTCCTACTTTGCACCTCATTTGTTTCGATATATCTTTCTCAAGGTCTTTATATGATAAATTATTGATGCTGACCTTAACAACAGCAACACTTCCTCCAACATATTTCCACACTTCTCTAGTAACAAACTTCCCATCATAGCATACAGTAATGGGCGCAGTGCTATCATCCATTTTAACACTGCAGTCAAGACAAAAAAAATTGTTCTATTGTTCGGGACCACAACTCATACAAATGACAAGTTGTACGATTTGTCCCCACTTTCAATAAACAATACATAGACACAAGAGGAAAAGTTGTGCAATCGATTTGGTCCCCACTTTCAACCCAATTTTAAGTAAACAAAAGACAAAGATAAGACAAGTTTGCGATCGGTCCTCACGTTCAATAAACGATAATTCTGGCCATTGTTCAATGGATACAAGATGACAAAATATAACAACGAACTAAAAAAAGCACCCACCTTTACACTTTCGCACCAAACGCTAATCTGGGATGTCAGTCAATGGCCGTTCAATGTCCTTTAACAATCTGTCAACAACACCAAGAATTCAAAGACAACAAAGGATAAAGCGAAGCTCATTTGGTCGGCCAGTGGACACAACAAAATCACTCGCTAACCTTTACTCACTGTCGACCAACACTCGGCGTGCGACAGACCCAATTTCCTTTCGAAATTGACAAATGAACAAGATACGAGCGAGGGATAGTTTGATTTGCTCCTTCGTTGAAGTGTTGACGAAGATCGAAACCCTAATTCACGACTAAATAGGATGATCAATGAGGGACAGAGATCGATCGATTTGAGAGAGAGCCTTAATTTTGCCCTAATCGATCGTTTCAAGAGAGAGATAGAAAGATGGAGAAGACAGAAATGAAAGAAACGACGACATTTCTTTCTTTATAAGAAACGAAGACGTTTATTTCACTCAAAGAGATCCAACGTACGACGTCATTTCTCTCCACGTGGAATATCCTTTTTCCACGTTGGACGTCCGTTTATTTTTCTAATTTCCACGTATGAAAAAAAATTAAGTTAGAAATCCACGTAGCACATTTGGCCGAAAGTGGCACTCGAGTGTTCTATTTCTACTCTGATGGGGCACTCAAGTGAGCCAAAAAAAGTTATGGCACTTAAGTATCCTCCATACAAAAGTTATGGAACTTGTAGTATACTTACCCCCCAGGTATATAGGACCGTTTGAAATTCTAAAAAGAATAGAAAATTTAGCTTATAGGTTGGCATTGCCATCGAAACTTGCTCAGGTGCATGATATATTTCATGTATCCATGTTGAGAAAATATGAGCTCGATCTAGCACATGTGCTAAATTTTCATGAGGTTGAATTAGACAATAAAGTGTCTTATAGAGAAAAGCCGATGTAGATTGTGGACAGAAAAGAGTAAGTATTAAGAAATAAAACCATTTCTGTAGTAAAAGTCTGATGGCATCATCATGAAATAGAAGAAGCCATGTGGGAAAAATGAGAAAATCATGAAGCGTTAATACTAGCACTTATGTGTTTCGCAGATAAAATTTTATTAAAGGGGGAGAATTGTGACATCCCTAAATTTGGGGCCAAGATGATCAAGGTGAATGGTAATAGAATGGGCGAGCAATCTAATCCAAGGGTCGGTAATGGAACGGATAACATGATTGCAATGAGTATACTAAGGGTTAGTCATGGTCCAATTGAAAAGATTGTCCATGGATTGACCATGGGATCGAAAACAGAATGACTCCCCAATCATGCAAGCCGATTAGAGTGATACGACTGTGGATCAACTTGTCGACCATAAGGGTCATTAGTGGAAAGGTCTGGGACGACTACAGATGACTGTTGTGTTGGCATGTGTCGATCGCAAGTGATTCCGCACGACCATGCGTCGGTCTTTGATGATCATAGATTAATCCCGTGGTACTAATTTTTATACGGCTACATGACAACCGAGAATCGACTATGGGTCATTAATACTCGAACGTGGACCGGTCGCGAATCGGCCATGGATCATCGTGTTAAGTCGAGTAAGCCATGGACGAGCCATGTGCTAGGTCACATGCTTAGTGGCTTGGTCGAGGACCAGGCTTTGTACTAGCCGCGCCGGCCAAGCCTTGTACCTAGACATAACCAACAATTATACTCGTCAGCTAGGCCACGGACTAGTCTTATGCCCAGCCATGTGTCAATCATTATGCATGACCCTTGTGCCAATTATTGTGTTCGTCAAATACAGCTTCGGCCTAGTTCTATGCCTAACGGACTAGGTCATGAGCCATGCATTGTGCTTATTCATGAGCAAATGCATGTGTTTGGTCCGTGAACCAGTTCCTTGCTCGTGTGGCTCGACATCGCGCTCGGTGCACCACCTGTGTGGCTTGACGCGGCTCCCGTATGGCTCGACCATGTGCCCGACCATGTGCTTGTGTGACCCGATAGTGTGCCAGGCCCTACACCTGGTTAGACCCGACCGTATAAGCCACGCGCTTGGTTAGTCCGACTACCCCGAACTTGCGCAATTAGACTCGAACTTTGGCTTGGTTATGTTTGGTCATATTTGGAAATATTCCTATACCGAATCTCGATTTGAATGAGTTGGCCGATCTTTCTAAACTCGGAATTTCCCCACTTACTTAGTCATCCTTACTTAACTAACTTTGCTAAGTACCATTAATGATTTTGGGAATTATGCTTAAATGCCATTAGCCAGTTGTCCTTAGCGAATAATTAGGTGCCCTTGATGGACAAGAACCAACATGATTCGGCCAAGCTTGGGGAGTAAGAAACCGATTTTGACTAAGTCAACATTGAATCAATTATTGGAGGATAATCATTAGGAAGATCTTATCTTGCAAAATCTTCAATAATTGAGAATCTTTGAGTGATCTTGCATGCTCTATAAGGTGCCACACGACCCTAAGCTTGATGAGAAAGAATGAAAGTCAAGACAAGAACCATTAATGGAGAGATCATTATTAGAGACTTATGTGTTCTCTAGGAAATTAATGTCTTAAGTGACTTATATACTCTAAGTTAAGGCATGATGACCTTAATAGGGCACGATGACCCTAATAGGGCACTTGGTAATCATTTGGACAATCCAATTAATAAGTCTTAGATTTTAGATAAGATTCCTACAAGATTTCGTCTAATAATAGCTGCCACTTGAATGAAGATAATTAGTCCATTTGGCATAGTTATTATTGGAGTCTTGGCTATAAATAGGAGAAAGCCCAAGTTATTTTATTCTTTTCCCAAACCGATCAACCCATTCTCTCCCCAATCTCTGTCTCGGCCATCTTCTCCTTCTCTCTTGGCCACACGCTTTTCCTCTCCGCCACTCTTTCGGTCTCACTCCCGATAACCCGCCACACCACCACCAAACACTCTAGGATATACGTGTAGTAAGTTAATTCCCTATACTTTAGTTAGGACATGGTGTTGCGCGTTTGGACTCAAGTGGTAACCTTATTTGATGCTTGTTGTGTGCTTGTTATTATGCATCATGGCTGTGAGTCAATACACGTACTGGTCACAAAACGGGATGTCGTATAGTCTCATATTCATGTTATGGCATCACGGGACGAGCTTGGCTTTGTGTGGGATTTTATTAAGGCGTGTAGACCTAGGTCAAGTCCGTCTCCAAGCCAGCGCTCGGCATGGTGGATCGAGTCACATGCCTTCGACTGCGCCCCGCATGTTAGGCAATTCGCCCTATAGAGCATAGATCACACAAGTATCGCGCGATTATATGGGCTAATGTTATCAAGATAAGAATCGAATTGTTTGATGTTTGTTGCATGATCACGCGAAAGACTAAAGCCGTCACCGATGGATTTCGGCACGTTGCCACCGCCGATAGATTTCAGGGTGATGTCGTCATTGATAGATTTCGAGGCGATGCTTGAGGAAGGCTTGGATTCCCGGGAAAAACCGGAGGAACTGATGGATTACGATTGATGAATAATAAATCTCATGTGTTGATCTTTACATGCAACATTGAAACCATGCTTGATATTCTATTGTTTAGTGAACATGCCATGTTTAATACATAGGCAAGGTAAAAAGTATTTACTATTGATCTACCATCGACAAGTTAACGGTGATAGTTATTTTTCTTGTTCAATGCGAGGCTATTTCTTAGCCGAAGCATAATAAATTTAACTTACTGAGTTGTGTAACTCATTCATTATATTTTCAGCTTTGTAGGTATGGCCTTATCACATCTGGTTCGCTTTAGTCTTTTGATTGAAATGCATCTGCAAGTGATAGATGTTGTCGATGTCGAGACCGAAACCACATATCGTAAATGTAATATAACCGTTTGAGTCCAAGAGAGTACGGATGAGCTAGTCCTCCACCATTATGAAGCATGGCTCGTGTGGTTCGATGGAGACCCTTTGGGACCCCTAGTTGACTTCAGCGGGCCACTCGGGGCTATTGGTGATAATGCGCCTAATGGGAATACGGGTGCACCGTAGCTAGTTGAAGAAGCTTGGGAAAAAACTGGGTTTTGTTTTTTGTGAAGGGACGAAGGTAGTGAAGATAGGATAACCCTAGCCACGTGGTTAGTATAAAAAGAATCGGACGTGATCCAGATGTAAATAAATAACCAAGAAGGTCCGTAAGAAAGAAAGGCTTGTAAGATAATAGTCTATCATGTAAATTATGTGTGCATGTGTGATAAACTTCCTTGCTCGTGTTGTGCTTTCGTTATTATTTGTTAGTTGCTTTTGCTTGAGCTTAATTAAGAAAGCAATAACGGGACGTCACATTACAAATCCCTGGAACAATGATATTCACGATAGGCTTAGGACCAAACATCACGGCCTTGGCTCGGGGCGTGACAAAACGATAAGTACCAATGCCTTCAACTGGAGCTTTGTTTTTATTCTCCGTGAGCACATAATTTTCATTTGGCTTTATAGTTTGGATCGAAAAAAATCCTTGCATTGTATTTGAAACTTGAGTGGTAATACCATAATCAATCCACCAAGTATTATGAGAAACTACAGTAAAGTTTGATTCAAAATATACTAAAGTACAAGACTTACCTTTCTTTTCGAACCAAGCTTTATGCTTCAGACAATCTTTCTTCAAGTGTCCAATTTTATTACAAAAGTGACACTTAATAAGATTGTGTTCCTTCTTATATATTTGAGAAGCTTTAGAAGAGTCATTCAGGTTGTATAAACCTTTCTTCTTGCTCCTTCCATCTTTCCTCTTGAAATTCTTCTCAGTTTCTTGATGACTTAAGAGATTAACAGAATGAGCATTTTGATTGTTTATCCTTATTTCCTCTTGAACAAACATACTGGTCAATTCATTTACATTCCACTTCTCCTTTATAGTATTGTAATTCATTTGAAATTGCACATATTGTTCATGAGGCAAGGAATTAAGTATGAAGTGTGCTAAAAAGTAGTCATCCACATTTATTCCCAAAGTCTTTAATTTTTGCTGCTAAATTTGTCATTTCTAGCACATGTTCATGCATGGTACATAAACCATCATATTTCATGGTCGTTAAAGTACTCATCAATGTATTATTAAAGGTGTGCATGACAATGTTTCTATGCCCGGGAACTATTTCTACTCAGAAATGATTCTTTTTTATTCTATGTCTAGAAATAATTTCTAAGCATTTGAAGGCATTTGGTAACTGTTCAAAATTTCTATTCTTGAGATAGAAAAGAACATAAATACGTTTGGTAACTACACAAAATTTCTTTTTATCAATAATATTTTAAATTATTTAATATTTTTTTCTTTTTATCCTGCCTTCTTTGGCCATGGCCAGTCGCTGGCGCAAACAACCAGCCACAGGCCAGGGCATTGCAGCCTTGGCCGCCACCGTGGCTGCTTGCATCACAGCCGCCCTCGCCCAGATCAGGCGAGGCCGAGCCTCACTGTGGGTCGCAAAGGCGAGGCTCGGCCTCACCTATATTGGGCGAGGCCGATCCTCGCCGTCACGACCCATGGCGAAGTCGACCTCACCGTTGGTCAAGAGGGCGAGGCCGACCTCGCCATGACCGACAGCCAGCCGCCTTGCCTAGGCAGCGAGGGTCTAACCCTTGCCCTTGCTGATAGGGGGGACCCTCGCCTCTGCCGGCGATCGGCGAGGCCATGACGCCCTCGCCGGCCCTGGGCTGTGGCCGGTTGCCGGCCGCCAACCGCTAGCAATTGCCCACAACCTAAGAAGAGTAACACAAAAAAAAGAAAAAAAACTGATTCTCAAAATTGTGCTGAGAAACAAGAAGCAACTTTTTTTTACTTCTTGTTTCTCTTCCAAAACTGTTTCCGAACATAAATTTTTGCAAAAATGTGCCCGGAAACAAAAATTTTACCAAACACATTTCTATTCCTAAACTATATTTGAGAAAAAAAAAAGAAATTTTCACTGTTTGGCACGTTACCAAACAAGCCCTAAGTGACTTATCAACAGTTTGAGAACGCTCTTCCACAAATTTTATAAATTCTTTAGCACTATTAGTTTTGGGAAGAGTTGTCTTTAAGTTGTTTGTAATTGTCATCCGTATAAACATTAAGCTTAATCTGTTCGATCTTTCCCGAGCTTTATGGAAAGACTTTTCATTATCGCTACTCTCATCAGTAATAGCAATCGGTTTCCCAATTTGAAGTGTTAAATCAAGATCCAAAACACTTAAGTGAAGCTGGACTTGTTCACTCCAATTTGGAAAATTCATTCCATTGAATAAAGGAATAGACGAAGCATGCAAATGAAGAGAAACAGGTATAGCTACTGCAAATATACAAGAATATACTCATACATTAATGCTTTGAGAATCTCACATTATCATATTCAAATTAAATAATACATGTATACTATAGTTCTCCATTGGGTGATCCTATGATATACAAACAAACAATAAACCACAATGATGCTAATAACTTTTATTTGCTAATTATAAATACACCTCGTTAAAATTTATTTGATATCTTTGGATATACAAATAAATCTAACAAGACATATTAATTACCAATTATTATGTTCATGAATTATAAGAAATTGATTAACCTTTGGGTCAATCCCTAAATTCTTATAATAAATAAACTTCAATATACCTATGACACCGATAAGGATATTTAATATATCAATTTCTATATTAGCATCAACTAGTCATGGGTAATTGATTGAAAATTTATACAATTTCAAAATTCAAGATATTATGATTTGGCCACTTTGGTGACTAGCAAACCATTCATAAATTGCACGCAAGGGAAAAACAGTAAAATAATGCGACCAAGGGCAAAATAGTAAATGATTTGGTCAAGGGCAGAATCGAAAAATCACATGGGGAATGGCAGAACTGTAAATAACTATTGGAGAGGGCAGGAGGCGCATGCGCCTCAACTGCCATGCGGGTGCGTGTCATGCATGCGCCTGATCCTTCCGCGCACGTGTCATGCATGTGGCGTGTGCTTCCACGTACCTTCTTCATCGCGCCCGTTTGCTTTTTTTTTTTTTTTTATCATCCCATTTTGCCATACATTCCTTCTTCAGTTTCCGTCCTGTTCTGCCACACATTCCATCATCTAGATCTCCTCCAACATCCCATTTCCGACCAAATTAATGAGTGGGTTTTGGAGATCATGTCAGCAAAACCACATAGGTCCAAGATTCGTTGAAATGAATCGGAACAAAAAATCATTTCAACAACTTTGGCAAATAATAAAAATATCAACATTGTTTGACAAATCCAAACCCAAAAGCCGTAATCAGAAATTATGAGATCCTAACCATGCTCTAATACCAACTGTAAGTGATAATGTAATCTTTTTATGCAGAAAAAATTCTAAAATCTAGAATCTTAGATCTTCATGATTTTCATAATAAGATGGATGAAGACATACTTTTATCCATAGAGTTGTCCTTAAAGATAATTGTTGCAAAAACAGAAGAAACATAGAAATATGATTTCTTTTCCTTCACCCACTTTACTCATTAATGCAACTTATCTGATGGAGGATAAAATACAACATTCGTTCTCACTTCTATGGATGGAAAGAGAATCGGACTCTATTTATATGAGCTATCAATAGGTGCCTTCCATCAAAGCACATTACGTTTCGTAGAGTCGCACCTCTTCGAAGGAATCGTAACTTTTCCATAAAATTTCCCATTTTCATTTTTTCATAACCAATACGTTTTAGCAATTAAATATTTATTAAATCATAAAAATAACATCATGTGGACCACATTATTCTTGCAGTGAATTTACATCAATAAAATAAAAAATCTTCATCCAACTCACTTTTCCTCCTCCATCTGGGACCACCTTGAGCCCAACTTCGTGTCTCCCTCCTCCATAACCACCGATGGGGTTGCCAGCGCCACTGCCAAATGTCCAACCTTCTCCGCCGTCTTTGTGATCGGCATTCCTTCCCTTAACTTCGTTGTCACATATCATAGACATGGAGATGGAATTGCAAATCTGAAGTCGACCACCCGTCGCTTGCAACCATGGATGAGCTACTATCGCTGTAGCCACGGTTGTTGCAGATTTGGAAGTCCCGCCGTGGCCGTGGACGAGCCAATATGGGTCAAATCTGAAGGGAAGTTTCAAAGTTAGATCATTTTATCTTTTTCCTTTCATCATTTTCATGCTTTGCACACGCGTTGTGGGAGCCATTTCTGCTGGTGTGAAATGATTGAGTTCATAGAGGATCACTTATCAGAAGAATTTTTTGATGTACTGAAAAGAGTCACTCAATGTAATTCATTTTATATTTTACAATTTTTTTGAAGTATGATTAGTATCTTCGTCAGCGGCGATGGGGTCCACGCCGACAATTCGGATCATGCGACGATTTATGGTACTCGCATGGTGGATTTCAAATTGTCCTTTTCGCCTTTTTTTAAAGCAAGAAAATTGCAAATTGTCTTCTCCCTATAAAATTACAACACAATTTGCCACAAAGGGCCCTACTCTTTCAAAATATTTGTATAAACTCCCTAAATTTCAAGTTCGTAGCGAATGACTCCCCCATTTTCAGATTCAAGAAGATCCGAGCCTTCCTTCTTCTTTCCCCTTAAACACGATTACCAGGTAACATAGAGAGAATTAAGCAACAAGAATGGGACTTCAAGCTTGCATGAATTGTATATCGGACTCGATGAACCCGGCAGAGAAGGTTTAGTCAGAGACATGAATCAGTATCGGGATCCATGTCGTCTGATCATATGAACTGATAGAACAAGAAGGCGTGAGCTTCTTCTTACCCGCAGTAAAGCCCTCACACTCATAAGAGATGTCATCTCAGATATCATGGCTGCAAAACTTGCTGGATCATCTCTTAGCATCTTGACTTTCTTCCTCCAACTTCTGTACTTCGGTAACTTCTGCAGTCCTCTAGACAGACATGAGGATGATGATGCAGATCACATGGGAGTACGCATCCCCTTCCCATTCGGTGTCAAAGGTTTCCTTTGGATCCCCCTTGCTATGCAACAAAATGAAATAAGCAAGAAGAAATCGATCTGCATGTTTATTTTGCTGGCCCGTCTGCAAAGCCCAAACTACTACTGGCCCAGCTTTTCCATTTTGGTTTCTCTTTCTCCCACTCTTTTTCCTTTTTCCATTGATGTGGGATGTCCGTTGCTCTACTTTTTCCTTTTTCGTGCTTCATCTACTTTTCTAATCTAATTTTCGGCCAATTTTTAGCTTCCTGATCGTTTTTCTATTGCAATTTGCACGTCCCACGTAGAACATGGGCCATCTCCTCAATTTTTTATCCTCAACCTCATATCCAAAGCCGGCGGAGGTCCTTGACCTTAGATCAGAGGTTTTTGAGTCTTGTAGATAGAGAAAAGAGGGGTGGCCACGGTGCTCAAGGACAAGTAATGGTAATGGCGAGCCATGGGGGATGGCGACAGTGCTCAAGCGACGACCAATGGGGGGACGATGGCGGTTCTTGAGAGACGAGCAATGGCGGCAAGTTGTGTCCCTCGCCATTAGGTTCATGGGCCGTGTTTGAGTTTGATTTCATGTATGTACATTTTGAGTTTTAGCCGACAACCTCAAAATGGGTTTAATATGGATCTGGTGCAAACCCACATAGACCCATACAATATTAGGGGTTGGATGTTTTAAATTCATTTTAATTAACTTGATTTTAAACTTTTAAGTGACCCACATTCAATTTGGCTCGCTAAAACTGAGTTGAAAAGGGGGTTTCCAATCGATATTGCCATCTCCAGTAATCACCGGATCATGAGCCTTGTAGCCGGATCACGACCCCCGGTGTTCGTACCTCTCGTTCATAGGGCATAATTGTGGCCCAAAGACAAATGCCATGACTTGAAATCTCATGGCTGTATAAAGTCAAGACATCCAAAGGTGGAGTTGGTGGATTCTCTCATAACAAGCGAATATCCAGATGCTTTACAATCTCACGTGCTTATTCTTCAGAAATTTTCTGTCAGTACTCACGAATTGGGATTTGGACAAGTTAAGTTACACCAATCAATAACACGAATCAAATGTCAAAACATGAGTTAGAAGTTTAGAACCACTTGTTCCATATAATCAATGGGGTTCCCAAGGCAGCAATTTTTCTTTTTCCTTTTGCACTGTCGTGTGACATTTCGAGTTAACTTTCATGCGCCAACACCCTATCTTTTCAGTCTGATCAAAACATTAGCCATTAACCCCAAATTAGGTATCGGCAACAAAGAAACAAAAACCGAAAACCCTAACTTAGTTGGCTACTTTGGCACATTGTGTTAAAATACTATTAGAAAAGTCATACATTGAACAGTTGGTGTGGTATAGATCTGTTAATATATTCTAGTTGGCCTATAACTCAATGGCTTAAACTTTTAAGTGAACGTGAGTTCAACTACATATGTTGACTAGCTCGGATTTGAAATCTTCCTTGGCAATTCTCCTAGTGAAGGTATCGGTTTTTGCCACGCATTTCTAGCTCATTGTATTAAGTAGGACTCTGATTGAATATTAAAATATTAAACAAGCTTTCATCTAACAGCTTAAATTTTTAGAATAGTTGACAGTAATTTCACAAAATCTCATATGGTATCAAAATAAAAGGTTCAAATATTTTTAAGCCCTATTTGCCTCTCCAATATATATGTCCACACTTTTAGAACGGTTAGCACCTACTCCTTCGAGATTAAAAAGGCCGTGGCTCACATATCTAGGTAAGGTTTTTTCTCCGATTCCAATGCCGGTGTGCCGATCTTTATATAAAAAGAAACATTAAAGAGACGTGCAGTCACGATCAAAGTAACTTCCCAGACGCTTCCTCTACGCTTTGGAATTTAGGGGAGGTCCAACGAATCAAATGCAATGGCTTGGCTTGGCTCCCGAAGATTGAGCAAAGGATAGATGGTCAATCAAAGAGGAGCCCTTGGTTTTAAAGCAGTCAAACCCACGTGCTTTTGAACCATATGAATGAAGGAATATAAATCGCAATCGATATATATATCTGTATGTATGTATGTATGTATGTATGTATGTATGTATCTACCTTGAATCATGTCATTATCGTATGTGTACTTCTTTGACCGACACTTGTACCATTCCTCGTTCATGGGAAAACAACCAAAACTCCATTAGAATGGTACAATGTGATATGTGCCATTCATATGAAACATTGTGCCAAATTCAGTCAAAGAAAAGGGCGCATGTCTCCCGTAAATTAATTAGCACCGGGAAGGCGTTCATCGGATACCCACCATAGCTAACAACTTTGCAGCATGTGGATATGCTCATAGCTCCGATTAGCTCTTAGGGTTGAGCTCGATTCCGATCGTCGAACTGGTGTCGATTCTGTCCTTTGACGTTTTTTGTGTAGTCGGGACTTCTGACTTTTTCGATTTCTGCAATCAAATTTTCTTCTTATTAATTACCGATGTTGGTTTAACATAGCCGGCGTGAAAAGAAGTTATCGACATGATACATTACGTGAATAGTTGGTTCTCCGAAGATGGATGAAGGTAATCAAATCACATTTACAACACGTGCATCTTACAACGGAGATTTTTGGCGCGGGATTCATGGTAGATAATCCCGAGGATTGCTAGTTTTTGGCTAATACACGAGCATAGTCCACTTTGTTGTTTTCTAAGGAATGTGCGCAAATGAATGAGGCACATATTTGACTGATAAATGACATGCCACTGGTCGCATTAATATCTCTATTGTCTGCATTAGAAATTAATCTCGTTCACACCAGTCAACTGTCGCATGTCAAGTATAATTAATTTCATTTTTTCCTTTCAAAATGATAATGCTCAACAACACGATGATAGATTTGTACGGAAAGGAACATCGCGTCTTGTGAGCACCTAGATAGTTCTCCCGCAAAAGTATATTTAAACCATGATATCTATGTCAGATACTTAACATCAACACCGGTTCAATGTATGAATTTGGATTAGGACTAGAAATGTACATAAATTACCTTCGCCTCTCAAACGACCTACATACTATATATAAAGTCCGGTAAGTCTTGCGTGGTTTCCAATTGGCACGACTCCTTCTTGTGCGACCTCATGAAAGATAGTGTGATTCAAAAAAAAAATATTTATGTAAAGAAATCATTTGAGAAGAAGTATTTTGCCCGACGTCCGTGCTCCTACCCTTAAATTATTAAAAAAGAGAGAGAGAGAAAAGGGTATCTACCATATTGAGATAAACATAGAATCAACATGAGTCGAAGAAAGGATGCATATGATGTCAAAATTAAAAGATACCCTCTTCTTGTTAGCTAATAAGAAAAAATGCAAATTATACTTCCTACACATCATTCGATGTGGAAAATATGAAAATCTGATCCGAAATCTCGGGTTCTGATATCATGTTAAGTCAAGCGTCTACAAAGACCTCTTTAAAATAAAAAGTAAAATGTTTTGAAAATGCCAAATGACCACATCTTTTTAAGCATCGTAAGTGCACAAAGCGCTCGACCAAAAGCACAAACATCTAGCGAACGTGAAAGTGTGATGTCCTTGGTTACACCGTCAATCTCTCAGCAAAAGCAAGAAGCTGCCCGGTTGCTTCCAAACGACCACATGCATGTCTTCATCATGAAGACTCCGAGTCATACAAGTCACCTAACTTAAACAACAAAATAACGAAAAATAAAAATAAAAACCGAACCCACGATGACGTGGCCACTCGACTCCGTGACGTCACCGTGACCGTCGTGCAGCGGTTGCTTCCTGGAACCAGGCTCTTCCCCGTCGGCCAAAACGTGCCCTTTCCTTCCAGAAGGAAGTTCGCACTTCCTGCCAAAACGCTCCCCGCGAACCGCAGAGCGTCACCCACGCACGTGACGCGTCACGTGCGATCGGCTGGGTTGGACCCAATTGAAGGGTTGGGATCCTTTGACCGGTTCTTCGATCGTCCTTAAATACCGCACCGCCAGCCCCATGCTTCAGTCCTTCTTTCTTACGAAAGTTACACGAAAAACAGGGGTTTTTTTCCGCTCCCCCGGGGCACATGTTCTTGGCAATGAACAAGACCATGTCCAACACCCCCAATGACTGGATGCAGTTCTACCAGCAGGACTTCCTCTCCCAGGTCGCGCCCTCTGGCCGCTCCGCCGCCGCCTCAGAGGCCGTCTCCAGCGACCGGTCTCCCCCCGAGGGGGCCACCGCCGGGGCCTCCGCCTCCTCCGTCGCCGCGGCCCTCTCCGTCGCCACCCCTGGCCACCATGCTGCGGCGGCGGGGCTCGGCAACCTGGGACCTTCCGGCCACCTGAGCCCGGAAGGGGGCGTGGCGAAGCCCGTCCGGAGAAGGTCCCGGGCGTCGCGGCGGACCCCAACCACCGTGATGAACACGGACACCACCAACTTCCGGGCCATGGTGCAGCAGTTCACCGGCGGCCCCAGCGCCCCGTTCGGATCTGGGCATGGGCCTGGGGGCGTGCTGAGCTTCAACATCGGGCTCGGGCAGGGGCAGGGGCAGGCGGGCGTCGGCCGGCCGGGGGGCATGGGGCCGTCGGGGTTTCACGTGCAGTACCAAGTTCAACCGCAGCCTCATCATCAACAGCAATTATTCCAACAGCATCAGAACCAGCAGTACATGCTCTCCCTAAACACCAGCAGTCCTGCTGATCTCTCCCTCCAACGTCAAAGGCTGGTGAGCTCAAGATCGTCAGGAGGAGGGGCTGCTTCCGATGGGTTCGGCATGGAGGGTGTCCCGTCGCACCAGGTCTCTTCCAGGGCTCCTTCCTCCTCCTCCGATGACAACAACCGGAGCAACGACTACATCTTCTGAGGAAATCAAAACAGTACACGATCGATTCATCGGAACGACATCGGAAGCTGCGCTAACTCGATGACGGGCTTCTTTCTATTTTTTTTTCTTTTTCTCTCCTCTTTTTCCAGTCTTGGTCCTCTTCAAGAATCATCAAAATTATTTAGGGTTATTCGTCTTGTTGCTTCGAATGAGAATAGGGTTTTTGGCTCATGAGGCAGCGTAGAAAGTTAGGCACTGACTTGTGTTTGGATTCGGAGAGAGAGGTTGACTTCTTTGCATGTACAGACTGTTTGAGTAGCCAATGGTTTGGCTCCACCTGTTATTGTTATTTTTTTTCTTTTTCAATGATTCAGCATTTAAACTATCAATTTTATCAATACAATGTCAATTATAGTGACCGCAGGCATTTTACTTTTGGACTTCGATTGTGTGCACACTGCCCCCAAATTCGCCATCTTTCCCGGACGACATGGCCTACTCCCAATGAATGCCACGATCTATATGCAATTGAATTAACGAAAATACAAAAGATCATATGAAAATTAATTTATGAAAATACGTGAAATTCGTGCGCTGATCTTCATATATAGACCGGTCGGGAAAACTATCCGAAAAGTCATTTACCTATTGTACGGCGGCCAATTTAGTCATACATCTTTTAATTGTATCAAGATTGAGTCCTAAACCTTTTAATGATTTATCAATTTTACCCCAAACCTTTTAATGATTTGTCGACATAGCGCTTCGCGATTTCTGGCAAAAATAATTAGGAAAGATTATATTGGCAAATCATTAAAATATTTATAACTAAATTGACACAATTATTAGGTTTAGGACTAAATTACCTGTCATATAATAGGTTTAAGACTATATTGGTACAATTGAAAGATTTAGGATCGAATTAGCCGCCGTATAATAAGTTTTAAGGCTTTCTAGACACTTATCCTTAGACTAGTCTTGCGGTAATATTAAAGAAACGGTCTATATCATCATAGAACATCTTGACTCTTGAGGTCACTTGTGGAGATTTTTCTGATCGCCGATGACATCCGCCGATAATAATGCTCATTTGAATGTGGTAGTTGGTCAAAACATGCCAAACCAGGGTAACTAGAGCATAAGTCGTAATCTATGTGCCGGTGGCTAAAAGGCTGAAATTTCCTCTCTTTTTTTTAAATAAATAAATAAAAGCATTTTTTTCGATTTCTTATTCCACTAATTATACGGCATTAGCACCTCAAAATGCGCTGCCTCACTACCCACCAAAACTTGCAAAATTATTAGTCAAAGGTGGGATTGTCCTCGAATGAAATTACACCCAAAATGGAGGGTGTCTTTTTAAATTACGGAAAATAGCGAACTTGCCACGTGGAGCATTTTTCTCACGTTATTTTACTATATAAACAAGTCGAATATATATTAGGAAGTTGTGCTGCAATTTACAAATTTTGGCGAAATCCGGGATGAGTCCCAATAAAACGTGGTTTTTTTCATTTAATTTTGCCACGCATTAAACGTGGTTTTGACATTTGCAAATGAGGACCAAAAATTGCTGTATTTTGATAATGATAATATTGGACCGACAAAACTTATTTAGGAAAATGCCATTTATATTCATATCATTATAATAATAGTATCTCACAGAAAACAGATATTCTCCGAGCAACTCAGTGTAAACGATTGAAGCGAATGCATTACATTTTTTTGTCCAGACTAAACTATTATTTTCATTTCGACCAAAAAAAACTATTATTTTCATAGAAAATTTATTTCTTTCGTAGTAAAATTAGATTTTCTAGGATACTTTTGTGAGCTAATGATGATTTTTGAAAGAAAAACAAGTTTAATATAAAAGTTGAGTGAGTGTAAGTTAATAAGCACCTTCGAATACTTGTTAAGTATTAATTATTTTTTTCTTATATTTAATTTTTAAAAAGTCTTTTCAAAGTCAATCTTAGAGCCGTTGCAACATTACCTCAGATCTAAGTCATTTGAAAATATCTGTATTTTTCAAACGAATTAGTTCTCTTAAATTTGACGAAAGAGAAAATTATTTTTTTATGCTTATTTGTTCCAGCTTAAGTAAAAAAGCAAACAATAAGCCAAACTTTACAATGTTATTCAAATTTGAAAATCTTTTGAAAATTACATATGGATTTATTTACCAACATTTGCATTTTGTGAACTAAATCAAATCAAATAAAAATCTCTAGTTTATTGTTTATTGATTTGGTTTTGCTTCGATAATTTCTCAAGTGCATAGATTCCGAAGAACTTTTTGTTTTAGTTTTAACCTTTTGATGCATTTTACATGTCACAAAATAAGTAATTCATTTATAGAAGAATTTGCTTTTAATACTGATATAATGTTTTGCATGCAACAACAGATTTATCTAAAATCTATAAATTGAGCTAAAACAATAAATGCCCGGCTAATAAATGTTTGTTTCATAACTCCGATCTTGTTTAATTGTTTTTGGTTTTTAACATTAGAAGTACATTTTCTAAACTTAGCAATGTTATGATTCTCATATATAAAATTAAATAATAACACAAATAGTCCATGAACTTTGCTCAATATGCAATGTGGTCCCTCGACTTTTAGTACATGTGTAATTTAGTCCCTGATCTCGAATTAATTGAATGACTACGTTGAATATTTTTATACAGTTCTGGAACTAAATTTAACATGTACAAAAAATTTAATGACCATATTGAATAAATTAAAAGTTCAAGGATTATATTGTATATTGTGCCAAAGTTTAAAGATTATTTGTGTCAATGAACGAGTTCGGGTTTGAATTGAAACAAACCTTACAGCGAATCAAATATTAGATGCAAATTGAAATTTTTTTTCCACAAGTCGATGAGCTGGATTTTGGGCTGAAAATTCGTCCAAACCAAAGCGCAAACATCTCTATGATGCTGGCCTAAAAGGGTACAAAGTAATTTCACTTGAGGAAAAGTTTTCTATCGAGCAAATAGATAGAAGGTGGGAAGAGGGGATGAATGCGAGCACACCATGCGGGGCCCCATCACCCCATTCACAAAAAGTAGATAATAACGCACATGTCCAAAAGTCAAGCATACCCATAATACTTGATTAGTCGATTTAAGCGTGTATTAAGTGCCTTTTGATTTTTTTGGCAAGGCTACGCCGTCTCTATTGGTTGAGGGATTCATAATTAGCCATTTGAAATAATTTGGCTATCGTCAAAGGAAAAGAGGGAAAAATGCAATGTGGGTTTTCGACTTTATTGTTTTTTTTCGCCAGCCCACATCTACTGCCACCGGCATTGCGAAACCGATAGGAAAGCGGTCTTTATCCTTTCGAAACGTGACATACAAGTCGATTACTCGTCAGCAGCAGCTGATTGCTTGTGTGTACACCAATCCCGCATCATGCGGGTGCGCGATGTGCGCAAACTTAAGATTGCTTGCGTGTAGATCAATCAATAGATGTTGTAGTAATTAAACCAGAAAAAAGAATCCGAATGGCTTCACATGGAACTTGCTAACTCTGTTTTGTGAGCTCTTCCAAGCATCGCTTACAGATGTGTAAGTCAGGATGGCATTGGCGACCGCAACTTCTTGTTATCCCACATCAATAGCAGCTCATTCAAAATACAAAGGTAATCTTACCGTATAATAAACAGAGAAAAGAGCCGAGCAAGGGTTATCTTTCCTCATGCCTAACTCGAAAGGCACTTTCAACCCCAAAATTAAGGTGATTAGCATCTTTGTGGAAAAATTTTCCTAGTTAGCCATTCCATCATGTCTCGCTGATATCGCATCAAGTTCTGTAGACGTTTTAAGTACTTCCTATCAGTCTCTAAAAAAAAGACAAAAGTCTTTGGAACTGCGGTCCTTGCCAAAACAAAGACGGATCTGAATTGATATTTTATCGCACGTCTCAATCTCAACATTTACAAATTGAAAAAAGTTTTCGTAAGAGATGATGCACCTTAAATCTCTTTTGATTTTTTACTTTTCGCTTTAGTAACTCTTGTCACGCCACTTCTTTATTCGTTTTGTTTCGAGATCTTTATCAAATATAAATCAATTAACCAGTATCTCGAAACACTTATCGATCAATCACGAAGAGAGTTTATAATTTTCAATACACTATTTTTCTCGTATTTTACAGAACAGCACTCTGAAAATGGAAATGGTGTCGGCCTGGTCTGAAAAGTACAGTGCCTTTAAATGTGAAGCTTCTGGGAAACACATGCCAGCTTCAATCAAAGGTAACACATGGACACGTGGAGAGACCGCCTCCTCTGTCTCTCTCTCTCTCATAATGATGGCGTTTAAGTGGAGGAGGAGGCGACGAGGTGCAAAGTCAACCTCGTCCATCTCAGAAGCATTGAACGCCACGTCATCCATTACGCTTGTCGGCTCGCCCCACGATCATTTTTGGGGCCGTTGTTGGCGCCGAACAGATCTAATAGGCACGATCATTGACCACATGTCGCGGATGTTTGGGGAGCTGGTGCCGAGCAGATGATCTCCCGCCACCTCAAAACTCACACGAGTTTTAAACCGGCGCAAGCTGGTCAGTTGCAATCAAGATAGATGATATCATTTTGGTTCAAAGTCGACAAGATTGCCTAATAGGAATAAGTGGTTTCAAGTTTTTTTATAGATTCTATCTGAAATCTGAAACCCATCCGTCGGAATAAGTTTCTTATTTTTTGGAACATGAAATCTACTTTGCATACCCTCACAATTTTCATGGTTGATTCCAGGATCTATCCAGGTTCTACCTATGTTCATAATTGAACGATTACAGTGAATCATTATATTTAATGACCATCATTTGCTGTTACAATCCACTAACCACAAACTATATTTAAACCACGTTTGGGGTGTTGGTGCCAAGTAGATGATCTCCCACCACCTCAAAACTCGCATGAGTTTTAAATCGGTGCAAGCGAGTCGCGACCAAAATGGACGATATCACTTTGGTTCAAAGTCGACAGGGTTGCCTGATAAAGATGAGTGGTTTCAACTTCTTCATGGGTTCCACTTGAAATTTAGAACCTACATATCGGAACAAGTTCCTCATTTTTTGGAACATGGAACCTACCTTGCATACCCTCATAAGTTCTACGGCCGGTTCTAGGGTTTATCCAAATTCAACCTATATTCATAATTGAACGAGTGCAGTAAATCATTACCTTTAATGATTACCATTTGCTGCTACAAGTTACTTACCACAAATTATACTTAGACACATAAAGAATATAAAACATTAATAAAGTAAAAATCTTAATCATTATTATCATCGAAGATGGAAGATTAGGCCAATGGTTTTAGATTACACACTCCATGAAATATTGCAGGATTGCGTGAGACATAAACCAAGAAAAATACAAGGATTTATTCTAATTGGAACTTGCCTGTCAAACCGGCTCCCCAATTTTTGAAATCTAGAACAAAAAATGCGTATCCTGGAACGATGCTCACCTCTATTGCCTAGCTAGCAGAGTGTGGAAAAACAACATTACGAATGTTTCTAAATTAAGTTTAAGGTTGTGAGAGATCATCTGCGAGCACCAACAATCCAAACGTAATCGGTGCATGATTAGAGATATTTTTGGAAGTAGGCAATGCAATTTCAAAAACATTCGTAATGTTGTTTTTCCACACTCCGATCTTACATTGCCTACATCTGCACTGTTTCTTTGATAGATAATCTCGTGCAATCCCAAAATAGCACTACATATTTTAAAGCTATGTAGGTATGATTGAGTCACGACTAGAACATACAATATTGTGTCGGCGACCGATAGAACTATCAAGATACATGTGTGTATTATGCTAAGATATTACTAAGAGTGGCCCACAACCGCTCTAGTTGAATTCCAAAGTACGATAACGGGGAATCAAGTGAGGGAATTTCACGTGATAGCCCTCGTTTACCTCGTCAGGTGTTGCGCCCGGCGCATGCAAGAATGGCTCGCCAACATCGGGGTGGGCTCTAGTTTCAATATGAACTCTTTACGATGACTACGAAGATTGATATATTGCCTTAGTTATAGACCCAACATCGCTTGTTTATCTGATGATATTATCACCGACTAACAAAATATTCACTTATCCTCCAAAAAAACAAGCTAATTAGTGAAATAATTGAACTTATTATTATTTCATTTATCTAACAAGAAATTATGATATTAGCATAAAAGAAACGTGATTGAAGTAAATTGTATCATATTTTCACATAAGGTACACACACAATCCATTTGATTGCCGAGAATATGTTCGTAAGTTTTGTGATGCGACAATAGCACAAAGTACTATGGAACTAGTAGACGGTGGAGATTTGACTGTTTGATGGAATGCTGTCAGCACTAAAGTTTGATAAACCTCGTATCAAAAGCAATATGGTACTGTCTTATTTGAATTAGTATAAATGCGATATCTCAAGTCATGCCTTTGAGAACTTGACATTAGGTGGACTGAGCAAGGTGTTTCATACCTACAATCGATGTGTGATTTGTGGATGGACTCATAACCTAACAAGAGCAGAGATGGATAGCTATAGCCAGAGTGCTCGAATTGGTGTAGCTCTTAGCAAGCTTTTGGGATGTCAAAAGAGGGTAGGATGGGCCGAATCACACATCGAATGGAGGGAGTATCATCGGGCAACGGTGGCCAACATTGACGGGGATGTCGATTCTTGAGTGAGAGGGTTCATAACATAACTCCTACGTTGGATGGGAGCTTCCTCATTGAGCAATATATAAACTAACACTCAACCCTAAGATCGTGACTACCAAGCGTGATTATTTAGGCTACACATGGCAACCATTATGTATTCAGGAATTGATTCTGAACATTTAAAGGCGTTTAGTAACGGCCCAAAATTCTGTGCCTGGAAATAGAAATGCGTTTGGTAATGCTATAAAATTTCTTTTTATTAATAATATTTTAATTTTTCTTTCTTTTTTTTTTCTTCTCCTCCTTGGCCATGGCCGATAAAATATTTTTTAATTAATAATACTTTTATTAAAAATAATTTTTTTTATTTTTTTGGTCATGGCCGGTAAAATTTTTTTATAATTTAAAAAAAAATATTTTACTAAAAATATTTTTATTGAAAATATATTTTTTATTTTTTTTGCCATGGCCTGGTCGCTAGCCATGGCCGGCAAAATATTTTTTTATTAATAATATTTTAATAAAAAATATTTTTATTGAAATTATTTTTTTATTTTTTTACCATGGCCTGGTCATTGGCCATAGCTGATAAAATATTTTTTTATAAATAATATTTTTTATTAAAATATTTTAAATAAAAAATATTTTTATTGAAATTTTTTAAAATTTTTTTTTTGCCTTGGCCTAGTCGCCAGCCATGGCTGGTAAAATATTTTAAATAAAAAATATTTTTATTGAAAATATATTTTTTATTTTTTTCACAGCGACCAGGCCAGTAAAATTTTTTATTAATAATATATTTTTTATTTTTTTCACCATGGCCTGGTCGTTGGCCATGGCTGGTAAAATTTTTTTTATTAATAATATATTTTTTTCACCATGGCCTGGTTGCTGGCCATGGCTGGTAAAATTTTTTTTATTAATAATATATTTTTATTTTTTTGCTATGGTCGGTAAATTTTTTTTATTAATAATATTTTTTTATTAAAATATTTTAATCTCGCCAAATACGGCGAGAGTGGCTCTCGCGCCGAACATTAGAAGCTATATTAAAAATCAAGAAAAAGAAGAAGAAAAAAAAATCGATTCTCATTTTTGTTCCCAGAATCAAGAAGCTATATTTTTTTTATTCTTGATTTTACTCCAAAACTGATTCTGGGCACAAATTTGCAAGAATTTGTGCCCAAAATCAAAAAATTAAACAAACGGATTTTTATTCCCAAACTGATTCTGAGAACAGAAGAACAGAATCAAATACTATTTAGTAAGTTACCATGCGCAGCCTTAGAGTACTCTTTACGAGACCTGACCCGTATTGACCCGGTGAGGATCGTTAAAACTAAACGAGCTAATAAATAGTTTATGTGAATCGGTCTCGTCATGTTGAACAGAAACTGAAAGACTAGGAAAAGAAAAAATGAATCATGTAACCCCAAGGAAAGTTCGACATTTCGCGGTGTTCATGGGCTTGATAGAATAGCCAAGTGAAGACCAAGCCCAGAAATTTGCAAGAATAACCCAGAAAGAAAAAAGGTGACATTGAATTAGAGAGTCACGTGCCATGTGATGCCCTCCCATTAGAACTTACATCACTTCTTCTTATTCCAAACGACCCGACTCATTTTTGGAGAATCGATCCTGACTTATTTGTTTCACGAAAAATGAATGATTTAAAAAATATATTCATAAAAATGATCATTCATATCGTTTATAAAAATAAATAAATGAAAAGTATTTTCAAGGTCTAGGAAAATACTTAGACATAGTTGGTTATTGATAATGAAAGTATCTTCCATTGGCTAATTATTCAAGCGATACAAACGATTATTTCTAGAAAAACATTTTTCAAATCATTCGTTTTTCGTGAAACAAACGGAGTACAAAGAAATGAGAAATAGCAACACGTGATGAGCCCAACTTATACCGCAAGCATTCCTTAGGCCCAAAAAAAATAGACCAATAGGTCAAGAAATTCAAATGGACCTTTGAGACCTCCCACAAGCCCAGTCTCTCAATTCATCTTCAAGCCCACTTCAAATTACCTCTTGATGACGACGGTATACAATTCCCAAAACATAGCCTCGGATGGTCATGGAGTGATCACACACAGGCGCAGTGATAAAGGATCGACATTGGCAATCAAAGAGATGGGAAAAAGTTGCGGTGGCATATATTCTCCAGCTTTAAAAGATAGCGCGATTGACACACCTCCAGATCTTCAGGATAATCATAAAAAAAGTCCTAACTTTATGATATCTTTGCTAATTCAGTCCTAAACTTTTTAATTGTGTAAATTGAGTCATGAAACTTTTTACGCTTTACCAAATGAGTCAATCCAGCCATTTTTGGCCAGAAACCTCCGACATAAAAAATGTTTATAACTAAATTAATAAAAATATAATAAGTTTAAGACTTTTTTGTTATATCTTTTATAAGCTCTCGTGTTCCATGCCTTACGTGGGTTTTGTTTTCCCCTTTTCTAGTCCCCTCCAAACATAAAGGTTAGTCGAATTCTCGCGATTGGATATAAAACAAAATGAGAGAAGTTTAGGTGATCTCATAGCATTGCACGAACATCTATCAATAACAATGTGACGAAGTTTTTCTTTCGAGGAAAGCAAGGCTATTCACTGAACCCGATTGATCAGGCAGACGGTCACGCGACGCTTCCATTGAAACTTGAACTTTCGCCGAGGCAACTGGAGAGAAACCACACCATTCCCGACTTGCAATTTGTCTGTCTTTTATCGAAATATGTGCTTGGCCAGATTGCTGCTAGTATTTCTCTAGTGCATTTGAATAGGAAGATGGTAAAATTCCACAAAATAACACTCGATAATAGAAGACCAGGGTTTCAATGCTCAGTGACTAAGTATCATCTCTTACAAGCTCAGAATTTACCTACACAAGTGCTTCCTCATCATAAAAAGAGAAAATTAAGCCTAATGCCACTCTCAAATTACATGCGGGATGGACAAATCCTGCTGGACGTTTTTACATCGACCTTGAATCGGGATATCTTTTTAGGGAAAAGATCACAAAAAACTCCAAACTATCCCACCTGTGACACATTTATCCTGGACCTTTTTTTGTGACACAAAAAATCCCAAACTATGCTATTTATGATACATTTACCCCATTGTACTTTAATCAATTGACATTTTCATCTTTTTTACTTTTTTTTTTCCTTTCTGGTGAGGGCAGTCTTCGCAGGATCCAGCGAGGGCCACCCTCATCGGCGTCGAGCGAGGGTGGCCCTTGCCAAATCTGGCTAGGGCAGCCCTCGCCGGCATCGAGCGAGGGTCGCCCTCGCTTAAGTCGGGCCAGGGCCGCCCTCGCTAGCCCAGGCGAGGCGACCCTTGCCCGACTCAGGCGAGGACAGCTCTCGCTCGACACCGGCGAGGATCGCCCTCGCTAGATCCGGTGAGAGAGGCCCTTGCCTGAGTCGGGTGAGGGTCGCCTCGCCTGGGTGAGCGAGGGCAGCCCTTGCCTGACTCAGGCGAGGGTTGCCCTCGCCGGAGTTGGGTGAGGGCCGCCCTCGCTTGCCAGGCGAGGCGACCCTCGCCCAACGCCGGCGAGAGCCTCCCTCGTCAGAAAGGAAAAAAAAAATAAAAAAGACGAAAATGTCTATGGACTAAAGTACAATAGGGTAAATGTGTCACAAATAGTATAGTTTTGGATTTTTGGTATCATAAAAAAAATTCAGGGTAAATATACCATAAATAGCATAGTTTGATTTTTGGTAGTTTTTTCCCATCTTTTTAAGTCAATGCACAATAGCAGTCTGTCATTGTTGACGATGACCGACAACAGCATGTGGATATCAGAGCTCACTTCCAAAGTCCTATCGGATTCTTGTAGGTGTGAACATTGCACTAAGGTCCAAGGTTGGCAAGCCTGTAAAGCAATGAGAAATTCTTTGCCCGTGACAATGGCTGGAAGTCGTGATCTCGCGGATCACGGAATGGACATGCAATCCCCGACGAGGATGGAGTTGGAAGTTGGTTGAATGTGAAGGGGTAGAAGATGGTGGTCAAGTCAGCTGTTGTGTCCAAACAACAAGTGCACAAGTTGAATTATTTGATGGGTCATTGAGCATGAGACAAGGAAGCTTCTGCGTTTTCTTCACGGTTGCCTTGCTTGTGGCCCATCGCGAAGAAAACTCATGCATTCCTTCCGTTGGAATGAAACCAGCCAGGCACGGGGAAAAAGTGGGGCTCAATGACGGGGACGGCGAGGTACCTCAACCTGTCTCTTGACCGCTCAAATTTTTTTTCCACAGTGAAAAGATTCGAAATAGGATAAATTCTTGTCGAATGAATGCTTGAGTAGGGACGGTGACATTCTGCCTCCCTTGTTTCTTTCTTGGTTTCGGACAATCTCTCCTCGTGTGTCTCTATACGAGAGAATTATCAAAAAAGTCATAAACTTATTGTAATTATGCTAATTTAGTTCTAAACCCTTTTTTTATCAATCGAGTCCTAAATATTTTGAATTTGTGCTAATTCAGTTCATCAGATTGATTTTACCCAGAAATTGCTGACTCGGATGTCAGTTGTCCAACATGACGCGACCGATGCTGACGTAGATATTTTCAATAACATTTTATTACTTTTTTGAATTATTTATTTGGTTATTTTGTTTTCTTTCTCTTTCTCTTTTTTTTTTCTTCATTCTTCCTCTGGCCGATGAGGACTAGCCTCACTCACCCCTCGACCTCGCCAGATCTATGCTAAGTTGGGCCTTGCTAGGGGCCAAGGGGGCAGGCAAGGCCCCTTTGTCCCTAATGAGACTCGCCCTTGCCATTGTAATTGACACAATTGTAATAGATTTATGAAACGAGGTAGATTGTCTGAAACCGAGAAATAAACGAGGTAGGCAGAATTTCGCCGTCCCTACTCAAGCATTCATCTGACAAGACTCTATCCATTTTAGAATCTTTTCACTGTGGAAAAAAATTGAGTAGTGAAGAGACCTGTCGAGGGACCTCACCATCCCGTCATTGAGGTAGAGGAAAAAGGAAGAAAAAAAAAGAGAAAGAAAAGAAATAAATAAAAAAATAAAAAAATTGAAAAATGTTAAACCATTATTAAAAATTGTCAACTTTAGTTACGGTCGCGCCACGTAGGATAGCCGGTGTCCATGTCAGCGATTTCTAGTTAAAATTGATCGGGTGGGCTAAATTGGCACAAATGTAAAAGGTTTATGATTCAGTTGAAAAAAAAAAGTTTATGACCAAATTGGTAGAATTTTAATAAGTTTAGTACTTTTTTGGTAGTTTTCTCGTCTCTACTCATGACGCTCAAAGCACTTCAACCGACTTTTAGACATTCTATGGCACTAATTCAATATGCTTTTACCTTTGTTGTCAAATCCTCGATATTTATCTCTACCTTGAATCACCGATACTCTCACTACATTTTGCACTATACTGTTATCTTGCAACGTACTTCGCCACTTCTTAGAAAGCAAGACGGATTTTACCTCTTCCGAAGTAATTATGATATGCTCCTATAATAAAAATCAATAAAATGCCGCCATGACTTTGCTACACCAACAACATCATGCCCTGCTTTTCATTAGTTAGAGACTCATTGACCTTCTTTATATCTATCATGAGTTCGTTAAACTCATCTAAGTGGGCTTTGGTGAAATTGCCTTCATAAAAACAAAATAGAAACATCATCTTCAACAAGTATAAGCGATTATTCAAACCCTTCGTTATATAAAAGGCTTGAAGCTTTGCTCACAATGCTCTGGCATCCTCCTTCTCGGTTACTTCTCTTAACACCTTCAACAAGATTATACTATATACCCTCTTCATTAACTCGTCCTTATTGGCCCGTGTCCTCCTTTCCGGCAACTTATTATTTCTATGCAATATCTTGGCCAAATCTTTGATTTTTAATAGCGCAAACATTTTAACACTTCATGACCCAAAGTTGTTCATTCAGTTAAATTTTTCAATTTCCACTTTCGCTCTGGACATAATTGCAACAACAAAATTTCCAGACAGTAATTGGACAAGCTAAAAACCCAAATTAAATCGAGAACACCTTTGCCCTAACTCTTATACCAATTGTTACGAAATAATTGCTGCTGTGAATATATCTTGCAATTTAAGTCTAACATGAGAAGGAGAAATTACCGTACAAATCAACAAGGAATTCTGAGTGTCGATATCTACTCCATCAGGAGAGCTAATCACCAAGAAACCCATTATACATATGGAGAAAACATTGCTTAAAATCGTTCAAGTGTTATCCTAAATTACGTCCAAAGCAAAATCCACAAATATTATCTCACAAAGGAAACTTACGGAGAAACTGGAACACTCCACTCGTTTGCTTTGGCATGTAATAACCGAGTAAAATTTCCTTTCTTATATACATATGTTATAAACTGGGAATATACCTACATAAAGTGCTTCCTCATCATAAAAAGAAAATTAAGTATAATGTCGCTCTCAAAATACATGCGAGACGGACGAATCCCACCGGAAGTTTTATTCCCTAGACCAAGCATCAACCTTGGGATTCTTTTTTAGTCAATGCACAGTGGCACTCTGTCAACGTTGATGATGACCCAAACAGCATGCGGATACCATCGCTCACTTCCACAATCCTTTCAGACACATGCAAGTGTGGAAAGCAGTCTGAGGTCCAAGGTTGGCGAGCCTTTAAAGCTGAGATTGATTAGAAATTCTTTGCTCATGACAACGACTCGAAGTTGTGATCTCATGGAAGATGGACACGCAATTGGTGATGCCTCTTCTTATTGCACGCGGAGGATGGAGTTGGAGGTTGGTTAAAAGTGAAGGGGTAGAAAATGGTGGTCAAGTCAGCTGTTATGTACAAATAACGAGTGCACTGGTTGCATTGTTTGATGGTTTTTGTAGCCGTGGGAAAGGTTACATTTAGCATCACGAAGTAAACTCATGCATTCCTTCCTTCCACACGAGTGAACCTAGGCAGGCACGGGGAAAATGGGGCTGGATGATGGGGATGGCGAGGTCCCTCGACCTGTCTCTTGACCACTCAAGTTTTTCCACGGTGGAAGATTCGAAATTGGATAGGTTCTTGTCGAATGAATGCTTGATAGGGACTGTGTCTCTCCTCATTGGCCTCTCCACTGGGAACGCTTAAAGTACTTCACACGACCCTAAGACTTTCTGGGGCACTAATTCCATCTGCTTTTACATACGTTGTTGGACCCTCGATATTTATCTCTACCTCTAACCACTAGTTCCCACGCTAGGCAACTTTCTATGCCACTCCTTAGAAAGCAAGGCGGATCTCTTTCGAGGCAATTGTGGTACGCTTCTGTAATAGCGAATCGGTGAACTGTTGCCATGACTTTGGTAGACACCAACATCATACCTTGATTTTCATTAGTTGGGGCCTTATTGGCATCCTTCAAATTTATCAAACAAACTCATTTAAGTCGGCTCTGATGCAAATACCTTCAGCAAATCAAAATAGAAACATCATATTCAACATGTGCAGGCGATTATTGAAACCTTTCGTTATATAAAGGGCCAGAAACTTGCCCACAAAATGGGGCATCAATCTCCTCGGCCACTTTTATTAACACCTTCAACAAGATTATACTCTTTGCCCTATTCGTTGACTCGTCCTTACTGGCCTCCGTCATTGTTTTCGGCAACTTATACTCGCCATCTAACATCTTGGCGAAACCTTTAATTGTTAATAGCGCACGCATTTTAACACTTTGCAACCCGAACTATTTCCTCTTGTTAGATTTCTCAATTTCTATTTTCGTTCTAGGCATAATTACAAGAACAAAATTTCTAGACAGTATTCGAAGAAGCAAAAAACCCAAATCAAATCCAGAAACCTTTAACCTAACTCTTATACCAACTTTCATAAAATAATTGCCAAGGTGAGCGGATCTTGCAATTTAAATTTAACGTAAAAAATTGTCGGACAAATAAACAAGGTACTTCAAGTGATGACACCTACATTACCATGAGAGCCAATTGCTAAGACATCCACCAAGAATTTGGAGAATTCAGATCTTAAAATCACTTAACTGTTTCCGAATCCTAAATTGCACCAAAAGTAAAACACACAAGTGTTATCTTATAAAGGAAACTCATGGAGAAACATGATACTTCTTTTGTGTGCAACAACCAAGTAAAACACAATTTTTGGATCTAAAATAGGAAGTATTTTTAAGAAACGTATTTAAACTAGCAAACCACCCAAATTAGAAATCCTACTCATATTAGGAAACTACTAGCCATGTACATAAAGCGAAAATAGCTCCATATAGTATTGTATTGTGGGAAATCTCTTATCTATAAAATAGTTAAACTTTGATCAATTGACATTGATAAACAATAAACTTCTACTTTTTAAATGAAAAACGAAAATAGAAGGATTGACAGCTTACACATTTATATAGGGATGAGTTTACTAGAAGTCCTAAAACTTATCATGAAAATACAATCGAGTGTTATAACTTTTAAAAAGTGTAATTAAATTCTAAAACTTATCAAATTGGTGTAGTTAAGTTTTTTTGTTAACTCCGTTTAACTTGGTTAAGTGGTTGCCACGTCAGCTATTTTAGTACAAAATTTTAAAAATATTTAAGGGAAAAATGAAATAATAAAAAAGGAAAAGCGGCTTGAAGGTTTGAGGGAAAATTATTTTTTAAAAGTTTTGGGAAAACAAAAATCTGAAAAAAGGGAAAAATCGAACAAGAAAAATAACAATGAGGAAGCTGTAGCAGAGAAAAGGTAGCTGCAGCTGGGGCGGCGCCGGCGAGAGGTATCAGGCGAAGCCGGCCTAGACACTGCCGCTACCTTAGCCACTGAAAGAGAACAGAGGACTGCGTGTACGTATGGCAAGTGAGCTAGGCGAGGCAGCGGCCCTCGTCGGCATCTCCACTCGCCAGTGAGGTTTGCTGCGATCTTGCCACTTGCAAGCGCCACTTCGGGGGCGAGGGTCACGGTCCTCTTCACAAATGGTGGCGAGGGGGTAGACCTCGCTCATGGTGAGGGCGCCACATGACGCGTTAAAGCACACGCTCGTCGTGGATCAACGATTCCTCCATCCGAACCCTGCTTAGTCAAAGAATTTCAATAGATTGCCAATGCAGAATGATGCCCGAATTTCGCTCCTCGCGGCACCAAATTAAGCAGGACTGTAGCTATTCCCAGCAGTGCACTGGCCGAACTCGTTCCCATTATACGCACTTGGCTATGATCTAAAGACGGACTCGCAGCGATTTCCTTGCCAATTGCCAAGCGCTGGTACCAAAGGGAGGAATGTTATAGCGCGACAGCTAGCTGAAGTTTCGCATGAATTGGCCAAACATAACCACAGGGAGTTCTAGGACCGTAGAACTGAGCGAGATGTGCTGCCCTCCCAAGATCTGTGGGGATGGCGACGACCTTTGCAGAGGTAGCGGCGTTGCCGGGGCCGGAGGTACGGCTTTGCCTGATGCCCCTCGCCGGTGTGTGGGCAGTGGCGGTACCGCTGCCGCCTCAGCTGCAGCTAGCCCATTGCTACAGGCGATTTTTTTTTTTGTTTCTTGTTTTCCTTTTTTTTTTAATATTCTTGTTTCCCTAAAAAAATTCGGAAAGTAATTCCCTCGAATCTTCAACCGGCTTTTTCTTTTTATTTCTTTCAGTTTTTTTCTTAATTTCTAGTAATTTTATTTTGAAAATTGACTACCACATGAGCGCTTCTTTTTTAGAAAAATAATTAAAAACAAACCACGTTCACTTTTCCCGTTAACCAAATCGGATGAAGTTAGCGAAGTTATTTGATTACAATAGTTTGACAAGTTTTATGATTTGATCGCAACTTTTTAAAGTTTTAGGATTCGATTATGCTTTCGCAATAAATTTTAGGATTCCTAATACATTTATCCCTTTAATATTTAAAGAAAGAAGCAAGTCTATACGTTGTATTTCCACTCTCCCAACACTATCTCTTAACTTTGCAAAATACTTGCCTTATCTTTTATTTCTCTCGAACCAAATCACTTCTCGAATTAGGAATTCAACACCGAATTCGAAATTTATAAAAAAAAAACAAAACTCGATTCTTCGAAACGTAATCCGAACAAAAACAGGCTGAGATATTAATAACAAGATGCTGTATTTGGCCCCGAAAAAGGCTGGCCCCTTTGGTGGTTATTCGCCCGTATTCGACGCGTTGTTTAAGGTTTGTTCAAAATCCAAAATCATGTCGACATAGAATCGACACCCTCCCTCGCCGATTACCTCAACTTGATCGAACTGTTTGTTAGTCAATATCCTTTTCGTACGTTGCCGCCCATAAACACTTTCCTATTAAATGGTCGACAATGACACCACTGTTTCTCCAGTAATCTCAGGCGCCACAACTATATGAGGATCACTACGAGCGACTCAGGTGACACCCTGCAATTTTTACCCCCGGAGGCACACGACGAACTTGGCCACACCACCCCCACATTGGGAGCGCACAAACTCGCTCGTTCGATCTCGAAGCCATGCGGCTCTTGCTGTGCCTGCTGGCGCTGATACCGCTCGTTGCGGCGGATTGCACGTGCGACAGTGAGCTCAAGGACCGCAACAAGAGCCAGGCCCTCAAGTACAAGCTCGCGGCCTTCGCGTCCATCCTCGTGGCCAGCACAATCGGGGTGTGCCTCCCAATCCTCGGCAAGACGATCCCGGCCCTGCACCCGGATAGGAGCGTCTTCTTCATCATCAAGGCCTTTGCGGCCGGGGTGATACTGTCCACCGGGTTCATACACGTCCTCCCGGACGCCTTCAAGAACTTGACCTCGCCGTGCCTGAGCGATACCCCATGGGGGGCATTCCCGTTCGCGGGGTTTGTGGCGATGCTCGCCGCCCTCGGGACGTTGATGGTGGACACCATCGCCACTTCTTACTATAGGAAGTTGCATGCCGGCAAGGCCGGATCAGACAAGACCGTCGGAGATGAAGAGAAGGCCAGAGAAAACGAAGTTGATGTTCATGTGCATGCAACTCATGGCCACTCTCATGGTGCCATATCTACAGACTCGGATCTCCTGCGGCATAGAGTGATATCTCAGGTAAATTTCTTTATTCCCAATTTCCGCACATTAGTCGTGCATATTTTTAACTTAATATGGTGAAATATCATTAGAGATTTGGGGTTATGATATCGTTAGGTGCTAGAGTTGGGGATTGTGGTGCACTCAGTGATCATAGGGATCTCGTTGGGAGCTTCAGAGAGTCCAAGTACAATTAAGCCTCTTGTTGCTGCCTTGACCTTTCACCAATTCTTTGAAGGCATGGGCCTCGGTGGATGCATCACTCAGGTACTTTTGCTCTTTAATCCTCAAAATCTGCTTTTGAATTCAATAAGAAAGTACTTTTCATGCACATTGAAGTTTATTTTCTGATTTGAACCATGTAAAGTCAATGTATTTTCCAGGAAAGAGGGGGGCTTGTAAAGCAACCACTATTTTGGTTATTGGTCAATTGGGGTAGCATTAATTTTCTGAATGCTTCCAAAGATGATAAGGTCTATCTACACGTTAAGCCGTTTAACCACTCAATCTGTTGAACAGGTTTCTGATATTTGAATTTGAAAACAATCTCTATCATCTCGGAATAAACTTTTGGCGACATACTAGTTGTCTTCTTATAGGGGGCGTGACCTAGAAGAAATTCGAATTGAATCTAAACTCGGTCATGTTAAAGATAATCTCTGTTTTCTCACTTTTGCTTTTGTAGGCCAAGTTTAAAACTCGGGCAATCGTAATCATGGCACTGTTCTTCTCCCTCACAACCCCAGTTGGCATTGGTATAGGATTGGGAATCACCAATGTGTATGATGAGAACAGCCCAACCGCACTCATTGTGGAGGGCATCTTCAATGCTGCATCTTCAGGGATATTGATTTACATGGCCCTGGTCGATCTTCTTGCTGCTGATTTCATGAGCCCTAAGTTGCAGAGCAATGTGAGGCTCCTGTTTGGGACCAACATAGCTCTTCTTATCGGTGCTGGTTGCATGTCTCTCCTGGCCAAGTGGGCTTGAAACATAGGAAGCAAAGAGAAAGATAAATGGAAAAAAAGAGATCTAAGGTACAATTTTTTATTTTAGTTAGTTGAAGAGCTTTGGCTTTTTTTTTAGTCCTAGGCATTAGTCAATAAGCATATATGATTGTTCGACCATTTCATGATGTTTGAGCTCAAAGGAGATGACGATTCTCGTGGAATAAATGTCGGATATCTTCTAATGACTGATCCTGTCTGATAGACACACGGGAGAAGTAACTTGATATACAGCAGGTTTTTCTTTCTTCACTGTTGATTTGGTAGTTGCAATTGTCCTTTGTCCACTTCATCGTATGTTGTCCAAAATCTCACTAATGAGCTGACCCGAGGAAGAGTATGAAGACCCACCTTCCATGGCCGCCATCCTACATTTTGCCTTCATCTCATTCACCTTCTTCCTCACTGCTGCTTTCCATCAAACTCTTCAACCCTCTCTCTATCTCGTCTGCACAAACCATTGATTCCCTCTTCACCCCTCACATCTCTCAATACATCCTTATGTCAACGTTCAATCCCAGCTCCCCCACCATTTCGAAGCCATTGAATTGCTGCTCCAAGTACAGCAGCCACGTGGCGATCAGCACGCCGTACCATAGGTACTTTAGCATGGAATTCCACCCACAGTATGACCCAAACCCTCCGGCTGTAAGTTGGTTTAGGACCGCAGTAATTGACACGGTTATTATAGCAAGGTGGAGCTTGTAGGGCCATCGATTGCTGTAGTTGCTAAGTTTGATAAGATTTGTGTTTGATCTATTGATGTAGATACAACGGTTGCTTTATCTATAATAAAGAAGGTTGCATCTGTGAATCCTTGTAGAACGGTTGAAGGTGCAAGTAGACTTGGTATTTTGATGAGGCCCACTGTTTTGACGGAGTTCAAGCGTGGCTTGGACTTGAAAAATCTTGGGTCGAGCCTGTGAGGGGACGTAGGAAAGTAGCTGTTTCAGCTTCTAGCAAAACTATTGTAACTTGACTCAAATGTTGAGTGAATGTGGAGAGATCGTTGAAAATATGTCTCAAGTTTAAGCCTTTTAAGGAAACTTCATTTAAATAGACATTGAGTTTGAGCCTGTTAAGGAAACTTCATTTAAGTAGACATTCAAATCCAAATAGCACTGAGGGTTAGACAATCAAACAAGCAAAAAATTATTGTAATATTTTCCAAATACTAGTTTGATTAGGTTTTCTAATTTGAGTTGACTAATAGGGTTCCTATTCGAATTCAAATATCATATGTATATGTATATGTATATGTATAATCAGTTAAGCGCATGACTATTTCTATAAGAACTTTAGTTGAGATTTGCAACTAAATGTAAACATATTCTTATAGAATTTAGAGGTATGATTACTGGTATAAATCAGAGAGAAAAATGTAATAAAATCACAATCTGATTATACTTCAGTATACCCTGCAAGAATTCTTATATAAGAAATGGATTTTGGTGGTTTTTACCCATTAGTGATGAGAAAAGTTTTTGGCCGTAACATTCAATTGCGCACATGCCTATAAATTATATTTCAAAGAAATTGCAAATATTCTAAAACCAATAAATCTTGGGGTAAGATCTATAAATTTATTGTTTCTCGAGTCATCGTGAGGCCGAATGAGTTATTGAGTATAATTAGAGGTAGAGAATCACTGAGAGTGTTTGAATAACTCGAGTATAATTGTAACATCTATTGTATTATTGATTTATGGGAAAATTGCAAATAGAGACCTAAAGTGAAGCTGTTTTTTCAAATAAAAGCCCAGAGTTGACCTTGTCTCAAATAAGAGTACGAAATTGTTAACTTAATCTCATATAAGGGCCTCAACTCTTCGACTGGTCAAATTTTCGCCGAATGATTTATTCTAGCGATTAGAGCATGGGCAATTTCATCCAAAAATTGTAACTGGATTAAAAAAAATTGGCAAACGCTTACATCGAAAGATCCCAAATTGAATTCTATGGTTCTCCGTGAATTTTCTTCCTCTCCCACGTTGCCCTTCAATTCTCAGTGCCTGTTCTCTCTATAGATTTTTCTCCCAACCAAATTAGAGAGAAGCTTCAGCTTTTTTGGTATATTTACGACCCAAAACCCCCCTCGGTCTCTCACCTCCTCCTTCATTCATCTCTCTCTCGCGGACATAGACACAGCCCTTCATTCTCAAGGCTCTGCTGTGGCTCCGGAAGCAATCAAGCGAGAGGACAAAGTATTCAGGACATCGAGCGGGAGGATAAAGTATGCCTCGCCGTGCATGAGGTCGAGGAAGGAGTCCGCGTGGCAACACAATCTTGTCCGGGAGCTCGAACATGATCACGCCAGCGATGTGTTTTCCCGCCAAAGTCCTCGTCATTCCTCCCAAAAGATGAGCAATTCTCTCCGCTCTCGCTCTCGCTCTCGCTCTCGCACATATTTTCTTCTTCATTGGTGGGGTGCAACTATGGGATGCTTTTAATTCAGTGTCAATGGTGTCGCAAGAGTTGAGCTGACATTCCAGTTCGATGATTCTCGCAGCTCGACTCACTATTGTTGGTAGTTTGGCAACCATATTTCGCCTGAGAGGAGTAGGGAGTCTTTGAGAGTAGAGTATTCTGTGTAAGACTCCTGCGATGCATCCGCCAATTGTTGCACTTTCGGACTGAGCAAGTATTCAATCAAAGGAGGTGAAAATAGTGATGCGTGAAATTCTTCTGCTTCACGCTTCGCGATGTGATTATTTGCACATTTCAGATCAGTGCTAGAATGCTGCTATATAATGTATGTTTTTGTTGGTTGCAATATGTTGTCATCGCACGTTTGGAAACTAGTTTGGTACAGGCAATTTGTGCTCTCCCTTTAGTGAGAAATGTTCTTTTTTGGCTTGGAAGGAACAAGCTCCAGATGATGCTAATCAATAGCCTTTTCAGAACTATAACTTGCCATAGCTGTTCATCTATGTGCATTAGAGGGGTTGCAAACTCCTTTAAAGATTATGAACTAATTGCCTAACTTTTGTGAAGCGTGATTAAATGGGTGGAGTAACTTAAGTGATATGATTAACGACAGGGTTATAGTCACATAAAGCTGTGGCTCTTTAGTTTTTAGTAATGTTAGTGTCAATTGGATCAATTACTATTTTGGGTATCAAATATTAGCTTTTTGTTTCATTATTCACATAAAATGTTTATGTCCTGGGTACTGTAGTAACAATGAAGAAGATGCTGGGGATACAGTTGTCTGGTGTTGATGTTGTTCTTGCAAACTACCCTCCACCACCGCCAAAGCCCATTTTGGCTAAGTTGGTGCCAGTCACTCAGATAGGAGTATCTGCTATCGTCATGGCCAGAAAGCATTTTTTCCAATGCTTGGGATTGCAGTGCATCTTATTTTCTTTGTGCAAACAGGATGGGATTGTTGCTTCAACTTGGCTTTTCGCAATGTGTTCCAGCCCTTCCTGTGAAGCTTTGGTGCTTTTGATGTTTACTACAATGATGAGCTGGTTTGTTTTTCTATTTACAAATACTTTACGTTCAAAAATTTTGTTGCAGGACCTAGATGTCGTGGATCTTTACTTTTGGGTTTTGACGTTGAATTTACATAAGCAATCCAATACATCGTTGCCTTTTTGTCTTATAACTTTTGGGACTCTGTTGCCCTGCTAGTTCTGTGGCCTCTTCTTGGAGATTGGTAAGATCCAGTAATGTATTGTTGTACCGTACAGTCATGAGAAATGCCCTCAATTTGATTGCATTTGTTGTCTAACTTTGGTATCATATTGTAAGATTCAACTTGACTCTTTCTCTCTCTTGTATTTCCCAGGTTTTGCCAAAAATTGAAGGAGGGAAGGTTTCCCAGGACATTGAATTGAAAGATTTGATTGATAGAAGATTGGCAAATTCATGAGCTATGATGTGGGAATTGATGGGGCTGTGAATGCTTCCTGTCGTAATGTTTCAAGGATCTGATCAATTGTCGTAGGTGTCTTTTGGAGTTTCATACCGGTTGCTGTAGGATGATCTGTGATTTATGGATGTCATTTGTGGGAGGTTTAATTGCTGTGTAAACTCATATGTTGTCATCTCTTCTTGTAATGCAAATATCTAAGTTTAATGATGAGTTGGTGATTATGATTTCTTGGTCAAATGGTTGCAGTGATCTGACAAAAAAATGGCTGCAGTGATGAATGAATGTTTCATATGCTACTGTTGGCCAAGCGTTTGCGGTGTGCTATGTGCACAACATTCGTGGAGAAAAAAAAATGCTCTCTTATAATTGCACAACTTCTGTGTTGTGCATGCGCACGCACAACTTCTGTGTTGTGTTATAGCACCATGAAAGAGGTAGAGGTTAGAAGGCACAACTCAACTCCAAATGGCTGCATAAATAACTCTTGTGAGCTCAACATAGCACAACAGCCACAACTCAAAAAAAGGCTGCATAAACAACTCTTGTGAGCTATGGCACAACAACCACAACTCAAAAGAAGGCAAAGCAAACGAAATGTCATTAGTTAAACTTAAATTGATCCACATTATTTTATGGAAAAGAGAAACTTTCTAATACAAGACATCTTCCAAACATAGCAGACCTATTTATACTTTTACTTTAATATGCTTCATCAATTGACCTATACAAACCCATCCGGATCAATCAATAGATAAAAAAAGAATTTTGTTGGTGTTGTTGCTTTTGCATATCTCAAAAATGCTCGTGTTCCAGCACTTTCGTGTTGAGGTTCCTTACATCATTCTCTTTACCTACAGTTGAATTAAAAAATAAATCAATTTAGTTAAGAAAAAATCAAGTACAACTAAGGACAATTTTAGGACAAAGTCAAGGGCAAATTAATATCTACATCTTATCTCTTCCCACAAATGACAATGAGTTTGAAGTGTTGCCAAAAATTGAAGCAAGTAGTTCAATTGTCTTAGGTTGTGATGTTGATGGGGCTGAGGGAGTGCTTTCGACCACATCTTGGGAGCATGAGGTGGATGTGGAAGCTGTTGGGCGTGATGCTACTACTACCGCAGATGCTATTGCTGTTGGTGTTGATGTTTCTTATGGATTTTTGCAATGATTCCTATTATGGCCTAACCCACCACATTTCCCACAAGTGATTGTTGTATTTTGTCTCTTCAACTTCGTTCCAACGGGTTGTTGCACAACTTTTTTCTTCTTTGTTTTCAAATTGTTATCAACTGTTTCATTCACTGACTTCGTTCTTTGTTTCTTCCTTTTACCAACTTGCTTAGGCACATCTGGGGGGAGTAATGGCTCTTGAGCAAGCCATGTGTCCTTGGAATCCACAACATGCACAAGGTGGCTATAAGTTTGCATGAATGTCTCCTTAAGGAAGCATGTGTGAACCCATTTTTCAGGTTGTTCCCTCATATGTATAAGAGCCGCCACAGCATGAAAGCAAGGGATTCCACTGATGTCCTATCTTTTAAAGCTACAAGTTTTATGTCTAATATTAACAACCCTCTTGTCTCCATATGGCCACTCAATTCAAACTCATCTTCCCCTTCCACGCAGGGATCTATGATGGCTGAATATTTTTTTTGAAGATCCAATATCTTTTGGATGTTGGGATAGATCACACCAATGTGCTAAGCCAGCCCATATCTTTGTTTGCACTCTTATAGCTTCAAGCATTGTGATGATAGGTTTGTCCCTAGCATCAATAATGCTTTTGTTTAAGTTCTCGCACCGGTTATTGAAGGAAATGTCGCATTTTGAGCTTGTTTTGAAGTGAGACTTGCTCCACTGCACTAGAGGCCCTGGGACAACCAATTATATGCTTTCTCATTAACTGCCTTTAGCTTTTTCATTGCCAAGTCAAAATCACATACCCGAGTTGCCATCGCAACCTTCTAAACCAACACTTGAAGTTCTAATCCTTTGTGATGCAGCCTAAAATTCTCATAAAGATACCTCAAGCAAAATCCATGTTCAGCTTTAGGCATTAGATTTGCTAGTGCCTGCACCAATCATTTTTGCTTGTCACATAAGAAAGTCCAGTATTTTGAATTTGCCGAGTCTATAATTCCTAAGTCTTCTGCAATTATACTAATAAATCAATGACATGTCTTGTATGTTTCTTGTCCCACGACTGCCCATGCAAAGGGATACATTTGATTATTAGCAGCTATGCCCACAGCTGCCAAAAGAATACCCTTGTAACTTGATGACAAATGGCAACCATCAAACCCCACAAAGCATCTACATCCTTCTAGAAAGCTCCTCCTCAATGCATCTAGACAAATGTAAACTCCTACTTTAAACTTGAATTTGTCTTGACATTGCTTAGTCTTGATTATATATGTGGATCTTGGATTGGCATCAAGAAGTGCTCGATAAGCTCCTAAGTATCCCAAATTGCTCCTCCTCATTCCCTGTGATCATAGTCATTGCTGAAGCCCTAGCTCTGTAAACCATTGACCTTGACAACTTCAAAACATTCTCGGATTCCATTGTTTTCTTCATTGAAGCACCTGGCCATGTAGGATTATTCCTCAATTTATCACAATACTTGTTTGCTAGCCATTTAGTGCTTACTTGAGGAACATGTAGCACTCTATTACAAGTGTGTATGAGGTTGAAGGTTTTGACTTCTAAAATATGCTCCCTTTGCACTTTGGAAGCATATATAAGCCAATCACAGTCCTCAGAACACACTGACCTCAACTTATTTCGTGTATTCTTAGTGAACCTCACTTGTCTCCCATTTTTATGGCATAGTTCCTAACAACCTCTCTAAACTCTTCAGCGTCACTAAAGCACATCCCCAAGTTGAAGACAAGATTCTCTATATCAACCTCAGCATTGAACTCAGGATGTGTATACTCATTTTGTCTAGTCATATTTAAGAAATCTACATTATCAGCCCATACATCAATATACAAGTTGTTATCTCCAACATCCACATCCTACTCCATTGAACGATCACCCTGAGCACATCTTACGTTTCTTCTGTATAAGTCATCAAGATCAATAATAGTAAACCGATCTTCTTCAGCACCCTCAATACACCCAATATCAAGCATAGAATTGTTCACTTCTTCACATCCCTCACCTAGTGCAAATAGAAGAAAAATAATGTTAATATGTTTTCCTACTTCCCAGTTCATATATTCCCTTGACAAGTATACCTACAGTTATGCAAATCCATGAAGACAAGGCTAAGTTCTTTGCCACAAACACAATTAAGTCTCCTAGATTGATGAGTTACTCCATAGAATCACTAAAGGAAGAAGTTTAATATAACAATTGTTATAGCCTTAACTAGTGAAGGAAGCACAACGATAACATATCAACAATACTAGTACTAACTAGTCTCTTCCAAGCTTCCAGCAAACAAAAGCTCATTTACTAATTCTATGGAAAAGAAATAGATTATTGTCCTAATTCTTGCTAGTTAATGATGGCTATAAATCAGGTAGATAAATCGACATGGTCCACTGTAGAGACTGACTAACTTAGCAAAAAAGCTTTATGTTTGTCCACAAGATTAGTACATATCAAGCGATATAACAAAGATAATCATCATGTTGATATCTAAAGCATAATCCTTAAAAGCCAACAATGCAATCATCCAACCCTTATTCCCTACTCGTAAATAAAATTACACCAAATGCCAAAAGAGTGGATGGGTAGATCAAATACAATTAATTATCACAGTTCCTTTAGGTCTTTACTTGGTGGAGATAAAAATAGAAAATTCACAACTCCCAACAATTAATAGATTGGTTGTTAATAACAAAATATATATAAAAAAAAAAAGCAAACGAAAATAGTAAAGTTACAAATTAAGTATCATAACCGGAATGTAGGGACCACGATGGCAGAAAATCGAATTAGAAAATTCACAATGAATATCACCTCCATTACAAAATGCAACTCACGGGCATTGCTTGAAAAGGAGACAAAATGCACCATAAATCGGACGGAACAAGCAAATACTAAAAAATATCTCTTACCATCACTGCCGTTGCTACCATCAGTGTGGTATTCCACAATATCCGTGTACCTTGTCATCATGTTGCTTGAACAAGCTGTAATGGCCTTTTCTTGGACGAACAAACGATTAGAAGCACCAATTTAGTAAACTGACCTCGGTCAAAACGAAGCAAATTAGAGGACGCTAAAATTTGATGGAATCGATGCTCCTCTAGCGCTTCTTCAAAGTGGTGCGCCACGTGTTTTTGAGTGAACTAACTGCAGCTAACAAATTCTTCAATTTAGGATGCTTCGAACAGCAAAAAAATTCTTCAACAGGAGACTTTGCAAAAAATAATTGGTTTTTGTTCGTCTCAGATATCAAACGAATTCCTCAATTCAAGTTATAAACTGAATTGATTCAAGCAAATACCAAAATCAATTTGGCCTCAGTTGCAATTGTATTATAATACCCAGTGTCAAACACACGCTTCTCTTGTCAGAATAGTATAAAATTGATTGTTGAATATTTGAGCACGTTGGTTTCTGAGCTATAGATTTGGTTGTTAGTATTCTTCAAGGATTGCCGTGATGTATGGTGGCCGTCAAAAGAAGAACGAAAATGAATCGGTGAAACATGATTCATGGTAGGGGCCTGAAGAAAGATTGAAGACAAGGAGCAAGAAGTGCTACTGCATTTAATGAAGAAGAGCAGATGTTGAAGCACGAAGACAAAGAAGGCTAGTAAAGCTTGCTGAAGAGTTCTCCACGCCTGTCTTCAAGCATTTATTGTGTCTTTGTTTGACTTTGTTTGTGTGCATTTATGGTCTTTTCATTTAATATTTGTCAAGCTATGTACACATTCAACCACTATAATAGGTTGAGAGCTTCAGATTTGTAGACACACCCGAAGCAAAGGCATTTGCAATTCAATAAGTTCTCCATCCAGTCTTTATTTGTGCACTTGTTCCAAACTTCCAAAGTTATCATTATTCCTTTTGGTTTCAACATTTGATATCAGAACTAAAAATGGCATCCACTAATTCCGTTCAATTACAACTTCCAAAGTTGAACGGAAGGAATTTCAACAACTGGTTCGTCTAGATGAAGGTTCTCTTCAAATAGCAAGGTTTGTGGAATCTGGTGGAAAATGACTACATCGAAGTGGCTGATGCTGAAGCATTCGAGGCTTTAAGAAAGGAGGAGAAAGATTATTTGGTGGAGTCACGAAAAAAAGATCAAAAAGCACTATGTGCGATCTTTCAAGCTGTGGAGGAAAAGATATTTGAAAAAATATCAAGTGTAGATACCGCGAAAGTAGCGTGGGATATTTTGCAAAAATCCTACAAAGGCGATGATCGTGTCCAACATGTGCGGCTTCAAACACTTCGAGGTGATTTTGAGTCTCTACGCATGAACGACTCTGAATCAATCTCGGTATCTTTTGATCGTGTGCAAACTATCGTTAACAAATTGAGGGTTAATGGTGAAGAATTCCAAAACATTCAAGTTGTAGAAAAAATCTTGAGATCTTTGACCGAAAGATTTGACTACATCATCACAGCGATCGAGGAAGGGAAAGATGTATCAACCCTAACATTGGAGTGGTTGATGGGTTTGTTGCGCTCGCATGAGCAAAAAATGAATCAAAAGTCCATCGTTCAAATCCTGAGCAAGTATTGCAAAGTCGGTTTGTTCCATCAAGCCGTGGAGGCTATCAAGGTGGTCCAGGTCGCGGAGGAGGCCGAGGTAGAGGTGGAAATCCAAATTTTACCGGAAAATTTAAACCATGTGACAAATCAAAAGTCAAGTGTTTAAAATGCAATAAAATTGGACATTACAAATTTGAATGCCGGGCAAAAGCAATGTATGAACAGGTGGAACATGCACATGCCATCGGTGCTGAAGAACAAATGTGACTAGCATGTAAGAAGGATGACTCGAGTATGAAAGACACCAACATATGGTACCTGGATACTGGTTGCAGCAATCATATGACTGGTCGGAAGGAGTTATTCTTGCAGCTAGACGAGACAAGTCGAGGTGAAATCAACTTCGAGGATAAATCAAAAGTTCCCTTGATGGGCAAAGGTAACATCAATATCAAGTCAAAAGATGGTATTAATGTTACTATTGTGGATGTTTACTTTGTCCCAGGACTTTTTTGGAATTTGTTAAGTATTGGGCAACTTTCCAAAAAACGCTACAAGACTTATATTGAAAATAGAGTTTGCACCATCAAAAGTGTCAACGACAAGTTGATCACGAAGGTGCAAATGACAAAGAACCGAATGTTTCCTCTAACTCTTTAGACGATGAATTTCTTGAGTTTTCAAAAGATGACGAAAGACAGCAACTGGTTGTGGCATCTTCAATTCAAGTATCTAAATTTTCGTGGACTAAAATTACTTGTCTAGAAAAAGATGGTAACCGGGATGCCTTTGATTGATTATCTGAATCGTCCATGCGAAAGATGTCTTGTTGGAAAACAACATCGAGAAACTTTTCCAGTTGGAAAAGCCAAAAGAGCATAACAACCATTGAAGTTGGTACATACTGACATATGTGGTCCTATTGAGGTTGAATCATTCGGACAAAAAAGGTACATGCTAATTTTTGTGGATGATTTTACCATAAAAACTTGGGTTTATTTCTCGAGGGAAAAATTCTAAGCTTTTGGCAAGTTTAAAGAACTTAGAATCTGTGTTGAAAAACCTAGTGACTTTAATTTGAAGACATTGAGATCGGATAGAGACGAAGAATTTATTTCAAATGAATTTGACATATATTGTAAAATTCATAGAGTAAAATGTCAATTGACAGCCAGATATATTCCTTAGCAACATTGTATAGCAGAAAAAAAAATAGAATAATTTTTGAAATGGCAAGAAGGATGCTAAAAACTAAAAATTTACCCAAGAAGTTTTTTGCAGAAGTAGTTGCGTGTGCTGTATTCGTGCTAAACAAGTGTCCAACAAAGAGTGTTCTTGGAAGAACCCTAGAAGAGGCTTGGAGCGGCCACAAGCCAGATGTTTCGTTCCTACGAGTATTTGTGTGCATGGCATATCCCCATAGACCAAATGAACGGAGGAAGAAGTTGGATGACAAAAGCGAGAAGCGCATCTTCATTGGCTACTGTGATACAACTAAAGGTTATGAGCTATATAACTTAGTCACTGAAAAAGTGATCATCAACAGGGACGTTCAGTTTTTAGAAGATAAAGCCTAGGATTTGAACCAAAAGGTTAACCAAAAAAGCATTACCATCAAAGATGAACCATTAGAGGGAGATAAAAAAAACATCGGCAAAAGAACACTACAAGTACCATAACTTATGTACGGCACTCACTTTGGTGCCATAAGTTTTTTTTTTAATCACTTTAGTGCTAAAATTTTTGAAAACGATCACTTAAGTGCCAACTTCGGTGGCGTACACAATTTTTCGCCGGAAATCCGATGTAGCATTTTTTTTTTATTAATTTTGAAAGTTAATGTGGCTCGCCGGAGATTGTCACTTAAGTGATCATTTTTCAAAAAAATTTAGCACTTAAGTGATCGTTTTTCAAAAAAATTTAGCACTTAAGTGATCGTTTTTCAAAAATTTTAGCACTGAAATGATCCAAAAAAAACTTTTAGCACTTAAGTGATCGTTTTTCCTTCAATTTGACATTTAAGTGAGTCAGCAAAAACTTTTGGAGCTAAAATGAGCGTCATACATAAGTTATAACACTTATAGTATCCTTTTGCCAAAAAAACATCCATCATCTTCGATTGGTGGTGCATCTTCTTCATCAACAACAGCTTCAGCACCACTATTACGACATTCACAGCGATTGTGAGAGACTCCAATAAAATTCAGGGATTATATAGTTACAAGGAACGATGATAGTGATAATGATGAAATCGCTTAAGAAACTATGGTAAACTTCTGTTTATTTGCAAAATGTGACCCTATATCCTATGATGAAGCAACTGTAGATGAGAAGTGGATCCAAGCAATGGATAAAGAAATCTACTCCATTGAGAAGAACGACACATGGGTGCTAACTTCTTTACCTCATGGTAAGAAGCCCATTGGTGTCAAGTGGGTGTACAAGACAAAGTACAAACCTGACGACTAGATGGACCGCTACAAAGCCAGACTGGTTGTAAAGGGCTATAAACAAAAGTCAGGTATTGATTATTTTGAAGTATTTACATCAATGGCCTGAATGGATACTATTCGGATGATCTTAGCACTTGTAGCTCAAAACCGTTGGAGGATCCATCAAATGGATGTGAAATCAACATTTCTTAATGGTGTCCTTGAAGAGGAAGTCTATGTGGAGCAACCACAAGGTTATGAGAAGAAAGGCACGAAAATCAAGTTCACAAGCTAAAGAAGGCATTGTACGGGCTAAAACAGGCACCTCGTGCTTGGTACATGTGGATCGACATGTACATGTTAGAGCATGATTTTCAAAAGTGCCCGTATGAGCATACATTATATATCAAGTCAAATACTAATGATAACATAATAATTATGTGTCTTTATGTTGATGACTTGATATTTACAGGAAGCTGTGAAAAAATATTTGTTGAATTCAGGGAGGCAATGACTTGCCAATTCAAGATGACAGATTTGGGATTAATGTCCTATTTTCTGGGTCTTGAAGTGAACAAGCAAATGATGGCATATTTATTTCACAGCAGAAATATGCTAATGATATTTTGAAGTGATTGAAAATGGAATTGCTCAAATCAATTCGAACTCCCATAGTAGAACGGTTGGAACCAAAGAAAGAAGGAATCAATGAACTGGTAAATCCCACTTATTTCAAAAGCATTGTTGGCAATTTGAGATATTTTGCCTCTATTAGGCCAGATAGTACCTATGGAGTGGGAATTATTAATAGGTTCATGGAAAAAACGTACCAATCACATTTGTAGGCAGCAAAAAGAATTTTGCGGTATTTCAGTGGAACTCATGACTATTGAATTTTATATTCTTATACTGACAATTTTAGTATAGTGGGATACACAGACAGTGATTGAGCATGTGATACCGAGACTCGAAAGAGTACTTTTGGATATGCTTTCTTTCTTGGATCAGCAGTAATTTCTTGATCCTCGAAAAAACAAGTTGTTGCACTCTTGACAGTTGAAGCAGAATACATGGCGCTAGCTTCGACAACATGTCAAGCAATATGACTTCGTAGGATGCTATGTGAATTGAAGCATGAATAAACAGGTCTTACCAAAATGATGTGTGACAATAAGTCGGCTATTGCATTAGCCAAGAATCGTTTTTCATGGCAGGAGCAAACATATCGACATTAAGTATCACTATATTCGTGAGCGAGTCAAAGATGATGAGATTGAGCTTAATTTCTGCAAATCAAAAGATCAAATTGCAGATATTTTGACAAAATCATTGAAGGTGGATTCATTCGAAAAATTGAAGGAGATGCTTGGTGTTATTGAATTCAAAAATCAATTGATTATTGAATATTTGAGCACGTTGGTTTCTGAGCTATAGATTTGGTTGTTAGGCTGCGCATGGCAACCATTCTGTGCCCGGGAACAGATTCTGGTCAGAAATGATTCTTTTTGATTCTGTGCCTAGGAACTGATTCTGAATATTTAAAGGCGTTTGGTAACGGTCCAAAATTCTGTGCCTAGGAATAGAAATGCGTTTGGTAACGGCATAAAATTTCTTTTTATTAATGATATTTTAATGACATTTTAAATATTTTAATATTTCTTTCTTTTCTTTTTTTTCTCATCCTTCTTGGCCATGACCGGTAAAATATTTTTTAATTAATAATAACTTTATTAAAAATAATTTTTTTTATTTTTTGGTCATGGCCAGTAAAAAATTTTCTTATAAATTTTTTTTATTAATAATTTTTTAAAAATATTTTACTAAAAAATATTTTTATTGAAAATATTTTTTTTATTTTTTTCGCCATGGTCTGGTTGCTGGCCATGGCCGGTAAAATATTTTTTTATTAATAATATTTTAATAAAAACATATTTTTATTGAAATTATTTTTTTATTTTTTTTGCTATGGCCTGGTCACTGGCCATGGCTGGTAAAATATTTTTTTATAAATAATATTTTTTATTAAAATATTTTAAATAAAAAATATTTTCATTGAAATTATTTTTTTGCCATGGCCTGGTCGCTGGCCATGGCTGGTAAAATATTTTTTTATAAATAAATTTTTTATTAATAATATTTTTTATTAAAATATTTTTATTGAAAATATATTTTTTTATTTTTTTTGCCATGGCCTGGTCGCTGGCCATGGCCGATAAAATTTTTTTATTAATAATATATATTTTTATTTTTTTTGCCATGGCCTGGTCGCTGGCCATGATCGGTAAAATTTTTTTTATTAATAATATTTTTTTATTTTTTTCCATGGTCGATAAAATTTTTTTATTAATAATATTTTTTTATTAAAATATTTTAATCTTGCCAAGTACGACGAGAGTAGCTCTCGTGCCGGACATTAGAAGCTATATTAAAAACCAAGAAAAAGAAAAAGAAAAAAAATTGATTCTCATTTTTGTTCTCAGAATCAAGAAGCTACTTTTTTTTGATTCTCGATTCTGTTCCAAAATTGATTCTGGGATCAATTTTTGGCAAAATTGTGCCCGGGCACAAATTTTTTAACAAACAGATTTCTGCTCCAAAACTGATTCTGGGAACAAAAGAACAGAATCAGTTACTATTTGGCAAGTTGCCAAACAGACCCTTAGTATTCTTCAAGGATTGCCATGATTTATGGTGGGCGTCAAAAGAAGAATGAAAATGAATCGGTGAAACATGATTAATCGTAGGCGCCTGAAGAAAAATTGAAGACAAGAGGCGCAAGAAGAGCTACTGCATTTAATGAAGAAGAGCAGATGTTGAAGCACGAAGACAAAGAAGGCTAGTAAAGCTTGTTGAAGAGTTCTCCACGCCTGTCGTCAAGCATTTATTGTGTCTTTTATTTGACTTTGTTTGTGTGCATTTATGGTCTTTTCATTTAATATTTGTCAAGCTATGTACACTTTCAACCACTATAATAGGTTGAGAGCTTCAGATTTGTAGGCACACCCGAAGTAAAGGCATTTGCAATTCAATAAGTTCTCCATCCAGTCTTTATTTGTGCACTTGTTCCAAACTTCCAAAGTTATCATTATTCCTTTTGGTTCCAACATCTCTTCCTTGAGAGTTTTCCCTTTGAGCCTCTTTTCACCTTATTTCTGGAGAAACTCTTATTGCTATCTACCTGAAAAGCTTGGGGGTGTAGCAAAGAGGCTAAGGAGAGGATCGATGAGAAGCTCGCGACACAAAGGGGTTAACTTTTTGAAGGAAGATTCAAGTTAGAGGAACCTAACTTCTTCTTCTTCTTTTTTGGTAAAGGTAAGAATATGTATTACTTTTCAAAACGGAGCCTGACTTCTCCATTGGGTCAAAACATAATTTTTTTGACAAAATCAATATGGGATCTTTCTGATTTGGTTGGCAAAAAATTTTATAGAGAGAATTCAAGGGCGGAGAGGATTTTCTTTGATTTGTTTGAGAGAAAAATCTATAGAGAGAACTAGCACTGAGAATGGAAGACCACGTGATAAAGAAAATCCACAAAGAGCCCTAAAATTCAATTTGGGATATTTCGTTCGTAGGATCCATTGTTTTTTTTTTACCAGTCACAAATTTTGGACGAAATTACCCGTGCTTTAATTGCTGGAATAAGTCGACCGGTGAAAATTTGGCCGGTGGGCGAGTTGGGATCCTTATTTGAGACTAAGTGGGTAACTTCATATCCTTATGTAAGACAATGTCCACTTTTGGCCCTTATTTGAGAAAACAACTTCACTTTAGACCCCTATTTGAAATCTTCCCTTGATCTATAGTTGAATCTTGTGTGACTTTTTTGGTGGAGTAGATCACATTGACTGACTGAATTACGTAAATCTAGTGTTTGAATTATTTCCTTGTTTTGCTTATCACTGTGTTCAATCACTTATTTTTCACAAGAAGTACATTTTCTATAGTTCATAATGTTATCCTTCTCATTTATAAATCGGAGATAAACATTATCGGGTTTGAATTCAAATATACCTTACGACAAATTAAGAATTTATCAAGTTTTGTAGACATGGACTATGTGTTCTTCATCACATTGGAGTAAATGAGATACCGAGCAATTACATATTGTCTCGATGGAGAAAGCATTTTAAGCGTTCATACCTTTTGAACTCCATATCTAACAATGTCAATTTTGACAATTCAAACGAATGGTATGATCATTTATTTAAGAGAGAAGAACAACAGAAGTACCAAAAGTTGTGTACAGCGCTCACTTAAGTGTCAAAAGTTTCTTTTGAATGACTTCAGTGCCAAAATTTTTGAAACACGTTCATTTCAGTGCCAACTTCGATTTGTTTGGCCGAAAATCTAACGTAGCCTTTTTTTATTAGTTTCTTAAGCCGACGTGGCTCGCTAGAGAGTTCAATCAACATCTAATCCCTAAAATGACGCCATTTAGTACTCTTTCCCCCAAATAAGAATCCTAAATCCCCAAATTGAAAAAGAATCCCCCAATTTGCAACCCTAACCGGCTATTGAAACCCTATTTAGATTCGCCCCCAAAGTTACGAGCTCGATCTTGCAAATGGAGAGCAACAGCAGCTTCAGCAGTGACTCGAATTCGTTTCAACGAAACAAACAAGAGGGTGAATATTATTATTTTTGCGGGTTATCGAGTCCAATAAGAACATCTTGGACTCGGTTGAATCCCAAAAGAAGATTTAATGGTTGCATCATGTATAAAGAAGGCTCGAAGTGTAAATATTTCAAATGGGTTGATGCGAAATTCTCTGGTCGAGCAATAAAGGTGATCTTACAGCTACTTGAAGGACGCCATCAACCTCCACCTACATTAATGGATGAATCGGAGGATGTCAACTCAATGCAAGCTAAAATGAAGGCTTTAACATCTCTGGCCAACCATTTAAATAAGAAAGTTTCAAGGATGAAAATTGAAAGGAAGTGTTATCGAGCATTGATTGTGTTGTTGTTCTGCTATGTAGCCTATTTTATGGTCAAATGTAAAGCGAGTGATAAGAAGAAGTTTCTCAGTCTAATATAGTTGAAGATGAGTGGATTATGTACTTGTATTGGGTAATTTGTAAGTATAGTTATATTATGCTATTTATGCTTAGAACAAAAGTTTGTTGTAATCAATGGTGAAAATGGAAGGTTGAAATTCATTGGTTGTGAGTACTTACAAGTTCTCTTGCTTAGTTGTGTATTCTCAATCTTGATTTGCTTAGTTTTGCTTGAGATGTTTGGATTGCTGCAATGGTTTACTGGTAAATGTTTGCTGCAATGTTTATTGATAATAGGATGCCGGTTTGCTGCAATTGTTGCTACAAACACTTGTCAAATAAAGGAGTGGTAACAAGTCAACAAGTCATTATTTTAGTGTCATATGTTGTAAATAGCGATCGTTTAAATGTCAAGTTTTGCTAAAATCAATCACTTAAGTGCCATTTGTGGTGAAAAGTGATCACTTAAATGTCAATCGGTGTTAAAGAGTGATTACTTAAGTGCTACTTGTTGCTATGTTCGTTTCACTTGTATTGCACCAGCAACCAACACATAGCAGGTGTGCTTGCTTGCACCAGCTACAGAGTGTGCATCTTGTGCTTGGACCAATACATAGCTGGTGCAAGTATAAGATGGTGCAACCTATGTGCTGCATCGACACATAACCAGTGGGCTAGCACCAGTAGCTTGCACTTTGCACTAGCACATATAATTGCTGGTGCAAGCCCTGCACCAACACCAAGTACTACCAGCATCAAGCTTTGCATCAACCAAGCACCAGCAACACTTCCATCAAGCCTTGCACCAGCATAACCACCATTAGCACGTATAATTGCTGGTGCAAGCCCTACACCAGCACCAAGCCTTGCATCAGCCAAACACCAGTAACACCTCCACCAAGCCCTACACCAACATAACCACCAGTATCAACACCAAGCCTTGCATCAGTCGAGCACCCTTAACACCTTTACCAAGCCCTACACCAACCAAGCACTACCACCACCATGACCTACACTAGCCAAGCACCACAATCACCATGACCTACACTAGCCAAGCACCACCACCACCACGACCTACATCAGCCAAGCACCTACCACCACCACTACACCATCACAACCATTACACCACCACCATGATCAACACCAGCCAAGCACTACTACCATCATTATACCACCACAACCATTACACCACCACCACGACCTACACCAACCAAGCACCATTACTGCACCACCACAACCACTACACTAGCACCACATATACCAACAACCACCACCATCATTACTGCACCGGCACAACCATTGCACCAACACAATACCACCACCTAAACTAGCAAAATTAGCATAATCAATAGCAAAATATGAAAATTTTAAAAGCATAGACAAAATAAACATCGGTCCATTGACATTAAACTTCGATTTTACATTTGGTCAATATAAATAACTAACTAAAACATCAACATTCGGGGAATTGCTTCCCAGTAAACAAACATACAACTAACTCAACCCCGTACAATGTCAATCCCATGAGTCAATATGCACAACCTCCCAACAAAAATAAAAAAACTATCATATTTAGCATCCTCCCATCAGTTAATATGCACAACCTCCTGTTCCTTTTCATTTAAATAGACGTTTGGCTTGATTCATAATTCTTGCATTCTTTCTAATTGGATGTGCAGGTTCTTCAACTGCCCTTCTTGTCTCATATATCTTCTTCTTAGCAGCAGCCATTTTCTTCATAGGCCATGTCATTTGATAAGAGCGCTCCATAGGGTCATTGTTGGTGCCAAGATCACTTGGTCGAGACATAACTGGTGTTGGGTTCCTTATTGGTGGTTGTTTTGGAGTTGCAACATTGTCCCCCATGCCTATGCTATACCTAAAGAAAAAAAAATTAGCTTTTGGGACCATAACACACAAAAGCTAATAACGTCACATGGAGGTCCTCACAACCGCAACTAAATAATTAAACAAATTACGATTGTCAAAATAAAATAACTTCAGTCGCTGTCGTTTAGTAGAAACGAAGCAACGCAGCTAGCACCGGCATCCCCACAAACAGAACCTAAGGTCCCCACAATCACTATTTTGCGATTCCTTCTCTATTATTGTTGTGCTCACGGCTGCATCAATATTCCTAATTTTTCTCTCCCCCCAAGCCCTACTTTTGCCCTTGAAGCCCTAATTGTCTCCCCGGAGCCCTAATTTTTCCATCCAATTGAACCATGGAGAGAATATGACTAACCAAAATGACTAAGGGTAAGAGACGACATATGAGTGACGGTGAGCAACGACGGCGACGAGGTGAGCAACTACAAGCAACTGTTACTGAACAATGATGACTTCCTCCACCTAAATGACGGCCAAACCAGCCCTAATTTGATCCTCCTTTGTGCAACATCGTTTTGTTAACCAAGGGAAATGACGTTGCATTGGACGTCCGAGCCATGTAGGCAATGTGACATCGCTTTCGAAGTCCACATGGACTATATTTTTTAAAAAAATTTGCCAAGTCATTTACAAGATTTAGGTAAAAAAGCCACATATTAATTTTGGCCAGAATATCTCGCATTTTACACTTAAGTGATCGTTTTTCCTCCGATTTGGCAATTAAGTGAGCCGGCGAAAACTTTTGGTACTAAAATGAGCGCTATACATAACTTTTGGCACTTTTGATATTTTTTCTCCCCTTATTTAATTATGCTATCCAAATCATACCCGATGTTTGAATTATTTCCTCTTTTTGCTTATTATTATGTTCAATCACTTGTTTTTCGCAGCAAAAAGTACACTTTTTCTACTAAATAATGTTACCATTCTCATTTATAAAATCGGAGATAAATATTATCGGGTTTGAATTCGAATATACCTCACGACAAATCAAGAATTCTATTCAAATTAAATTTCTTTTCTCTATTCGATAAGTTAAATTTGGGTTGAAAATTAGTCCAAACCAAAAGGGAATGAAGGTGGAAAGAAGGGCTGAATGTGACACCGCCATGCGTGGTCCGTCACCATGTGCTCCACTACCTTTCACAAAAGGGAGACAATAAGGCACATCTCCAAAAAGTCAAGCACGCCACAACCTTGGTCATTTTAAATTAAGCATATATTTATGTGCCTTCTGAATTTTTTGCCAAGGCCACATCATTAGCTATATGAAGTAATCGGTCTTTCGTCAAAGCAAAGGATTAAAAAATGCAAAGTGGCTGGCAACTGTTTTTGGTCCTCCTCTCATCCGCAGCCACCACCATTATGAAACTGATACAATAAGGGGCTTATCTTTCCGACACGTGGCGTGTAATTTATTGGTAACAAACAAATTAAGAGGCGTCTTGTTCCGCATTGAAAAGAAATGAGTACGTACCGAATGAGATTTGACACTAATTAACGATTATTATTCTTAATTTATCCCAAATTTGAAATTATTAAATAATAATAATAATAACTATTATGTCATATTGAAATAGTTATGGTTATTTTTTTATTATTAACTAATATCGATTTTTTATTTACTGTCTAACGGTTAATAGGTGCTCTTTTTTTTTTGCTAGAACGGTTAATAGGTGCTCTTACAACCTTTAGAAAGTTATGTCTATTCACACATAACTTCTTCACGTTTGAAAGGTTGTGTTTGTTCAACATATATAAGTTTTCAATGTTTTTGTTCAGTATGAAAAACTGCTATTTTCGTTTCTTCCAAGAGATATACACCCATGGTTTCTAATTGTGTTCCTTAGAGACTCTGAAGAAGTACCACAATTGTTTTATGGTATTCTCATTCAAGACTTTGTTATATCCTAGAGAATTTTTGCCAGTAATCATTAGCAACGTTGTGGAGCAACAAAAAAAAAAATCCTTTAAGAGAGTATTATCATGCCTCAAAGTCTGATTCCATTTTCTTTATGTTCCGATTCACGTGGATTTTCTCCCAACACAATTTGGTACAAGTGTACGATATACGCAAAATTAAGATTGTTTGTGTGTAGATTAATCAAACGTCATATCAATTAAACCAAAAAAAAACCCCGAATGGGTTCCCAGTCGAATTGCAAACCCTGTTTTGTGAGCTTTCATATGCATCACTTATAGTCTGGCGATTACTGAAAGACTTTTGAAAGTTAATGGCAGTTTGAGCTAATACTTTTTTCTCTTTGTATTTCGCATTTCTCTTTGCAAAATAATAAAGTAACCCGGTTCAAGAGGATAAAGTTAATCTTACTATATGATAAAACGAATTCCAAATGAAATTTTAACCCTAAATTTAAATCTGATTTGTTTCGAGATCTCTGTCGAATATACCTCAATTAATGAGTGTCTTAAAATACTTATCAACCCACTTCCAAAAGAAAGATTCACCAATTTCTAATTCACCATTTTTCTCGTATTTTATAAAAGGAAAATGCTGAGCTGACCGTCTTCGTAAAATGACGAAATGACGGTTAGAGCTGGGCCTCAAGATTTTTGCGGCGGAAACCGGTAAACTTCCTCAACCGGTTTCAAATTTAGACCCTAAGTTTCTCTTTCTTTTTCTTTTTTTGAGATTTCTAAAATTCTTTATTAAAAGCTTAGACTGAGAGACAAAATCATAAAAAAACAATTTGAAACCAGTTGACACATGAAGAAACAAATCAAAGTGATAATATTCAAATAATAAGAAACAAATCAAAGTGATAATAATCAAACAATAAGAAATATATGAAGAACTTAGTTGCAACTTTTAAAATAGTGGATATTATTCTCCGGCCAAAGAAAAATATCATGTGGATATTGTTCCCAAATAGAAAAAACTTAGCAACTCAAAAAAATACAATGATCTCGTACACTTTGAACTTCCGATTATCATAGGATTTTATTGCAAGAAAGTAAGAGAGGTATTCATTGTCATTGAATTTTAGTTTGTTTCTATATTTTTTACATATAATGCTTAATTTTTCTTCTAATCTTGTTCAGATGGATGGAGTTTGTATTGATGAAAATAATGGTGGTGGTGAAGAAGAGATGAACAATGCAACCGAAGATGCTAGTCATGAAAGCGCCTAGAACTTGAAATCTGCACCTTGCATAGGTATGGAGTTTAATTTTTATGATGAAGCTTATGTATTTTATAACAATTATGCTAAAGAAGCAGGATTTGGCATTAGAGTATTAAACTTGTATAAAAGAAAGAGTTAATCTTACGAAAAACCCTAAATTAATATACTTGTAATAAATTTACCCCAAATTAATTTTTCTATAATAAAAAGTCTTAAACCGGTACACATGTGATAAATTTGCCCTGAACTATAATTTTTTGACTACAAAAAAACTCCAAACCGGTACACTTGTAACAAATTGACCCTCTGTTAAATTAAATTAATATAAAAAAATCACAAATTGATAAATATGTGAATAACAATGAGGTAAAATCCAAAACTGGTATATCCGTTAACTATCACGTAACATATGACTAAAAAATTTTACGATAAAATTTATTGAAAACTAATTGAGAGTAAAATTATCATAAATATATTAATATGAGGTATTCTGTGGTATTAACTCAAAAAAAAAAAAAGATAGCGAGGAAAAATGTGGTGCGGCACTTTGTTGCAGTCGTCAAGGGTACAAGTTCGAAAAGGAGCTGTTTAAGTCAAGATCGGGAAAAAGATGTGGTTGTCCAGCAGTGGTCGAGAGTACATCCAGTTGAGTCTCGGAAGTGGGAAATAACAAAAGTTGTGCTTGATTATAATCATTTAACAACTCCTCAAAGCGCTAAATTCTTTACATCACACAGGAATATTGACTCTAAAACAAAAATTAAAATCGAGTTGCACTGTGATGCAGGGATTAGAACAAATGAATCGTTTCAAGCGTTGGTTGTTGCGACTCACTATACGTGAGTGACTTTGAGATTGCTTGGAAGGAGCTGATTGATGCACATGGACTCCATGATAACGACTGGCTTCAAACACTATATGAGGAACAGGAAAATGGGTGCAAGTTTTTTTTTTTTTTTTGGTCGGGAGGTGCAAGTATATTTGAAAAATACATTTTTTGCAGGCATGTCAACTACTAAAAGAAGTTAGGGTATGAATAATTTTTTTTTACGGATATGTACATAGACAAACATGTTTGAGTGATTTTGTCTCTAAATATGAGCTTGCACTCCAAGACAGTCAGCATTCAGAACCATTGTTGAAAACCAAGTGTTTATGAGAGGCAACTCTGCTCCATTTATACCCATAGTATCTTTAAAAAGTTTCAAGTTGAAGTTTGAGACGATGCTGCAGTGCTTTAACGTAACTCAAGTACACACGGATGGAGTAGCATCAACTTTCAGAGTAAAGAAGCATCAAGGCGATCATGATAATGGTAATTCCAAAATTGTCGTACTTGAGGTTTTGTGTCGTAGCATGGGAACTGAAGTTCGTTGCATCTGTGGGATGTTTGCTTTTAAGGGCTTCCTTAGTAGACATGCACTATGTGTTATTCATCGCATTGGAGTAAACGAGATACCGAGCAATTACATATTGTCTCGATGGAGAAAGGATTTTAAGCGTTCATGCCTTTCGAACTCCATATCTAACAGTGTCAATTTTGACAATCCAAACGAATGGTATGATCACTTATTTAATTATGCTATCGAGATCATATCCAGTGTTTGAATTATTTCCTCTTTCTGCTTACTATTATGTTCAATTGCTTGTTTTTCATAATAAGAAGTGCATTTTCTCTACTTAATAATGTCATCATTTTCATTTATAAATTTGGAGATAAACATTATCAAGTTTGAATTCGAATATACCTTATGATAATTCGAGAATTCTATTCGAATTAAAAAAAAAATCGATTCGATAAGTTAGATTTGGATTGAAAATTAGTCCAAACCAAAGGGCCACGAACAAGAGACAGAAGGTGGAAAGAAGGGTTGAATGTGAACGTCAATGCGAATGTGAACGTGAGATCACCACGCGTGCGCCCCTCACCATGTGTTCCACCACCATTCACAAAAGGGGGACCTTAAGGCACATCTCCGAAAAGTCAAGCACACCACAACCTTAGTCATTTTAAATTAGGCATATATTTATGTGCCTTTTGAATTTTTTGCCGAGGCTACATCATTCACTATATGACGTAATCGGTCTTTGGTCAAAGGAAAGGATGTAAAAACGCAGCGTGGTTGGCAACTTTTTTGGTCCTCCTCTCATCCACGGCCACCACCATTATGAAACTGATCCAATAACGGGCTTATCTTTCCGACACGTGGCGTTCAATCTGGTGCCGGTCAATAACATTTAGAAAGCTAAGCACATTTTACTTAGAAAACAAGATACATGTGTACGATATGCGCAAAAAACTATAATTATTTGTATGTAGATTAATCAAACGTCGTACCAATTAAATTTTAAAAAACAAAGCCCAAATGGGTTCCATTTGAATTGCGAACCCTGTTTTGTAAGCTTTCACAGGCATCACTTAAAATTTGGCGATTGGTGATATAGACTTCTCAAAGTTAATGGTAGTTTGAGCTAATACTTTTTTCTCTTTGTATTTCGGATTTCTCTTTACATAATAATAAAGTAACCGGGTTTAAGAGACAAAAGATAATCTTACCATACGATAAACAAATTCCAAATGAACTTCCAACCTTAAATTTGAGTAGGATTCGTTTCGAGATCTCTGTTGAACATTCCTCGACTCATGAGTGTTTCGAAAGACTTATCAACCCATTGCCAACAAAAAGATTCACCAATTTCAAATTCACCATTTTTTTCTCATATTTTATAAAATGAATGCTCTAGAAATTGGAATATCTTTTTTATGGTCAACAAGTATTTAGGACATTCTTAACCAAAAAAAAAAAACAAATCATATTACCAAAACGTGATTGGAACGGTGTTGATATTGAAATATAACCTAGAAATTGACAGAATCTACAATTAAATCAACGCAAAATCACCAAAGATATAAACAAGGAACAATAGACAACACCGAAAAATTACGTGATTCGAATCAAGTGTCGGTATATATTTTAATAGAATAGCCAACAACAAATAATTCATTAATAATCGGAAAATCAGAATTACAATAGCTCGTACGTTCATATGTTTCTTCCACCTAAATTAAGTTCACACCCACCGTATTTATAAATAAATAACTGAATTGTTTCTTTCTTTTTCTTCTTCGTACAACGGCTCATTTTCTCACGAAAACCCTCTGTTCGGCAATAATATTAATATATATATATATATATGCGTGCGCGTGCGTATGTGTGTGTCGCCTTGCCTTTTAAAGGAGTCTCCCATAAACTTTTGCGAGAGTCCCACTATCTTGGTCAAACTAGGAAAAATATATCCACCAATAAAAACAAATATAAAAGTCCCCCAACCGAATATATAAGCCGATGTATGTGTGCCCCTTCGTTAGATAATTGGAGAAATTCTAATCCAAATAGATAATTGGTTACGAGTGTATCTGATAATTTGTACACTCATAACTAAATGCTTACCATTGATCCTTGGTGATGGTTACAAGTGTACCTCACCACAGCAAAGAAAGTAAGCCTCCAATTGGAGTCGCCCTGGCTATCCAGGATGCATGCACTTGATAGGCTGAAAGAACTGCGTTTTTTGATTTTATGTATCGGTGCCCGCATGCCTAGCCGCCTAAGTTCCACCTGGATGTTTGTCTTAATATCCCATTTGAGGTTTTACATCTCTAAAAGCCTAAGGGAGAGACATGAGAGATGAAGGACCCCCTTGGTTAGATAATTGGAGAAATTCTAATCTAAATAGGAAAATAGATTTCTTCCTTTTAATTGATTCGGTTTAACAAATCGCTCTACATCCTTCACCTGGATCTGATTTCACGCACGAATTCAAACTCTAGACATAATAACCGAGTAAAATTCCGATTATTATTATATATAATGTTTGGATCCAACAAAGCAATCTTTTCAGGAAACCCATCCAAGCTAACAAACTTCTCAAATCAGAAAAACCTACTCCAATCAGGAAACTACTAACCACGAACATTAACCAACTTGATATAGCATTGTATTATAGGAAATCTCTTATCTGAAAAATAGTTAAATTTCAATCTATTGATGTTGATGAAAAATAATCTTCCGCTTTCTAAACGAAAAGCGAAAATAAAAGGAATTGATAGCTTACCCATTTAATATGGGAAGAAAGAAACTTCTGTCCGTGATATCTCCACTATCCAAACGCACCATCTTTTTAACTTCCCAAAGTACTTCGCCTTATATATATCTTATTCCTCTCACGCCAAATCACTTCTCAAATTAGAAATTCAACCCGAAAATTTGCGATTAAAATATAAAGAAATCGATTTTTCGAAACGTAAATAAGAACCGACAAACAGGCTGAGAAATGAATAAACAAGATACACCGTATTTGCCAGATACGGATGTCCCCTTTGGTGGGCAAATTCGTCCCGTATTTCCCGCTTGACTCTTCGAGCTATTTTAGGCAATGTGAAAAGGCCCCCAAGGATGTCGACATAGTATTGACACACTTTCTCGCCAATTGCCTCAGTGCCGTCGAACTGCCCGTCACCATCCTTTGGGGAACATCGCTGCCCATCGCCACTTTCCTTCAATGCTTTCGAGTTCGCGTAACGAACCCGACATTCGTCGGCTCAAAACGCGTATGAATTGTCAACAATGACCCCACTGTTTCTCCAGTAATCTCCGCCCCGCAGCTATATATCGAATCTCCAGGACGACCTTTAAAGTCTCAGGAGTACGAGGTGCGAGAAACAACGATTTGACAGAGGTGATACCCTGCAACCGGCGACGACCTTGGCTGTGGCGCACAACCCCACCGTTGGGAGCACCAGCTCGGTCGTTCGACATCGAAGCCATGCGGGTCTTGCTGTGCATGCTCGCGCTGATCCCGCTCGCCGCGGCGGAGTGCACGTGCGACAGCGGGGGCGAGGACCGTAACCGGAGCCAGGCCCTCAAGTACAAGCTCGCAGCGATCGCGTCCATCCTCGTGGCGGGCGCGATCGGGGTGTGCCTGCCCATCCTCGGGAAGAGGTTCCCGGCCCTGCACCCGGAGAGGAACATCTTCTTCATCATCAAGGCATTCGCGGCCGGGGTGATACTGTCCACCGGGTTCATACACGTCCTCCCGGACGCTTTCGACAGCTTGACCTCGCCGTGCCTGAACAAGAACCCGTGGGGGAATTTCCCGTTTGCGGGGTTCGTGGCGATGCTCGCCGCCCTCGGGACGTTGATGGTGGACACCGTCGCCACCTCTTATTATAAGAAGTTGCACGCTAGTAAGGCCGGACCGGACAAAAGCGTGGTCGGGGACGAAGAGAAGGCCAAGGAAAACCCAGGCGATGTACAAGTGCACACGCACGCAACTCACGGCCATTCTCACGGTCCGATATCGACGGACTCGGACTCGGATCTCCTGCGGCATAGAGTGATATCTCAGGTTCGTCCAGTGATTCCCAATTTCCGTGCATTAGTTCTCATTAACTCTATTAATTCTTCTTCCCAATATCGTTAGGTGCTAGAGCTGGGGATCGTGGTGCACTCAGTGATCATAGGGATCTCGTTGGGAGCTTCAGAGAGTCCAAGCACAATCAGGCCTCTTGTTGCTGCCTTGAGCTTTCACCAATTCTTTGAAGGCATGGGCCTCGGTGGATGCATCACTCAGGTACTTTTGCTCTTTAATCCTCAAATCTGCTATTGAATTTAATTGAAGTAGCTTTCGCTCATATTGAAGTTTATTTTCTGATGGGAGCCATGTAAAATCAGTGTACTTTTCCGGGAAAAAGGAGCTATAGAGTTTGTTTTGGCCATTGGTCAATTGGGTAGAATTAATTTCCTGAATGCATCTAAAGCATCTGGTTTTTCCTGTGCCAGCTTTGTCAGTTCTGGGTTCATAAGACGATGAGGTCTGTTAATACATGAAGCCATTTGACCGCCGACAATGTTGAACAAGTCTTTCATGTTTGAATTTGAAGTCAATCTCTATCATCATCTTGGAATAACTTTGACAAGATACTAGTTGTCTTCTTATACCGGGCGTGGCATAAAAGGAATTTGAATTGAATCTTAACTCGATCATGTTAAAGATGACCTCTGTTTCCTCTGTTTTACTTTTGCAGGCCAAGTTTAAGACCCGGGCAATCGTGATCATGGCTCTGTTCTTCTCCCTCACAACCCCAGTCGGGATTGCTATAGGATTGGGAGTCACCAACGTGTATGATGAGAACAGCCCGAACGCACTCATCGTGGAGGGCATCTTCAACGCTGCTTCTTCGGGGATATTGATTTACATGGCCCTGGTAGATCTTCTCGCTGCTGATTTCATGAGCCCTAAGTTGCAGAACAATGGGAGGCTCCTGTTTTTTACCAATGTCTCTCTTCTTCTTGGTGCTGGTTGCATGTCTCTCTTGGCTAAATGGGCTTGAAGCAAAGGAAGCAAAAAAGAGATCAAACGTATCAAAGAAGGCATTTTAGTTGCTTGAAAGTTTTTAGCTTTTCATAGTCCTAGGCATTAATAGTCAATGAGCATATATGATTTTTCGACTATGTCATGGTGTTTCGAGCTCGAGGGAAACGATGGTGAATGTTATATATACACCGAATAAATATGGGTATGTATTTAAATGACAGATCCCGTCTGATATACACACAAGAGAAGTACCTTGACTTAATTGTCATCTGTCCACTCTATTGCATGTTGTCCAAAATCTCGACAATGAGATCGCCCAGAGAAGAGTATGAAGACCCTTCCGCCATGGTCTCCATCCTACATTTTGCCTTCATCTCATTCACCTTCTTCCTTATCTCCATCTCATTTCCGCTTTCCATCAAATCTCTTGAGCCCTCTCTCTATCTCGTCTGCACAGACCATTGATTCACTCTCCCTCCTCTCATTCACCTTCTTCCTTATCTGCCGGAGGATGATCATCCAACCCACAGATGAGATCCTATCTCTGTCGATCATCGCTGGACAGGTCTAGTATAAGTCCAACGGGTACACCGATGGGAATTCACTGTTTGCAAAGGACTTGAGGGCATGGCATTCCAGCTCCAGAAATGTATTAACCAGTATGCCCTTTGTATTCTTTGAATGTAAGAAACTGATCCAGTATCCCCGTGGACCAGTCTCTGTTTAGCACCACGGAGGGCTAGACTTTGGCTGGAACTGGGTTGACACAACTCGGACATCTCAAATTTTCTATATTTGATAATAATATATATAGGATATAAAGTTAATTATTGATTAATTTGAAGTTTTAGATGGCCCGTATGGAATATCAGGTGAGTCACTAATTTTGTGACGTGCTGAAAGTTCAAAGAATGATTTTCCACGTCCGTAGTCACTTGAAATGCGATGCATTAGGATAAAATTAATAGATACTTATATATGTGTTGATTGTGTAGAATGATGGTGATTAACTTACCACCTTGCAATTGTTAATGGGGTCGATACAATGTTGAGATTAGAGATTTACTAAGTTGTGATTCTCCAGCTTTTGATAACTTTTAAGGAATTCAAAATATTTTTCCCATATTATCAGTGTGTAGATTGGGCACTGTTTTCCTTGTTTTTGTACTGAAATACAATCCCTTCTTGATCAAGTAAACCATTACAAGTATTCAAGCTTTAAAAAGAATTGCAACTTGTTCATGCAAAAGAAATAAAATAAAGCTCACTTCACTTTCCTCTTCTATTCTCACTTTCTAATCTTTTGAATAAAAACGAATGTCCCACACTTGATTAATGAAACTTCTAATTCGATTTTTCAAGTGTTTACAAGGTGAATTATTGAATTTCCTCTTCTGTTTATCTTGGTTTTGTTGTTTAAAAGGATGGAGAGTTGTCAATTCCTATTTTGATTGTTTTTCCTTGAAGTAATTAAAACTTTGAGTTTTTCAACCTTCTTTTATTTAAGGTAAGTAAAAACTTTAGTAGCTTCGTTGGATTGATATATTTAGTAAGCTTGACTTGATTGATTAGATGTTTGTACTTTTGGTTTAAGTTTGAATGAAGTATGATGGAATTTCATTACCGGCATGTTGAACTTTTATGATTGTTTGGGTGAGCTAAAAAGTGATCCACATGCTTAGGACGTGCTTGGTTTATCTTCTCAAAGGTATTGTCGTGCTTCGAGTAGGAGAAATGGAAAACGGTAATGCTGGACTTGAAAGTGATATTTTCGAAATTTCAATTACGTGTTGGTCGACCGATCAAATCACGAGTTTTGATTGAGTCATTGATTTTTAATCAAGTTATCAAATTCTAATCAAATGGTTGATTTTAAGATTGAGGGTAAAATTGACCATTTCACCAATTCTGGTTACTCCGTCGATTTCGACCACCTCACCAATCTTAATCATCTTATCTATTTTTCAGTGCAAGTCAATTTATTAACCAATTGGCCGATATTGCTCCACTAGCTAATTTTCATATTGTTGATTTCCGACCAAGTTGCCCATTTCAAAGTTGATTCTGACTAAATTATCGATTTCGAAGCTATCGATGTCTAAGTACTAATCTCTAAAGTTGACAATTGTCTGAATAAAGCCTTTGGTTAGACAAGGATAGCATGGTGAGAAAAGAATGAGGGTATAAAGGTTGGAGTGCATGAATCATCTGGGTTAATATCGCGTGTGTGGAAAATGTTGACATATTAACACACTTTTATTGTAATGGTGATTGTCGAGATGTGCATGACATTTACCATATACGAATGAATTAGTGATGCTATGTGATGAAGACTGTTGCCACAACCTATATGCTAAAGAGTGAATTCATTTGTATGAGTATGTGTGAAAGACTCTAGGAGGCTTCAAAAGTGGATTCCTCATCGATTTGTCGCTTGATATTGAAATATTGACGCTAAGTTGGTTGGACCGTTTAGAGGCTTCGATGGTGATGACGACGGCGACATGTCAATGGCCGAAATCGTCGTCTCACAGTGAATAATTGGACTTTTGCATGGGCAAGTTTTTGGCATAGGAGTGGTGCAACGGAATTGGGTGACCTTGATCCTTCCCAACTTATGTTATATAATTGTGTTTTGCTCGAACGCTGTATCAAAACATCATCTATTGATGTTAATAAAAAGAAGCATGTGTACATTAATTAATCTTGTTGGATTTATTGTTTGGAGCTATGTATCTTATACATGTTGATATTAATAAGAAAATATAGTTGAAAAGGACACGTATTGCGCGTGACATTATAGGGCGTCACACCGTCAACCCAGTATCCGAGTTTTTCAGCTCATGATGTCTTGGCTGTGGACGTGACGAAGGGTTTGGAGACGGAGCATGACACCAAGTGCTCCAGCACTTGAAGTGCAAAGACATGAGTGGGAGTTCAAACTCATTGGCAATGTCCATCATTGTCGTGCGGGATGAGTCAACCGGCGGGCGGCAGCCTGTCTGACGTTATCTTGCATTAAAAATGAAAGAACAAGAGTTTGATATTTCGGGGCCCAACTAAGACTACAAGCACACCGAAAATAAAGAAGCCAGAAACTTAAAGAGAAAATGACACAAATGGTCTTCAACTTTGGCCTAATATGTAATATCATCCTTTAACTTTTAATTTGTTCAATACAGTGCCTGAACTTTGATCAAATGTGCAATGTAATTCCCAAATTTTTAAATTTAGTCTAGGGACCACATTGGACACATACTAATAGTTCATGCATCATATTAAATAAATTAAAAGTCTGAGATGATATTGCACATTGGATCAAAATTTAGATATCACATTATATATATTAAAAGTTCAAGGACGACAATGCACATTGAACCAAAATTCAGAAATCATTTATGCTATTAACCCAAACTTAAATGGACTTGCGAAATCTCCAATAAAGCGGCACTCTCAATTCATAGTGAAGCTCACTTCAATTACCTTTTAACCAAATACCATTGATTGATTATAACTTAAAATTATGTCGACGAGATAAAAAAAGAAAAAGAAAGGAAAAGTTGACATTGTCTCATCGATTGATGTGACGTAAACTATGTCGTCAAGCCCACTACAAGCCCACTTCAATTATGTCGTGGACATGAAGGGATTGACATTGCCAATAAAAAAGAAGAAAAAGTTGCGATGAGCTTAAATATATGCAGTTTGTTCATATGATAATTAGAGCTTTTTAGATTTTCCAACAAGCTGAATGGTTCGATTTCTCATAGCTTCGTGCCTCTCGTGTCTCATCAAGAGTAAGTGGATAGCGTGATCGACATACCTCCAGATCTTTGACAAGCTCCCGTGGTCCATGCGAATTTTTTTTAGAAAAATACCAAAAAAGTCATAAATTTTATTACAATTGTGACAATTCAATCTTGAACCTTTTATTCTCTCAATCCAATTTAAAATCTAGGAGCTTTGCTCTCCCGATCTTATATCCGGGAGCTTTTTCCTCTTATCTAATTCTAGATTTTGAGTTTGATGAATAAATACTTCGCCATCAGTTTCAATAGTTTTCACGGCAGCTTCAATGTCATATATGTGCTCATTCAACGTGTTTTAGTTAAAAGCTCTAGCACCTCACGCTAGCTAAATGGCTCACTCTCATAGGTGTCTGATCTAAGTTTATTCAACATGTTTATATTGTCTTCGTATGGTGATGGTGTTGAGGATGTCAAATTTACGTGCACACAATCGAAAGGAAAATCTGTAACTACAGATAGAAATCCCAACGCATGCTTATCACTAGTGGTGGCCACGATTCGAAACCGGCCGGTTCCGGTTCGGAACTGGCAGTTCCGGTTCGTGGCCACATGTGAATCGGAACCGGAACCGCCCCTAGCGGTTCCGATTCAAGTTCGGAATCGGCCGATTCCGGTTCCGATTCGTAATTTAAAATTTTATAAAATAAAAAATAAAATAATTATAAAAATATGAAATAATGAATTATTCAATATAAATTATAATCAAAATGAAAATTGTAGGGGTGATCGGTTCCCGATCAGAACCGGGAACCGAACCGGTAAGACTAGTCTTTTAATTTTAGAACTAAAAACCGAACCGGCAAACCATAGAACTGAGAACCGGACCATTGGTCCAGTCCGATTCTAGGCGGTCCAATGAAACCCTTTGCTCTTAATTAGCAAAGAATCGTAGCCACAAAAGGCATATAACTTCACATTCTCATGGCTTGGCTTGGATTTTATAAACAATCCCTTTGATGGTCTCTTCATTCCCATTCGATGTGGGACTCTTGGCATTTGCATAAAGACAAAGCCAAAAGTCTCATATTGAAGGCGTTCAAGGCAAACCGAGAGTCCCACATCGAATGGGAATGAAGAGATCATCAAAGGGGTTGTTTATAAAACTCAAGTCAAGCCTTGTAATTAGAGTTCAATACATCCAAGCCAAGCATTGCAATTGAAGATCAATGCACTTACAATGCATGGCAATTAGAGTTCAATTTGTTTTATAAAAAAAATTAAATAATGAAATTTTTTTAAAAAAAAATTCATTATTATTATTATTATTTAAAAAAAATTATTTATTTTTTATTTTGTAGAACTAGCCCGGAACCGGCGGTTCCGGGCCAGTTCAAATTTTTCTGGAACCGGAACCGGGCCCGTATGCCACGGGCCGGTTCCAGTTCCGAACCGCGGGCCCGGTCAACGGGCCGGGCCCGGGTTTGACCGGTCCGGTTCCGGGCCAAAACCGGCCCATGACCACCTCTACTTATCACTGATGATGCTATATGATTCGGTGATCGGCCGCCATCGTTTCGCTTGAATACAGTCACAGATCTATTCTTGAAGGACGAGCATATGATTATCTCTACCAATCATGCTTTGAGGATATACCCTCATTTCTGGTTTTCAGCTTGTTTTTGAGCTCTATGGGCTTGCCTTGTTATTGTAACTTTTGAGATTTCCTATGAATACTTTCATGTATCATTTTGATAATGAAATGAAATTTCTTTTGACCAAAAACAAATTCTTGAACCTTTTGACGATTTGTCAATTTAGTAATTATGGCCAATTTTGATCGGAAATCGCTTGTACGATGGTCTAGTCAGCACCGGGCGGGCCGTCCTACGTGGCACGAATAACACTGACATGGATAAATTTTGTAATTTTGGCCGAAAATTACTGACACGACGGTCTAGTCATCATGTGAAATCTCTATCACAAAAAATAGGTCAGATTTGATTGCTTGACCTGGGATGCAAATTTTTTTGCTTTTGAAATGAGGAACGAAATAGAAGGACTGGCAGCTTACGCATTTACTACACAAAGAATGAAGCAAGCTCTCAAGCAGGAAAACTAGTCCATGTTATACAATAATACTTGCCCCGTATTTTATTTCTCTCACTACAAATCACTTCTCCATTAAGAATTTAGCCCAATTTGCAATTAAAAATAAAGATTAATGCCACCAAAAATCTCAAATTAGTGCATTCAAGACACATTTTCTCCATATTAATTTTCATGTCATAAAAAATCAAAAACCGGTACACCTTGATAGATTTATCAAAAATTTTAAAGCAAAGTCGGAGCAAAATTAGGGATTTTAGCAAATTTTTGGAACGTGAGGGGGGCAAGACTAGTAGATTTTAGCATATTTCATAGGGTGCGTATGTTCAACAGAAAATGAATAATTTGAAAAATATTTTCCTAAAAATAATCGCTTACATCACTTGAAATAATTAGTCAATGAAAAATTGTTCTAATCATTGACAACAATTTATGTCGAAATATATCATTGGACGATTAAAATATTTTCGTTTATTCATTTTTTAAGCACTACAAGCTATCGAGGAAAGTGTTTTCGAAATTATTCATTTTTCACGAGATAAACGGAGCCATAATCTCACCCACTCGTGGGTGGCGCAGTTGGTTTGAACTCTCCCGCCATCGCAGGAGGTGAGCGGTTCGAAACTCTGCGTCGTCAGCGATTTAAGTGGGGGGCCCTGGCGGTGGGTTGCTGGGCTAGCCTTCCCCCGGGTTTAGTACCGATTAGCCTGTCGGGCGAAAAGGAGGTTCCCGGGTCATCAAAAAAAAAAAACGGAGCCATAATCTCAATTTATTTTCTTTAGATTTGGCTTCCTAAAACCACCCAGCTCAGGAAACCCATTTATTTTGAATATCCACGTCACACGCCGATAGTCCGAGTCATTTTTCCGTATGTTTCCACTTCAGCAATTCCGTGGAAGCCAACCCGTGATAGATTTGTCAGGGGTGTAATGGTTTGAGATTTTTAATTATATAAAAATTATTTTAGGATAAATGTGAGACGAACATATCAATTGATCAATGGGCGATAAATTTGTCGGGAGTGTAGTGATTTGAGATTTTCTCAAATTATTGAAACGGGCCGAGTAATTAATTAAAAGCAAGATGAGAATTTGGCCCCTTCCTACTGTTCGTATTTCCCGTTGGACGTTGTCTATTTTAGGTATTTAAAATTCAAATCATGTCAACATAGTATCATCACACCTGCTTACCTCAAATGCATCGATCTTTTCTTCACTAACTTGTTCTTAAATCACTTTCCATGAATGCTTTCAAGTTTGCGCAACAACAACTGACCACACTTTCTCCGGGAAACTTATCCAAAAAGTTCTAAATTCAATTGCACTTTTATCAATTCAGTCCTAAACCTTTTAATTTTATCAATTGAGTCCATCCGACTAATTTTGACCAGAAATAGGTGACGCGGACGCGGACGCCAGCCGTCCTATATGGCACCGCCGGCATTGACGTTAACAATTTTTAATAACATTTTTTCGAATTTTTTCGAATTTTTTTCCCTTTCTTTTCTTTGTTTTTTGGCTTCTTCTTCCTCCTAGTCGCCGGCCTCCTCCATGGCCAGTGACCGGCCGCAGGGGAGAGCCAGCGAGGGCCAACCTCAACAGGCAAAGCGAGGCTCGGCTCCTAGGTGTGACATCGCTGAGGCGAGCAAGGGTCGGCCTCGCCAGCTTTAGTCGAACCTCAGTAGCTCTGTCTGTCCATCAAGGCCTCTCTATCACAGGTCGACCTCAATCGAGGCTTGATTGAAGCTAGTGAGGGCGAGCCTCGCTCGAGGCCAGCAAGGTCGACTCTTGCCAGAAACTGGCAAGGGGACCTCAGGTGCCAACGTTGCACCTAGGAGGCAAGCCTCGCTCGACTGATGAGGTCGAATCTCGCCGGCTCTCCCCTATGGCCGGTCACCGGCCATGGAGGAGGCCAGCGACCAAAGGAAGAAGAAGCAAAAAAACAAAGAAAAGAAAAGGAAAAAATGAAAAAAATTCAAAAAATAATAAAATATTATTTAAAATTATCAATATCAGCGTCGGTGATGCCACGTAGGAAAGTCGACGTCCACGTCACCCATTTCCTATCAAAAGTAGCCGGATAGACTCAATTGGCAAGAAGTGAAAAGGTTTATGACTCAATTGATAAAGTTGAAAAGTTTAAGACTGAATTGATAAAAATGCAATAGGTTTATCACTGTTTGGACAATTTTCCTCTTTCTCCGGTCATCTCAACGATACAACTATATATTGAACCTCTAAACACCTAAAAGTCTCGGGAAGCCCAGGGACAAAAACATCTAGCCCAACTTTTTTTTATACCAACGGTGAAAGCTAGGCACCCCAGTTGAGAGCAAAAATTTCTTGTTCAATCTCAAGTTATGAGGCTTTTGTGCCTGCTCGGCGTGCTCGCATTGATCCCACTTGTCCTTGCCGATTGCACATGCGAGAGCGACAGCAAGTACCGCAACAAGGGCGAGGCCCTCAAGTACAAGTTAGTGGAGGCAGGCACGATCGGGGTGTGCCTCCGGATCGTTGGGAAGACGGTCCCAGCTCTGCACCCCGAGAGAAGTATCTTTTTCATCATCAAGGCCTTCACGGCCGGGGTGATAGCGTCCACCGGCTTCATACACGTACTCCCGGATGCCTTTGAGAACTTGACCTCGCCGTGCCTGAGCAAGACCCCGTGGGGGGATTTCCCCTTCACGGGGTTCGTGGCGATGCTCGCCACCCTCGGGACGCTGATCATGGACACTCTCGCAACTTCCTATTATAAGAAGGTGTACACCGACAAGGCCGGACCGGGTAAAAGCATCAGAGATGAAGAGAAGGCCGGAGAAAACCAAAGTCATGTTCATGGCCACTATCACGGTTCGATATCGACGGACTCAGACTCGGATCTCCTATGGCATAGAGTGATATCTCAGGTTCATTCCGTTATTCCCAATTTCCACACCTTATCATCTTGACTTGTTTTCTATTACAGTTATGTTTTAGTTAATATGGTGAGATATCATTCGAGATTTGGTGTATGACATCGTTAGGTGCTAGAGTTCGGGATTGTGGTGCACTCAGTGATCATAGGGATCTCGTTGGGAGCTTCAGAGAGTCCAAGCACATTCAGGCCTCTTGTTGCTGCCTTGACCTTTCACCAATTCTTTGAAGGCATGGGCCTCGGTGGATGCATCGCTCAGGTACTTTTGCTCTTTAATCCTCAAAATCTGCTTTTGAATTCAATAAACAGCATTTTCCCATGCATATTGAAGTTTCTTTTCTGGTTCCAATCATGTAAAATCTTTGAATTTTCCAGGAAAAGGGGCTTTTAAAGCAACCGTTATTATGGTTTTTGGTCAAATGGGTAGCATTAATTTCCTGAATGCATCCGAACATGATAAGGTCTATCTACACGTTAAGACATTTGACCAGTGCAACTGTAGAACAGCCTTTTGATATTTGAATTTGAAATCAATCTCCATCATCTTGCAGTAATAATTCGGTGTATTCATAGTTTGACTAGAGGAAAAATTACGTAAATAGTCTTAAACCTATTGTATTTATGTCAATTCAATCGTAAACCTTTCGATTTGACTAATTTAATCATAAACTTTTTTATAATTTACCAATTCAATCACAAACCTTTCAATCGTATCAATTTAATCTTAAATATTTTAATGATTTGCCAACTTAGTCCTTTCAATCAATTTTAGTTGGAAAAGTCTAGTCAACGTTGGCCATAACACGTAGGAGAGTCGGTGCTGACATGAATAATTTTTTTTAATTATTTTTTCTTTTCTTTATTCTCTTCTTATCTTTTTCCTTTTTTTTATATCTTCGGCCAGTGAGGTGGCTCCAGGCCCTCACCAATCATGGGCGAGGTGACCCTCATCAAAGCGAGGACCGCAACACCCTCGCCTTTGGCCGGCAGCCCAAGGTTGGAAAAAAATGAAAACAAAAAACTAATTAAAATTTAAAAAAAAAATTTGTGCACAACAGCAATTTCTAGCAAAAATTGACTAAAATGACTAAATTGAAAAATCGTCAAAAACCTTAATACTAACTTGCTGGAATTGAAAGATTTATGACTTTTTTTATCATTTCCAAATTACCACGTCGGCGTCTTATATGGGTCATGGCATAAAAGAAATTTGAATTAAATCTTGATTTAGTCATTCGTTCCAACATATTTCTACTGCTCATGCAGATGTATCTCAACATCGACCTTTAAAAAACGCTTTATTTTCTTAGAAATCTGTAAAACAACCATAAGGGTCGATCATTTCACTCAATGGAACTAAAAATTAGCAATTACCACTTTAGTTCTAATTTCCCGCATAACTTTCAAAATACATCGAATGGTGGTGAAGTACCAAAGTATACCTAGTGATTGCCTTTTCATAATTTGTCCATTCACCTCCACTGCATCAAAATTGTCCTTGTCTTATTATGGTGTTGACCAAATACATCTATTAAAACTAATGTCTGGTTTCTCTCTTTTGCTATTGTAGGCCAAGTTTGAGACTCAGGCAAGTGCAATCATGGCGCTGTTTTTCTCCCTCACAACCCCAGTTGGCATTGGTATAGGATTGGGAATCACCAATGTGTATGATGAGAACAGCCCAACCGCACTCATTGTGGAGGGCATCTTCAGTTCTGCATCTTCAGGGATATTGATTTACATGGCCCTGGTCGATCTTCTTGCTGCTGATTTCTTGAGCCCTAAAGGCTCCTGTTTTGGTCCAATGTAGCTCTTCTTCTTGGTGCTGGCTGCATGTCTCTCTTGGCCAAATGGGCTTGAAGAAAATTTGCTTGCGTTTGAGAGGATAAAGATGTTTCTTATTATGGTTTCATGAAGGATTACAATATATATATATACACACTTAACATAACGTAAACCCCTCTAAACACAATATTACAATTCTACTCTTATTATCATAATTCTAACACTCCCCCTCAAGTTGGGACATAGATATCAAGTAGTCCCAATTTGTTACATAAAAAATCCACTATATTCCCTCGTAAGGATTTTGTAAAAATATCTACCAGTTGATCCTCCGTCCTTGCATGTTGAAAAATGATCTCCTCCTTCGGGATCTTCTCTTGTATAAAGTGATAATCAACCTCAATATGTTTGGTTTGCTCATGGAAGATAGGATTGTTCGCAATATGGATGGCTGATTGATTATCACAAATGATGTTGATGGATCTGATGTTGACACACCAATTTCTGACAATAACATCCTCAACCAGATCAATTCACCTGTCACATGTGCCATAGCTCTATATTTTGCTTCAGCACTCAACCGGGAAATCACATGTTGTTTCTTGCTTTTCCAGGAAACTAAATTACCTCCAAGAAATACACAATACCCTGATGTAGATCTCCTATCAGTAGGACATCCAGCCCAGTCTGCGTCAAAGAATCATGTAGTTTTCAGATGACCATAATTCTTCAAAAGTAGTCCTTTACCTGGTGTTCCCTTCATGTTGAATATCATCCGAATCACTACCGGTGATAATAATATCATCCACATATACCACCAGAAGAACACAACTAGTTGAGGAAATAGAACTAAACACTGAATGATCTACTTGACATTGTTTTAACCCAAACTTGATAACTGCATCAATGGATTTACCGAACCAAACACGAGGAGACTGTTTGAGTCCATATAAGGCCTTACGTAAACGACATACCAGATTCTCCCCCTGAGCAACAGACCCAGGTAGTTGCTCCATGTAAACTTCTTCAGCCAAATCACCATGTAAGAAGGCATTTTTGACATCCAATTGATGAAAACGCCAACCAAAGTGTGCAGCTAGGGAAATAAGAACACGAACAAATGGAATTTTGGCGACAGGTGAGAAAGTATCATCATAATCAATACCATATGTCTGAGTACATCCTTTGGCAACTAACCGAGCTGTCAATTGATCAAGAGAACCATCAGGATGAACCTTACCAGTGTAAACCCAATGACAACCAACAGGTTATTTGCCTTTAGGTAATGATGTTAGCTGCCAAGTACGATTCTCAAGAAAAGCCTTCATTTCATCTTTCGTGGCTTGTCGCCATCTAGGATGAGCAAGAGCTTAAGCAACATTACTGGGCATAGAAATAGTGGACAAGGACGAGACAAAGGTAGAAAAGGTAGAAGACAAACGAGCATATGATAAGAAATTGGATATGGGATGATGAGTACGAAGACAAGAAGAAAGGTCATAAAAGTGAGCATAGCGATCTACGGTACGACCAACACAAGAAAGTGTACCTTTCCGAAGAGCAATGGGTGGATTAGGATCAGAGGATGGTGTCGCAACTGATGAAGGGACAAATGAATCAGATGTTTATGAGACCGGTACTACCGTGGGAGGAGCTGCAGCACGTCTATGATATGTGCGCTCGGCAAATTGAAATCCTGTTGATGGTGCTAGTGGTACAGAGAGCGGAGGAAGTGCTGGGAGGACACACTCGCCACCCTCAATAGTCACCGTAGGATCTGATTGAGTATCATAATAGGCTTGATCCTCAAAGAAAGTCACATCAGCTGACACAAACAGACGACAACGAGTAGGACTATAGCATTTATAGCCCTTTTGAGTTCGAGAATACCCTACAAAGACACATTTATCGGCACGAGAATCTAATTTATCAAGACCCAGAGAAAGACGATGAACAAAGCAAATGCAACCGAAGACACGTAAAGGTAATGCAAAGGGAGGAAGGTTTGGATGTAAAACAGAAAATGGTGTCTCCCCCTGAAGAATAGAGGTTGGAAGCTGATTAATCAAGTAACATGTTGTAAGTACAGCATGGCCCCAAAACTATTTAGGAAGATGCATATGAAACATAAGACAACGAGCAACATCAAGAAGATGACGATTTTTGCGTTCGGCTACACCATTTTGCTATGGAGTGTACGAACACGATGTTTGATGAAGAATACCATGAGATTCAAGAAAGGATCAAAAACCAGTAGAGGAGTCAAGATATTCTTTAGCATTATTTGATCGCAAAGTTTTAATAGATGCATTATATTGATTCAATACTTTAAAGTAAAATAGGCAAAAGCACTGAAAAATCTCAGTACAATGTTTTATTAAGAACAACCATGTCATTCAAGAAAAATCATCCATGAATGTAACAAAGTATCTAAAACCAGAAGTATCAGAAACACGACATGGACCCCAAACATCTGAGTGAACTAACTCAAATGGACTAGACACACGACTCTGAAAATGAGAAGAAAAAGAAGTCCTATGTTGTTTACCAAACTAACAAGCTTCACATTGAAAAGTACTCACAGACTCAGACTTAGGAAATAAACGTCGAAGAATGTTCGGTGGTGGATGACCAGCACGACAATGCATTCGATACACATCAGAGAATGCGCGCTTCACAGCTACAGCAACCATTATGTCCTTGTCAAGATAGTACAAGCCATTTGATTCATGTCCCCCACCAATCATCTGTCCAATCCTCAGATCCTGAAAAACACAACCAGACGAAGAAAAGGTGACCGAACAATTCAGTTCCTTAGTCAATGAACAAAATAGAAATCAAATTATAGGGAAATTTGAGGTGAAAGACAAAAGACAGTAAGAGAGAAGGACTTAAACGAGCAACTCCAGTACCAAAAACATGAGATTGTGAACCATAAGCTAATGTAACAGAATTAGACACTTCAGAAGATCTGGACTGAAAGTAAGACAGTAGCTTATGGTTACCAGATATATGATGAGTGGCTCCAGAGTCTATAACTCAAGAGTCAAATAGTGTCGACAGTAAACAAAATGAACTACCTTTGGTGGTCTGTGCCAGAGTTGCAGTAGGAGCTGAAGAGCCTGTCACCTATTGAGAACGAAGCCACGTATCATACTCAGTTTGTAACAGTGTAACAGTATCACCTGTACCATGTGCAATAGGAGGTTCTAATGAAGTCAATGCCGGAGAATCAACATAGGCAACAACAGTAGGTTGAAGCTCAGGATGAAGAGTATAGCAATAAGCCTCGGTATGTCCATTTTTCTGACAATGGTTGCAATAGCGAGAGCCACAACCACCAATACCACCATCACGACCACCAATCGGAACAAAACCTCGTCCACGACCCCTATAACCACGACCCCGGGTTCCACGTCCGCTAGTGCTATGAGAAACCATAGCACTTGTCTCCAAAGTTGTGGCGAAGATCTTCTCGGTAGGTGTCGAACGAAGAGCTTGAGAGAAAACCTCATCCACTGAAAGAAGAGAGCTCTAAAAAGTAATTTGTTGACGTAGTGAAGAATATTCAGGTCCTAAAGCCTTTAGAAACAGAATAACCCGAAGATCCTCTTGTCTCTTGACAAGAGTGGCTGCATCATCTGAAGCAGGAAGATAAGTATCCATCTGTCAACATAGTATCATGAAACGAGCATAATATTCAGTCAATGATTGATCTCCACGCTTAAGGTCGAATAGTGTCTCCCATATATCACAAACCCGTGTCATGTTATTTTGGCCAGAATATAGTAAAGTACATTTATCCCAAACCTCCTTAGCAGTATTACACTGAATAAAATGGGACTAATTTTGGAATCCATACTATTCCATAACAATGTATGAATCAATGCATCACTAGCAATCCAATCAGCTACCTTACTTTGATATGATGGGGCCGTAGACATAAGATAATCGCGTTGTTTGGTAGCAATAAGATAAACTTTAACAACTTTAGACCATAATGCATAATTAGTACCATCAAACTTACAGAAGTCAATTGTAAATGTGGCAAACTAGTAGAAGTTCCAGCAACAGCAGCCATCAGTAATTGGAAGATACGATTGAACCCACAAATAATGTCGTAAGAAAACAAGTAGTCAACCTGAACAATGGAGTCTCCAACAACACAACCAGCCAAATATAATCACCAGAGTCTCCAACAACACAGCCAGCCCAATATAATCACCACTTTGAGAGTTCAACCGAATCAAAACTAATCACAATGACCTATGGAAAATTCATATATCCATCAAATCAAAATCAAAGAATTACCACTTGAAACTCATGCATCCACTGGGCAGTGATCGTCGCTTCACTGAGTAAAATAAATTTTTTTTTCCGAAGTTTTTTTTGAAAAAAAGCTACTGTTCACCTTCGTCGTGCAAACAAACGACGAACAGTGGTGGCTTCAATTGGGCTCAAAGAGCAAAGCATGTTAGTGCTCAACTGAACCTTCAATGGGGCCGACGGAGATCGGCGCAAGAGAGCGAGACCGCCGGGTCTCTATGCAAGCAAGATCGCTATCTGAGTTCCGCGATCTGGGAAGTCGTCAATAAAAGTAGATCTGGGAAGTCACCAACAGAAGTGATAGGGCTTGATGGGAGTCGTTGATCTGGGTTCGCCAGACTGAGTGTGAGCCACCAAATCTGGGTTCACCGGACTGAGTCGCCGGTCTGGGTTCGCCGGACTAAATTGCCGGTCTGGGTTCGCCGGACTAAGTATGAGCCACCAGATCTGGGTTCCCCGAACTGAGTCGCCAGTTTGGGTTCACCGGAGAGTCTGGGTTCGCCGGAGAGTTAGGGTTCCGCCAATGGCGGTAAATTAGGGCTTCTCAACCAGCTCCAATACCATGTTTGAGAAGATAAAGATGTTTTTTATTATGTTTTCATGAGGGATTAAAATATATATATACTTAACATAACGTAAACCCCTCTAAACACAATATTATAATTCTACCCTTATTATCATAATTCTAACAGCTTGTAATGATAGATCCTGTCTTACATATACACAAAAGAAGTCCTTGACATAGAACGTAATAAAAAAGCAATAATTTCTGCATACAACAGCGGTTTCACCATAGTGTTTGCATCCAACGCCGGTGGAAGAAAAATTCTCTGCAGACGTCCTTTTTCCAGCGTCCATTTGGTAGTTGTAGCTGTCATTTGTCCACTTCATTGCATGTTGTCCAAAATCTCACTAATCAGCTGACCCAGAGAAGAGTATGAAGACCCACCTTCCATGGTCACCATCCTACATTTTGCCTTCATCTCATTCACCTTCTTCCTCATCTCCATTTCACTGCCGCTTCCCATCAAACTCTTGAGCCCTCTCCCTATCTCATCCGCACAAACCATTGATTCGCTCTCAGCCCTCACATCTCTCCTGTAATCCATCCTTATCTCAACGCTCAATCCCAGCTCGCTCACCATTTCAAAGGCATTGAATTGCTGCTCTGAGTACAGTGGCCACGTGGCGACTGGCACACCGTACCAAAGGCTCTCCAGTATGGAGTTCCACCCGCAGTGGGACACAAACCCTCCAACTGCCGGATGGGCCAGGATGGCCACCTGCGGAGCCCAACCAATCACTCTCCCGACCGTGGCCGTCCGTTCCAAGAACCCATCGGGCAATGTGGCCTCAGGATTGGCATAATCGCTGGGGTACCCCATCTTGCCTTTTGGCGGAGGCTGACGTAGGGACCACACGAACCTATACCCGCATTGCTCCAGCACGCACGCAATCTCTCTCACTTGATCCTCGCTGAAGCTTCCCATGCTCCCGAAGCAAAGGAACACGACCGATGCCGGAGGCTGATCATCCAACCAACAGATGAGATCCTCCCTCTTTCGATCATCACTGGACCCCACGTGAGCGTCGCCCTTGAGGTCTAGTATGGGTCCCACCGGGTACACCGACAGGATTTCACTGTTTGCAAAGGACTTGACGGCATGGCATTCCAGCTCCAGAAATGTATTTACCAATATGCCCTTTGTTTCTTTGAATCTCTGAAATTGATACAGTATCGCCGTGGACCAATCTCTGTTTAGCACTACAGAGGGCAACACTTTGGCTGGAACTGGGTTGACGCAGCTCGGGACCGTCAACTCAGTATCCGAATCTTTCAGCTCGGTGATGTCTTGGCTATGGACGTCACGAAGGGTTTGGAGATGGAGCATGAGGCCAAGAGCACCGGCACTTGAAGTGTAAAAGACATAAGTGGGGACTCCAAACTCATTGGCAACATCAATCATCGTCGTGCAGAACATGCCAATCACGAAAGCTGCAAGTCTCGTCTCCTCACGGCCTGACTCAGAATAAGCGAACCGGGCAGCCGCCATTCTGACATGGGGTTTCTGGGTTTCTATCAGGGAGGTCAAAAAGTTCCCCTCTGAGGCAGGTTTCTGTTCAGGGAGGGTAACAAACTTAACGCGGCCATCAATGGAGGAGGAAGAAGAAGCAAGAGAGTCAGTGTAGATGGTGATTTTATTGTCAAACGGCAATGTAATGATGAATATTGTGGCCGAGAGGTGGTGGTCTCTTTGGACAAGGAGCTTGGCGACTTCAACAGCGGGTACAAGTTGACCGATGCCGGGTGAAGGGATGAATACCAGCTCTCCCCTCTTCATGGCTATAGAAACTTGGATCTTATCTTTTCTCTTCTCTTAGTCCTGAAATTGCCATAGAGTTTTGGTGTTATGGATAAGGAAGAGGACGAGAGGGCATGTGGTCCTGAGAGGTTCTGATCCGTATGGGGAAGATAAAGCCTCTGTAAGTCCAATTATTTGAAATGCTAAAAGACAGTATTTTTTTTGTCCTTTTGATTGGAGAAAGGACAAGGACGTTGCTTCTGCTGGCAGTAGTCATGCTACTTTGTATCACAGGTAGAGGAAAACTCACAAGCATATAAATTATGAGAAGTCGATATTCCGCCAACTTACAGATCGTGTTACAAAAAATGGTGCAATGAAGGTGGTCTCAGTTGGAAGAGGAAGAAACCTTTTCCCCAAGTGCCTGGATGATAATTGTACGTAATTTCTCACTTGGATAACAGGGGCCTCATCTATTAACAAAAAGATAAATGGTAAGATTACAACTGAAGGATAAAGAGGCCATTTATGGAAAACAAATCAAGCCTTTCCAGTTTACCTTCACTCATGCAGGGTTGGGAAAAATGTGCAAAGTCAAGCTGAAGGTGTCTCTCTCTCTCTTGAAAGATATCAATCCATATTAACTGCATTCACATCCTCCCACAGTATTGGAATGCAGAGTCATTGATAACCAACCTGTGTTGTTTATATGGCATATGCATTGTTTTTTACGATGCTCCAGTAACTTAAAGCAATTCATCTACCATTGCTTGCACTGGCTACATTAATCCTCATCAACAGACTCAAGGAGCAATAACCATGTAGGTTTCTAAAAAAAAAATACCCCGGAAATCTGAGTGAACCAAAATTCAGGTTCAACACTTCCAAGCACACAGAAAACACTCTCCCTTGAAGATTTGACATAATGTTCTGGGAGGGCGGATATTTAATAGGAGAATAAGACATCCAACAAAAGGTTTAGTTTCCAGTTGCCAGCCATCCGCAGATTCATGGAGAGAGAAGACCAAATATGTGCTAATCAGAGACAATCTAGATATTTTATTCAAATACCTCAACATGATCAGGATCAAGAGAAGGCCTATAACCAGTATTCCTCATCTCCATGGCTAATCCATCCAGCATACTATGTATCTCGTCGCATTGCTCATGGCTTTGATCCCTTGATAAAAAATAGTTCATGGTACCTGCTATATCAATCCAACTACATCCAACCTCCTTTCTCAGACCCTTTTCCCTCATCTCTCCCCTCAACCTATCAACGCTCTCCCAGTTTCCTTCCTCCGCGTATATATTTGATAGCATGACTTGATAGCCTGAGTTGGTGTTCCCTATCCCAAGTTCAATCATCTTTCTTGCAACACTTTCCCCCATTTCAAAATGTCGATGAATTTTGCAGGCTCCCAGAAGTGAACCCCAAATTGCCAACTTATTACCATCTTCGCCCAACTCACTGACAAACTCAAACGCCTCTCCCACTCTCCCAACTCTCCCTAACATGTCAGCAATGCAGCAGTAGTGCTCAGTTGATGGTCGAATTTTATATTCCCTCTGCATTAACCTAAATATCTGAAGGCCTTCATCCACTAATCCAGCATAACTACACGCAGACAGGACTGCAACAAAGGTAATTGCATCAGGTTCCATGCCAAGCCCTTTCATTGAGTGAAATAACGAAACAGCCCTCTCACCCATCCCATGCCGACCATAACCAAGTATCATGGCAGTATACGTGACCGAATTTTTCTCTGTGGTCCTTCTGAAGGCATTTTCAGCATCTCTGATGACACCCAACTTGGAGTACATGTCAATGAGAGCAGTATCCACAAAGACATTTTGGTCCAGAAAGTTGCGAACCGAGAATCCATGGAGTTGCTTACCGAAACTTATACTTCCAATTGAGCTACAAGCAGGAAGAACTGATGCTATTGTAACAGCATTGGGCATGACTTTTTGTTCAAGCATCTGTCGCAAAATCACAAAAACTTCTTCGGTCAGTTCATTCTGAGTGTACCCAGAAATCATAGCATTCCATATAGCTTGATCTCGGTCATTCATGTAATCAATGTTGAAGATCTGTTCTGCAGTCCTAATCAAGCCACATTTAGCATACATGTCTATGAGATAGCTACCCATTCCCTCAAATTGAATCCCATTCCTGAGAAGATATGCATGAACCTCCTTGCCAATGCGTTGATTCTTCAGATTTGATGCTGCGGAGAGTAAAGCAGTCACTGTCACAGGATCAGCCATAAACCCTTGTTTCTGCATCTCATAGGCAAGCATCAAACCTTCGTCATCCAGCCCATTCTGGACAAAAGCAGAAATGACTGTATTCCACGAGAAAATATCTCTTTGCAGCATCTTATCAAAAACCTTAAATGACGTCTGAACTGAATTGCATCTTGAGTACATTACTATCACTGCATTTAATATGTTAATGGGCAATACTATGAACCTCTTAATCAAATAGGCATGAAGCTGTAAAGCTAAATCCAATCGTTGCAACTGTGAAACAGCCATTAAAACCGAAAGATAAGTTACATCGTCGAGGTCCATTTGCTCTGAAGCCAAAGCTTGAGCAAAGAGCTCAATCCCTTCAGCAGGACAATCACTCTGAACATATGCACTAATCATGGTGTTCCACACTTCTGTGTTCTTCTCAAGACAATGATCAAAAATCTTCCTAGCAATATCAAGACACCCAAGCTCCGCATACAAAAATATAGCTGAACTGACAACAAACAAGTCATTCACAAATTCATCTCCCAACTTTACAAGAAACCCATAAAACACGTTGGCTAGTTTTCTCTTCCCAAAACCTGATATGGCAGGGAAGATACTAACGAAGCTGACCGGACTTGGCCTTATTCCGGTCTTTATCATTGTCCGAAACTGCTTAACTGCATCCATATACCTCTCGGTCTTTACATACCAAGATACCAATGTATTCCAAGATACCACATTTCTCCTGCGCATTGTATCGAAAACTCTTTGCACCGGATCACTCGCAATGTAGCCGGAACCCATCAAACAACCCACATCATTCTCCGCACTGTTCAAGCACGAAGAGTACATATTCAACAGAGAATTATACACAATCCTACTGGGGTTCGGCTGGCACCGGATGAAATGGCCGTGTACAGCCTTACCTACCCTCAAATTACGCGTCTCGGCACAGGCCTTGAGAGTGGAGGAGTAAGTGTAGGAATCGAACTGGACGTCAGGGGAGGCTCTCTTCATCCGGGAATAGAAGAGGAGGGCTTCGTCGGGCATGTTGTTGCAGATGAAGCCGATGATGATGGTGTTCCACAGGACGGTGGACGGGCGAGTAATTGTGTCGAACAGTTGGCGGGCGAGGAGGGGCTGGCCTTCTTGGCAGAGCCTGCTGAGGCGGGAGCGGACGGTGGGGGTCTTGAGGGTCGGCTTCGGCGGAGAGAGCAGGGCTTCGCCGCCGGTGGCCGCGGCGGCGGCCGCGGCGGCGGCGGCGGCGGTGGGGATGTGAGAGTGAGGAAAGGGCGGTAACAGAGGGAGTGCCGAAGTCGCCATCATGGGATTAGTGCCTGGTCTCGCCTCTGGAGAGAGGTGGAGATAGTGTTTGATTTCGGCCTCTGTTTTTTTTCTTTTTTTTTCAATTTATCTTTTTTTCAGTTATCTTGGATGGCAGTCGATTTTCTTATTTTAATAGATTTAGCACCTAAAACTTTATAAACATGACAAAATTTTTTGGGAAAACGATACAAATTGCCCTTAAACTTTAATATAATGTCCAATGTTGTCCATGGACTTATAATTTATTTAAAGCGAACCTTAAAATATAGTTCCTAAACACTATAAATATGTTTAATGCCGTCATTTTGTTGATTCAAACTAACTAAAACGCTGATATGGCTTCCAATCCATTAAGTTTAAATGGTATACAACAACAGAAATTTGTACGTGAGTTGTCGAAGTAAAATATTCATCTCAAATCATAATATAAAAATCCATGTCATCAAATAAATATGGACATGTCAATACCCTAATTTTTTTTTTTCTAAAGTAAATACATAAAAAGATGGGAAAATGATATAAATGATCAATGAATTTTAGTACAATGCGCTAAGAGTGTCAAAAACAGAACCAAAAATCGAATCGAGCTGAAAATTCGTGCATTTTATGCTCAGTTTCGATTTCGATTCGGATAATAAGTAAAAAAATTTGGTTGTTTGATTGTTCGGTTTGGTTTAGATCGGATCGTATCGAATCTCGGTTTTTTTATTATTTTTTTCTTTTTGCTTACATTCTCTCTCCTCACTTCACTGTCGATAGCTGTCCTCTCACTCACTTTTCTCTCTCCTCCATCCCACTCTCTCTCTCTTGCTTTCTGTTAGAGGTATCAGAATCGAACCGAAAAATCGAATCGACATACGAACCAAACTGAAAATTTCAAACATTTCGGTTCTGTTTCGATTTGGATAATCAAAATTAATTAATTTTTTTAATTCGATTTATTTCGATTCGGATCGAATCAAATTAAAATAATTTCTGCTTTATTCTCTCTCTTCCACTTTTCTTCTTTATTCTCTCTCCTCCTCTTCCCTCACCCGGCACACCCTTTGCTTCGCTTCCTCTCCCCACGCAAAGCAAGAAAGAAGACCAGACCGGGCCTTGACTGTGCTGAACCATGGGGCTCCCTCCTGCATTCTCGTCGGAGGACGTCGTCATCAAGTCGCCCAATGACCTACGGCTCCATAAACTTATCCGTCTCCACAGTGGGGCTCTGCGCCTTGCTCGTTCACGATCCCAAGATTTACCCCGACGGTGCAGTCCCCTCAGTCGCTCCGGATCCACCCACAACCGCGACGGCCATGAGGATTTCGACGAAGATGACGATGAGGAAGAAGATGGTAGTCAGGGGTAAGAAGAGGACGACGATGAAGAAGAAGGAGAAGAGGACGAAGGAGACGAGGAGGAAGAAGAGGGATCCGAAACCGAAAACAAAGTAGTGAATAAAAAGCAAGAAAAAAAAGAAGAAAAAACCAAACCAAACCGGCTTTTCGGTTCGGTTCGGTTTCCTTGAAAAACCGAACCATTTACACCCCTACAATATGCAATGTGGCCATTGAACTTTTAATTTATTTAAAGTGGTCTCTAAACTTTGACCCAATATGTAATGTAATAGCTGAACTTTTAATTTGTTCAATGTGGAACCAACTAGTCCCTAGACTACATGAAAATGTTCAATGTTGGACAACATTGAACATTTTCATGTAGTCCATGGATTAATTTGAATATGTACAAAAGGTTCAGAGACCACATTAAATAAATTAAAAGTTCAGATATCAAATTACACATTAAGTCAAAGTTGAAGGACCATCTATATCATTATCTCTAAAAAGATTGACATGTTGATTCATCTTTTTTTTTTAAATCCGACTCAACATACAATAATTCATGTTATTAAATAATGTTTGATTTGTCATTTGAGCAAACGAGATAACTCTATTGAACATTTACTAATAATTCTAAGACCACATGAAGCAAAGTAAATAATCAGAAATGATGTCACACATTTAGTCAAAGTCTAAGGAGCATGTCAATTCCCCTTTTTTTTCCTAAGATGTGAAATTTCACTCTAAGCGAATCAAATTTCATAAAACACCCAACTAAGTACATAGTGGCTAGAGGTGGCGATAAAGGTGAGAAACTCATTTATTAACTCATTTTTAATAGCCCTAGGTTGAATATGGGTTACTTCAAATTTTAAAAATAGATCAAAATATGTTTGCAACATTAAAGCCTAAGTTTATATGGTTGTAAACCCATATTTGACCCATTTAAGTTATTAACTTGTAGCCTTGTACCATAAATAGCTGAAGTGAATCATATTATCATACATGTTATTTAAAAAAATTATTTTTATTTTTTATTTTAAAAAATTTTGATTTTTTAATTTTCTTTTCATTTTTTTTCTTTTTCTTTTTTTCCTTGTTTTTTTTTTATTTTTCTATTTCCTTCTTCTTCAGTCGATCGTCGGCCATGGCGACGACTGGCGACCAGCCTTAGGTGAGCTTCGAGCTCGCTAGGCGTGCTCAAGCTTGTCTAGATCTCAAGCTCGAGCTCATCCAAATCGGCAAGCTCGAGGCTTGTCCAAATCACGAGCTTGGCCAGATCGGCGAGCTGCAAGCTCACTAGAGGTCGGCGATGCTCGAGCTCGCCAGAGGTTAAGAGCAAGCTCGAGCTTGAAGCTCGTTGATCTGGCCAAGCTCGCCCGCAATCGATCACCGGCAACGGGCAACAAAGAAGGAAAAAGAAAATTAATTAAAAATTTTATTTTTAAAAAATAAAAAGAAAATAAAGATACATAAAAACATAAAAAATATTTTTTTAAAATTATAAAAATTGTTCACTTATTTTATATTGCTAATATTGCATTGAAGCATTTTAGCAATAAAAATATTTTTTAAAATTTATAAGAAAAAAGTTTTTTTCTAAATTGGATTTTATATTAAACTATTTTAGAATACCGATCAGGTTGAGTATGAGTCGTTAGATTTACACTATATGAATATGGATCAAAATGGGTTAAATTGGTCAATATGAGTCAGACTATTTTTAACCCAGCCCAATCCACCAGTTTGACACTCCTAATAGTGGCCTAAGCATTTGGAAGCAAACTTATAAGTTACGTTTAGTAGTCGGGATAAAATTCAGAATATAATAAATTTCATCCTATCCCGTATTTGGTGCCTGCTCAAACAGGATAAAGTCATATATAAATGGGATATAACCAGGATAAAATTATCCCATGAGGGACGTAGGATAAAAGTAGATAGGATTTCTAATATTCATAATATAAAAATTATTTTTCTCGAATTGCAAACTTGTTAAATTAATAAAATTAAAATAATCTTTGAATATAACTAATCTTTGAATTTTAATATAAAAATTCATTCAAAATAACAATAATTTTTTTATTCTTATTTTTATTTTTATATTCAAATTTCTTTCTATCTTATGATATAAATTTCATATATATACACATTTAGTATTTATATTTATTACATATTTTAGGTATATTAGTTTAGTTTACTATTTAAGTAGAATGATGGAAGGGGAAAAAAGAAATAAAAAAGGAAAGAATTAAAAAAGAGAGGGAAAAATAATAAAAAAATATGGTTAATACCACAAAAAACCTCAAACTGGTACACCTGTGACAATTTTACCCTACGTTAGTTTCCGTCAAATTTTACTGTTAAATTGTTTTGTTAAACGACACTTGGTAGTTGATAAATATACTAGTTTTGGGTTTCACCTTCCATTTATCACGGATATACCAGTTTGTGATTTTTTTTTGCATTAATCCAATTTAACTGAAGTTAATAGAGAGTAAATTTATCATAAATGTATCAGTTTGGATTTTTTTGTGGTAAAAAAATTAATTTGCAATAAATTTATCATAGGTATACCAGTTTGGGGCTTTTTGTGGTGTTAACCCTAAAAAATAAGCAAATAAAAATGAAGTAGGTAATAGAGAAAAAATGAGGCTAGTCATCAATTACTAGCTACTCAACCAATTCCTTCATGAGAGATTTTTATTAACTCCATTTGTGCAATTTTCAAGTTCATTTATTGATATGATATTCATTGAAAATAACGAACATGGTAAGATGTGAAAATATCCAACTTTATTACTACGATTCATCAAACAGTAAATAGGATATAACAAATCTCTTGGATTTCATTTCCTATCATATTCAATCCTATCTTGGCTAGAAATCTAGACGACCAAATACAGTCATATATGATTACTTTTGGATTCTTTTATATGAATTCAATGACATGTAACCAAGGGTACTTGGTTGGCAAGACGGTTACATATTACTTCCAATCAAGCAGGAGCCGAAGCTTTCCTGTGTTACCCAAGGCGCAGGAGGCCAATATACTTGCCCGCCTAGCAGTAGCCAGCCAAGACTACCGTGGAATCTACATTCCTCACCTGCAAGCCCATGAGTTCGCTCCCATTGTTTTTCATTCCAAGAGAAAAGGAATACGAAGATAAATTACAGGAAGATCCCTCCACCATATCGGGAAGTTACTTCTCCTGTTTCTCTTTGAGCCTTTTAATGTCCTGCTGAGGACCAATATGATTCTTTTATATGAATTATGTGATTTTATTACAATTCTATCGAGCAAGTGCAAGAAATGTGATTCGTATTCGAGGAGAAATCGGGATTAGGGAAAAAGTGACCCAAGGATGTCCCAAAGTCAAGGTCATTGTACAAATTTCACGACCCAATTTAGATGTAAAAAGTTGAAATGAATACAAATATCCCCATAGAGCGTTTGTTTCCCAAAAAGTAATAATTTGGAAAATATTTTTATTTAAACACAGTTAACAAAAAAAAATTTATCATCGATAAATATGTTGAGGCATAAATTATTATTGATGATAAAAAATAATTCGTTGACTAATTTTTCTAGATTATATAAACGATCATTTTTAGAAAAACATTTTCCAAATTGTTACTTTTTAATTATAAAAAAAAGGACTGTAAGGTTCAAACCACAATCTTATTCATTTCCAACATAATCACAAGCATGAAGGTTGCCATTCCTCACGAGCCTCATGCGCCGGCGACCCTCAGGGTGTGGTTCCTGGCCTTTCCGGTGGCTATCATACCTTTGCTACTCTCTCTCTCTCTTGAAATTTTTATATTGTCAACGTGGCATGTTCTTGGTGCCACACGAGAAATGTGGGCTAATTGTAATCCATCTCACGTATCCTCGGCGTCCAATTGAATACTCTGATTTCCAATTCAGCACTTCAATCAAATATTTAAATCGAATGATTAGGGCGCGCATAAAATCATTTATGTTTCTCTATTTTTTTATTTTTTTTTGTTTCTAGGAACAAGTTTGAAACAAAAATCTGTTTAGTAATGCAATTTTATTTTTCTATTTCTAGAATAAATTTGTATTCCATAAATAGGTTTGGAATGGAAATCAGAAATAAAAAAATTTACTTTTCTATTTCTAGAACAAAAATGAGAAATAAAAACTCTTCTTATCGTTCTTCCATGCTATTAGTCGGCCGCTCCCTTACTGCTCGCTATTGCCACCGGCAACCTCCCACCACCGCCGACGGCCTCCTCCCGCCGGCAACCTTTGCCGACCGCCTCCTCCCGCCGCCATCCTCCGCCGTTCACCACCGCCCAACGCTAGCCGCAATCCACTGTCCTTCGTCGCCACCCGCCGGCCGACTCCCACCACATGCCACCTCCTACCATCAACCACTGTCCTCCGCCACCCACCACTGGCCGCCGTCCTCAACTGCCGATTACCGTGCTCCATTGCCCAACGCCAGCCGCCACCCGGTGCTAGCCACCCTTCGCCGTCGGCCTCCCACCAGGTGATTGGCGGCCACCCACCACCGACCGCCATCCTCCGCCACCAGTCGCCGTGCTTCGCTGCTCGACGCCAGCCACCCTCCGCCCCTAGCAGCCACCGCTATTATCCACCACCGCTCGATGTCGGTCACCTCCCACCGTCAACCACTGTCCTTCGGCCCCTGTCCTCCTTCACCATCCGCTCGGAAGAGAGAAATTTTATGTCGTTATTAAACCAATTTCTGTTTCGAAAATAAAAATTTTGTGTCGTTAGCAAACACACATGTTTGTTCAAAAACTCGTCCACGAAATAGAAATAGAAAAATCTATTTCTGGCCAAAAATTGATCTCTAGAACAGAAATGCTACTATGTGTGCCCTTAATGATCGACAATTTTTTTTTAAAAAAGAGTAGAGTAATGATTTCGATTTATCGTACTCGTACCTCTACTTGTTCATGTATTTGTCAAGAGAGATCGACCCATGGTTTCTAACCATGGATTTAGCAGCCTGCAAAACAGGTTGAGCTCACCTACGTTCTTGGATAAACACTGTATTAGTTGCCTCCCGACCATGTTATAATAAAATTTACGTATAGATATGATGATAAAATTATCTAAAAAGTCCTAAACATAATGTATAGCGGCCAATTCAATCCTAAACTTTTCAATTTTATCAATTTAGTCATGAACCTTTTGATGATTTTCTAATGTAGTTCATCCGATTAATTTTGGCTGTAAATCGCTAACATTGACAATTTTTACAACTTTTTTTAAGTTTTCTTGAATTTTTATTTTTTTTCCTTTCTTTTATTTTCTTTTCTTTTTTTCATTTATCCTTCTTCGTATTTCCAGCTGGCAAGGTCGCCGCGGGCCTGGTGACTCTTATTGGCCATAGGTGAGGGTGTTGCTGCAACAGCGACCAGTGGAGAAACAGGAAAAAAGGAAAAAAAATGTAAAGAAAAGGAAAAAAAAATTAAAATTTCAGAAATATTTTTTTAAAAAGGGAAAAATCATTCACTTCAACGCCATTCGTCACCAGTTGTGCCGCGTGAGATAGTCGGCGTCTGGACTGCCATGACAGCCATTTTGGCCAAAATTAGTAGGATGGACTGCACTAGAAAACCGTCAAAATATTTAAAACTAAATTATTGAAATTGAAAAGTTTATAATTGAATTGACCGCAGTACAAAAAGTTTAGGACTTTTTGGATAATTATCCCTAAATATAAGTATTGGGCTACCAATGCAAAGCTCACCGACGTTCTAGATGAACACTGTACTAGTTGCCTAGTGACCATGTCAACTTGCACAGAGCACAACGTGCCAGAGATATTTTGGCGATGATTGCCGTGATAAGCGGCTCCACCACCGTTCTTGTCAATGGTTTCATAATTTTTTACATGCATGAAAAATGCGAAACTCATAAATAAATCAAATCGTACAAAGAATCAATCCGAATGGTCCATAGTTTTTGACTTTGATTTCACGGATTTTTCATTGATTGATGAATCAAAACTTGATTGGAGGCCGCTTGGCTCGTCCCCACCCAAGAGATTACCTCTTCATCAGGAGCTATCTTCGGATCGCGGATGTTCAATTAAGAATTAATCTCACCAAAGAGAAAGAGCCAAAGTTTTAGCGAGGGATTTCACAGCCTGTTCGTTTGCATTGCAATGATGACAGACTTCACAAATGAATTTCTTATTTTAACGTGTCAGTGTCCGCACGCTCTGCTCCTCTAATTCTCCCAAAGTCTTTGTGAATACCCTCCTGTCGCTTTATATCTTGAGAATCCCGAGATACAGACTAGGCTCAAGATGAAGCAATTTTAGGTCTTGCTCAGGACCAATTTCCTTTTCTTTTAGGATTGCAAAAAAGTTTAGATCATATGTTCCCATGACTGTCGAAATTGATGAACTTGGCACCGTAGTAAGTCTCTTGATTTTCATGAGCCTCCAAGTAGTTAAAGATTTTCACGCCTGTGGCCATAAATTATCCACAGAATGGAAATGGAGGGAATTAAGGGATGCGATTGGCTTTTGAGTTTGATCTTTTATTATATCTTTATAATCTAGGGGTACGAAGGCAAAGCCTGACTACCTAGAAGTTCATGAAATACTCTATAAGCCCTATAAATTGATTAAGTCCTGACCATTCGCTTGAGCATGTGGTCATAATCTATTACGGCTTGCACCCAACCTGCGGGATTTGAATGGTGACCTCCGATTCATGAGCCAGTAATCTCTTGAATCCCAACTCGCCGCATGGATCCCAAAAAAAAAGATCTACGATAATAGAATGTGATGGGTTTTGTAAATAAATGGGCCGCCCATGATGGGCTAACCAAGCCCATTAACCTTGAAAGAGTCCACAAAATAAAATAATCACAAATGGCAATTATTTTGTGGGAACAAAAGTGAGAACAAGAAAAACTTACGTGTGTTCTATAAGTGGATTTGATTCACTATCAAAAACTCTCACTCACTTGAAAACAAAAAAAAAAAAACGACTTTACTCGACAATCGAAGAATTGTTCTCTCTCTCGAGGCTGCAATAGGTGCATTTAATCTGTGGTAAAGAGGTATGTTCGTATATGCTTCGTTCGATCGGTGATTCAAGTATAGAATAGGCACGTTTTTCGCGTTTTGCATTATGTTTAGGAATCTATTTCCTACAAGATGAAAATCCTTCGACCCTCAGGCATGTCCTCCCTCGTCTCATTTACAAGATGCCGATAAGATTCACATCGTTTTGGAGTTCACTTCACCCAATCAAAATCTCAAAATCCTAATACCAAACCTCTTTTGTGTTTTGGCGTTGGTGTTGCTATGGAGACCTCGGAAAGATACATCTAGCATACATGGACGTCAAGATCTCGACGACTATGGGACAAAGCTCAATGTGTAGCGTCTAGCTCCGGGTCAAAGGCACCGAGCTCAACAGAAGCTCCATACAGGCTCAAGAGCACATTGATCACATGCACAGGCACCAGTGCCAGTGGCGTGATGAGGAGTAGTCATATCAAACAGCTGGGTTGAATCAAATTGGATGGAGTTTGGATCGGATCGAAAATGATATGATCTAAATTGACCCATTTAGTCCGTTTTGACCTATTTACATGCAATATAAATCTAGTAACTCACACTTGACCCGATCTATATTGCTAAATACTTCTATATTTAACCAAATCTAGGAAAACTCATATCCTAATTAAGGAGATAGCACAAAGTGAGCAAGTACGATATAGAATGAGGGCAAGAGAGAGAGAGAGAGGGAGGGAGAGAACAATAGAGGTGATTGGGTCTAAGTAAGTTGTAAACCCATTTAATAATCATATTATTTTGGGCTTTATCATTTTAAATCTATTTATGACCCATTTACTAAATATAAAAAAACTCATATAACAATAAGGCCCATCAAATATAAGTTAAGAAATGTGACCTATTTTGATAAGTTTAATGCAAAGCAATGGTCACCAAAGGCGCGACAGTCGCAGCAACTGGGGTCCAGAGCAGTGGGCAGGGGAGAAAGAGCGAGAATGGAGGAAAAGGAAAGTCGTGATTCAAGTGAATTTTCTTTCATAAAAGACTCGATTAATGAGCAGGATATTCCCTTTATTGGCGGGACCAGTGAAAAAGGAGAGACATCAAGATAAGTTAACTGTTCGGAATCATTCTATTATCGCGCACATAAAAGTGTCAGTCACACAGTTTTACAAAACAATAGCCTCATTAACAAGTTCCGTGTCGCAAGCAATGTAATATATCTCAACAACCTCTATCAAGTTTCCATTAGAAATGAGCAAATGTTACTAGAAACGACATGTCGAATTTGGGACGCGAGCAAGAAATTAACTGGGATAGAACTGGCTCTAATATCATGTCAAAAATTTTAACTCAAATATTTAAATAGAGTGAGATCGCATGTATGTAAAATATATATATATATATATATAAATTTTATAATCAAACGACGTGGTATATTGCGACAAGACCCGCCCTGGCAAAGTGGCAATGTCTATGAAACGGATGCATAATATCAATTTTTATTTGGACATCCAAGCAAGCAATTACCCCAACACGACCATGTGCAGGAACCTACAAAAGTCATCATAGGTTAGTGCCAAAACAAACGAGAAAGGATTATTTACTGGCAATTTGGCGAGCCGTAGGCTAGGGAATAGACATAGGGTCGACAAAGGTAGGCATAGAGTCCGATTAAAAGATTTCTTTATTCACAAAGAAGAGATATGATGCACGACCGGCATCTGAGGAGAACTGCTCTTTCGCCCTCCCCTCCATGCAGCCTGATGACCCCGCGAGCATTTAAACAGTGCCCACGCCGACACGATACATACCGATTATTTCGATATGTCACGTTGACATGTCACATGATATAATCATTTCGCGATAATATATTTACTCGTTCACGATGCAACCGAGCTAGCTAGTGAAAGAGCTACTCGAGATCAAGTGATTGACTATTTCATCTCATCTCGATCCTTTCTCGATCTTTTTGTTCCTTCATCTTTTTATGATTCGGATGCAAGGGTATCGAGTTCCCGCTATTCAAAAGCTCATGAAACACCATCCAAACTTCAGGTGAACTGATTAAGTCCAAGCCTTTGGCTTTCACCGGTAACTCCGATCCAGAGTATTTTGCATGTAATTGGTGGATTTGAACGGATAGCCTCTAATTCTCAAGTTAAAAATTCTCCAGCACCCCAATTAACTGTACGAAATTGTCACGGGACTACTTAATCATGTTTAACTAGTCCCATAAAGAGGCAAGTGGGGGTTCTTTTTGGGAACTAAGGAACGTTGCTTGGCTTAGAGACCTTCTCCAACTTTTCTTTTTTTCGAAACTCTCATCAAAATTGGGATTGAAAAGTAAATGAGAAAGCATATGATTATTCTTGTCATTCTTTCCAATTGTCGAAGAACTTCACACTTATCAATCTCACAACTAAACGGACGATCAAATATAGAATTGAATTATTAACAAATATCATCACTCGATGATGAGGAAGATAGCGAATAAGTTATTCACTTCGATGCCTTTTTCAAGAAACGTAAAATCCATGAGAACAAAATAAAGAAAGTAAGGCTCAATTTATTTCGCAGAAAATAAATAAGTTGAATAAAAATGATTGCTTTTTTATTTAAATAATTAGGCTACAAAAAATATTTTTATTATTGACAACAATTTATGCCTAAACATTTTCGTGAACGGTGAAAAACATTTTCGTTGACTCGTTTCTACAAATAATACAAACGATCATTTTTCATCCAAATCATTCATTTTTTATGAAACAAACGTATCATTAATCAGTAATTAAATTAAATTCTCAGTGATTGAGTGAGGATGCCTTTAGAAACATAAAAGTCGCAACCAACTCCAATTAAGTTTCGACGTGAGAACGCTCGTTCTTTTGCCTTTTTTCACATTTGTATATAGTGTTAAATCGGGTTTCTTTGTTCTTACTACAATCTGCGGCCTCCCTTCGTGTGTATCGACTTTGAAGTTGGACTTTCGAACCTAGTAGGGTTTGGAGTAGCATACCGCGCGCGTAGGCAATTCCTCATCCAATTGCTTTCTTCTGAATTGACAAATTTAGGGTTTCGGTTCATATTATTCTAGGAAAATTCCCCTTCCTCTTCATTTGGTTTGTATGTATATGGCCGACAGAGGGGGGGTGGGGTCGCAATATCGGCATCAACTTTAATTGTTTGCTTTTGTTTCTTGATAATTTGGCAGACCCCTCCTTTCTGCTTAGTCCCTAAAGTACCTTTATCTCAGAATTCACCAGATTTTCCCTCAAATCGATCTCCCCGGACATACTTTACGTGCGTCGCTTCTTTTTTTTTTTTTTTTTTTTTTTTTTTCATGAATCGACTCGTTGCCAACGCAATACTCCATCGGGGACAAAGGATGTCCCGAAAGGAAAAATGCGCGAAGCTCGACTCGATGCATGCGTTACGAACACGATACTTCCTCGTGGACAAACGATGTCCGAATGGAACGACGGGAAACTCGGTCTGATGCATGTGTTGCTAGCGCGATACTTCGTTGTGGACAAAGGATGTCCGAAAGGAACAACGCGAAACTCGGTTTGATGCATCATGTGTTTGCTAACACAATACTTTGTCGGGGACAAAGAATATCCTAGAAGTTCAACGCGAAACCCCGCTGCTGCTGATTACAGTGAAGACTTGGCATGAGATGAGAGGTTTGGACAGAGACCTCCCCCACCGGTCGTGTCGGCACTAGAGGATCGACCGAGATGAACGCGTACAATGACAAGAAATGAGATTTAAAGTTTTGTTGATACCCTTTTGATAAGCTCAGAGGTCCTTGATGCCTGCTTTTTCAATAGGCGCTTCGGAATTAAATTAATTCTTTTTCTTTTTTTGATAAGAAAATGACATAAATAGTCTATGAATTTTGGCTCGACGTGTAATTTGATCCATAAACTTTTAATTTATTTGATGTAATCCATAAATTGTAACATAATGTGCAATGTGATTTCTGGACTTTCGATACATATTCAACTTAGTCCCTATTGGATGACTAAGTTGAACATGCATATAAAGTCCATAAATCACATTAAACAAATTAAAAGTTCGACGATTACATTACACGTTAAATAACAGTTCATAAATCATATTAAACAATTAAGAAGCTCGAAACTATATTACACATTGGTCAAATTTTGGATGCCATCCATTCCATTAGCCCTTTTTGATTGAAGAATTGGTGGTCTCACGATCGTGCAGATGGCGGAGTGACAGGCGACACCAGTGGTGCGAGAGCGAGAAATCCGACGTCCGTCGAGCGTTGTCGTGTCGTTGGCTCGGAGTCCGTGGAGAGGAAAGAGCGGGTGGGGCCCGCGTGGGGTCATGGGCCCGAGCAGATCTCGTGTTCACGGGCTCGACAGTGGGATACACGCCAAAAAAAAACCTCATCCGCGTTTTCTCCATTTTCTCTAAAGTTCAAACCTTTCGTCTGTTCTAGTTATACTTTTTGAAGAATTCTAGACCCCCAAAAGGAAAATAATAATCGTCACACTTTGTAGAATTCTATACTCCAATGTTTGATTCCAGCTTTACTCCACTCGTAAATATATGACGTCAGCGCATTGGATTTCGGGCTATACTTTTTGGCTTTTGGACCGAACAATGACGTGAGAAAAGACCATCCGCCTGGGTGGCGTTGCTGAAAAGGGCACTCTTCCTCTCGCAAAAGGTTGAGTGTTCGAATCTCGAGTGCTGCAGGGTGACTTAACCGGTGCACGTGTGTGGTGGTTAACACGTATCGCCCCCAGGATTTACCTCCCGGCTGTTGACCGTACGGGGTTTCCTGGGTTATAAAAAAAAATGACGTGGGAAAAGAAAGCTTGTTGAAGCTATTCATTGGATACTTGCTGAACGATGATAACAGGAAGAAAACGACGGGCGCACTCGATTTAGCCAGACATGTTCCCGGGGTCGCATCCCCAAGTTGTTGACATTTAACCAAAATCTCCGTATGAACACGCGGGCGACGGAGGGGGATGGCTCACGAGCGATGCGACCCGACGTTCATGGGACAAAACCCATTAGGATCGGACGTAAGAGTCTAACCGGAGCGGGCGACGCGGATTCTCCATGTCGGATGGTGCTTCCCTCAACAGTTCAACGGATCTCGACCATTGATAAGTGAAAAATGTGATCTTCATTAGTGTTCAAGGGATTCGTCGAGGCATCGATAAGAGCACCCTATCAGGTTTGGAGGATCCACGTTCCGGATTGGGATTACGTACGAAATTCGATGACGCCGTGCATGTGAGGAGACTCGACCCATATGAGGGTACGAGGCATTTTGTATTCAAGCGATGCTGGTAACAGAAATGGAAATGAAACATGAAAAAGAAAATACACACAATCGGGACTACTGAATGAAACGGGAAACAAAATCCAGCTTAAGCCCTGGCTCCACCCCACTAGGCTGACAGTGATGTCCCAACGCGCAGCTGTAAAGTCAATGAACCAAGACAAACCACAATAAATTACTAGATTTTCAAGAGCAGGACGATGATTGCTATCCCTCTCTCTCTCTATAAAAACATAGTGATACTTGCGTGAACTGCATTGCACTTCGCTCGAAGTGTATCAGTTCAACTGCTGCTCCTGCTCCCTCTCTCTCTGGGCAGCCATGGCCATGGGGAAGCACCTCCTGCTCCTCCTAGCCTACTTGGCCGTCGCTGATACCTTCTTCGCCGCCCTCGCCTGCCCCTACTGCCCCTACCCGGCGCCAAAACCGCCCACCTCTCCGGTGGTGAAGCCGCCCCACCACCCCAAACCGCCCTTCATCCCCAAACCTCCCTACTTCCCCAAGCCTCCCATCGTCCACCCTCCCATACTTCCCAAGCCGCCCCACTTCCCCAAGCCTCCCATCGTCCACCCTCCCAAACTTCCCAAGCCGCCGCACTTCCCCAAGCCCCCCATCGTCCACCCTCCCATATTTCCCAAGCCGCCGCACTTCCCCAAGCCTCCCATATTTCCCAAGCCTCCCGTCGTCCACCCTCCCTATGGACCCAAACCTCCGGCCCTTTGCCCTCCTCCCATGCCCAAGCCTAAGCCTCCCCCGAAGCCGAAGCCCCCCGTCGTGCCACCATACCCTCCTTACGTGCCCAAGCCTCCGGTGGTGATACCGCCCCCGATTCCGAAACCTCCCATCGTGTACCCGCCGCCCATCCCGAAGCCACCCGTCGTGCCACCATCCCCGCCTTACGTGCCCAAGCCTCCAGTGGTGATACCGCCCCCTATTCCTAAACCTCCCATCGTATACCCGCCGCCCATCCCGAAGCCGCCCGTGGTGCCGCCGTCCCCGCCTTACGTGCCCAAACCACCGGTCGTCCTGCCCCCGCCGCCGTCCCCGCCAGTCGAGAAGCCGTGCCCTCCGCCGCCGCCGCCGCCCGTGCCGTGCCCTCCCCCGCCGCCGGCTCCGCAGACGTGCCCGATCGACACGTTGAAGCTCGGGGCGTGCGTGGACGTGCTGGGCGGGCTGGTGCACATCGGTATCGGGAGCAGCGCCAAGGACACGTGCTGCCCCGTGCTGCAGGGGTTGCTCGACCTGGACGCGGCGCTGTGCCTCTGCACCACCATCAAGGCCAAGCTCCTCAACATCAGCATCGTCATCCCCATCGCTCTCCAAGTGCTCGTCGACTGCGGCAAAACGCCTCCTGCTGGATTCCAATGCTCCGCCTAGCCAAAAAGGCGAACGCTTCCAAGCGTATACACGTACCCCTCGAACGAAGTAGCGACTGCTTCGGAGGACAATAACCCACAAGGGAGATTCGCGAGAAGAAGAAGCAGCGTAGCTCGTTTTTGTGTCGAATGTTTTATTTTTTCCTTTTTTTTTGTTTTTGGGTTTATGTCCATCGTATATAGAATCGATATACGGTGGGAGAAACTGTGGACTACATCTCGTATTCGTAGAGCTGTACCGTACTTGCTTTTCCCTGTCGAAGATTCTCGCTCACACGTGTACCGACACCGACCTCATCAAATCTCTTCCTTTGATAGTTCTGCATGTATAAAGTTGATCCCGTGATCCATCACGTGGACGTTGCATGAGCTAATCACGTTAGACTCGCCGCTTAAAAAGGACAATTATTTATAATACGGTGGGATTTGAATGCACGAAACCGTTCCGTCTCAAGGATTCGCCGACAGAGCGATTAATAAAGCTGATCCCGTGATCCATCATGGATGTTGCATGAACTAATCACTTTAGACTCGTGGCTAAAAAAGGAAAATTATTTATAATATGGGGGTATTCGAATGTATGACTCGACTAATCCTTTTCAAAGTGCACGACGCCGTTCCATCGACACGTATCGTCGAATAGTAATCTAAGGATTCACTGACAGAGCGATTAATATCGTCTCTAAAGTCATTATGAACGGGAGACAAGATGTCGTAAAACACAGGATTTCACGCGTTTTGCTCCAGTCGAAAATCAGCTTTGCTAAAACCTCGCAATTAAGTCCTTCATAGAAACATATTGGAAAATCTAAAAGAAACCCTTTTATCCTTAGCAATGTTGTAGTTTTTTGTGTTATGAGGTACTCGAATAGGTGTCCCTTCATAAAGGAAAAGGCCGGAGGAAAAATATTGTTTTCTCCATCGGAAAATGTCCCTAGTCTAAGATGGCCCTAGAGGAGTAGTGACAGCTAAAGTTTAAGCAGTAGTTAAAGACTGGCCCCACAAAGCCAAAGGATGATAAGCATGTTTAATTTGCTAAATATATGATGGAGTCGGGCCATTCTCATGGTTAGTACGCCAAGAACCTAATTATTTATTAAATTCGTAAAGGTAGATCAAGTTAATTGGTGAGTCATGTGACTGGGGGGGGGGGACATTCAAGATTCAAGCCTCGAGAGAGAACACCGATTCGAAATTCGACATATGTTAATAAAATAGATACCATATAGGCTTGTTCTATATATAATGTGATGAATAGTACCAATTTCGATCCCATAAAAACGTAAAAAAACTTATAGTTCCTGTTCAATCAAGGTTCTTTGATGCGTGAGTGGCGTGGCCTGACAAAATTGAATCTACGGAATTGTTTTATTTATATTCTCCTAAGATGATGATGGCATGTCATAACTTTAGATATAATCTGATCACGAAAAAAAATGAGTTCATGAAAATCTAGGAGAGTTGCTTCCAAAAGTAGGGAATAAAACCTTTTTGGGGTACCTAAAGCCAAAGCGGCCCCAAACTCTGAATTGACGTTGCCTAAAACGAGGGTCTTGCATGCATCTGCCACTTTCACATCACAAGGAGCACCACAAAAAACGACACAGAGCGATAAGACCTGGAACACCCACCATGTCCTGCAACCCAAAAGATACTCTTGGCAATGTGACCCGTGACTGCATAATTACAATTCCCATGAAGATTTTTCATTATAAAAACTTCAAATTCGGCATCTTCTTGGAGTGGAAATTTAGGCGGTCCACGTGAAACTTTGTGATCTTTTGTACTGTTTAGTCAACTAGCCTATGTGCATGTGGCGCCTAGTTTAGCTCTGCCTGAATTTTGCATCTGATGTAATTCCTCAGTCACCACATGAACCTAGAGGATAAGTTTTCGCAACCTTAAAATGCGTTTGTTTAATCGAAAGAATTTTTCACAGATTAGTATTTTGGACATTCACATGCTCAGTTTGTTGAAAATGATTAGTCAACCAAAAATATGCATGCTGAAAATTAGGAAAATGTATAATCTAACTTAAAAAGTTAAAACATTTTCCTAGAATATGATTTTCGGGAATATATTTTCCATTCTCATGTAGTTTTCCCCGAAACATACACCCCATAAGTACTTCTATTATTTCAGTTGAATGATCGATTATGTCTCCAAATTGCCATTCTATGAGGTACCTCAGCATGAAATCTTTCAATATAATACCTACTGACTTTCTTGCCATAACGTTGAAATATTTGTGGATTATTGGAGAATTCCCTATTAGAGAATATTGTGAGAGATATTATTAAATATCAAGTCTATCATATGATATCTCGTTATTTTCTTGTCAGACAAAGATAACTAGTTTTATTTGTTACATTACATTGCTTTATTTCTGGGAAAATTACCAAAAATGTGCAAACTGTACTGAATGGATGCCAATTTAGTTTTAAACTTTTTGAGTTGACCAATTTAGTCATAACCTTTTGTCAATTTACTAATGTAGTTAATTGGAAATTGTTGCCATGGACATCAGCTATCCTACATTGCACAGGTAGCTCTAATGTGAATAATTTTTGCAAATTTTAAAATTGTCTAAATTATATGCATTTTATTTTGGCGACCCTCTTCAGACACAATTTAAAAAAAGAAAAGAAAGTAATAAATAATAATAATTCTAAAAAAAATTGTCCACATCAATGCATGTACGTAGAACGATCAAGATCCACGTTAGTGATGTCCAGTCAAAATTGGCCGAAAGGACTACATGGGCAAATTTCCACAATGATTAAGATTAAACTGGCCAAAATGAAAAATTTAGGACTAAATTGACTCCGTACAAAGGTTTGGATTTTTTGTACGACATTACAAAGAAAAGTTATCGAGTAAAGATGCAACTCTTAAGTGTTTTCTCTCTCCCTCTCTCTTGAAGGACCTCCCTCTTGAAGATCCTAAATAATTAAGTAACTATTTTTCTTGATAATAACACGAGACAAATTTTTCAAGGTGGGATATGACATCAAACGACAAAATGCATAAGATACTTGGACATGAGAACAAAAGAGAAATTCGAAAGTTGAAAGCAAAACCTACCCGGACATACAAATGCACTTAAAGAGTTTTTCTAACTTCTTGAGCAGTAACAATAGATATGGGGGAGAACCAAAAAGGATGAAAGAGGAGTTGCCTCCATCCTTCCTCCTTTAGAGGCTGAACTTCTAGACACGCAAGAAGAAGAGAACTATAGGATGTGGTAGCCAATTGGATTGAAGCCATAAAAAGCTTCCTTGATGACAGCAGTTATCCATAGTGTTAATTACAGCCCTGGCAATTTTGGGTTACAGCCCGCGGATCTGGTGCTAATGCCAATCAAGGATAAGCTACAAGTTTCAATGGGAGAATTTGTCGAGAATGTATTAGTTAATGACGATGGTAAACACAAAGTTTCCGAGGCAACGATTCTTTCCAAGCAAGATGCAAGAGCGGATGAGCTTGTGTGAGCATTTAGACAAGATGGAGAAGATGATTGAAGAATTGGTAGCAATGAGTCATTTTGACCAATTGTAGCACAACTCAACTCTTCTTCGAACGGTTGTGCCATGGTAGTCAAATTCGTTGTGGTCTATACGAGATTTTTCATTACTCAAATGATCGTAATGAGAAATATCATGTAGTAGGTAGGTTTTTTAGCTGGTTCAAAATGGGGAATATGAGTCGAAGCAATAACGAGAAAATTTTGAGTGGAACATCTTTCACAATATGTTGAAAGATACTTCATTAATAGACTAGAGTAAGTAATTCGAGCATCTCTAGGTGGTCCATTTCTAGAGTAGGAATTGAGAGCTGAGCAAAGAGGACCGATTTAAAAAATCCTAGAATTGGGACCCAGACCTGTTCCCTTTGAAACCTACCGGCTGATTCCAAGCCAGTTCCCAGATAGAACATAGAGCCCCTTCCCTTTGAAACCTACCGGCTGATTCCAAGCCAGTTCCCAGATAGAACATAGAGCCCCTCCCCCTCGGTGGCCTCCTCTTCTTCTTTTATCAACTTCTTGTTTTTTGGCAAAACTGGAGAGACTGAAGGCCTGTTTGATAACGTGCCAAACAGTGAAAATTTCTATTCTTTTGTTCCCAAAAATAATTTGGGAACAGAAATACGTTTGGTAACCTCTTTATTTTCGGACACATTTTTGCAAAAATTTGTGCCTAGAAACAGTTTTGAAAGAGAAATAAGAAGTAAAAAAAAGTTGTTTCTTGTTTGTCGGCACAATTTTGAGAATCAGTTTTTTCCTTCTTTTTCTTTTTTTGGTTTTCTTCTTTTTGTGTTGCTCTTCTTAGGTTGTGGCCGGTCGCCAGTGGCCGGTGGCCGGCAATTGGCCACAGCCCAGGGCCAGTGAGGACGTCACGGCCCCCACCAGCCGCCGGTGGAGGCGAGGGCGAGGGCTGGACCCTCTTCGCTTGGGCGAGGCAGCTCGCCGTCAGTCATGGCAAGGTCGGCCTCACCGTCGCGACCCACGGTGAGACTTGGCCTCGTCGTGGCCCTCGTCGCCGCTGCCCTGGCTGCCTGCATCACCCCCACCCTCGCCTAACCTGAGCAAGGCCAGGGGTGATGTAGGCAGCTAAGTAGTGGTGGCCACGGGCTGATTTTGGCCCGAAACCGGTCCGGTCAAATCCTGGTCCGGCCTGTTGACCGGGCCGGTGGTTCGGAACCGGAACCGGCCCGTGGCCTACGGGCCCAATTCCGATTTCAGAAAAATGTGAACCGGCCCAAGACCGCCGGTTCCTGGCCGGTTCTGCAAAAAAAAAAATTAAAATTAAAAAAAAACTGCAGCACAGCCTGCAGCAACCATTGAGAGGCCCTTTAATTCTTTTTTTAAAGAAGGCAAAAAAAAATTTTATAATTATTTATTATTTATTTTATAATTTATTTTTAAAATTTTTAAATTACGAATCGGAACCGGAACCGCCCCTAGCGGTTCCAGTTCCGGTTCACATGTGGCCACGAATCGGAACCGCCGGTTCCGAACCATGGCCACCTCTACAGCTAGGGCAGCGGCGATGAGGGCCGCGACGCCCTAGCCTGTGGCCGGTCGCCGGCAACAGCGGCTGACCATGGCCAAAGAAGGCAGGATAGAAAGAAAAAAAAATTAAACAATTTAAAATATTATTAATAAAAAAAATTTGTGTAGTTACCAAATGTATTTATGTTCTTTTCTATTTCAGGAATATAAATTTTTTACAGTTACCAAACGCCTTCAAATGCTTAGAAATTGTTTTCGAGTACAGACTAAAAAAAAATCATTTCTGAATAAAAATAGTTCCCGGGCACAGAAATATTATCATGCGCACCCTAAAAGAAAGGCTTAAAGACTGTAATGACTGAGTGAGTTGTGGGTCTTTTAATTCTTTGAATTCCTCAATTGTTAATAGAGCAAATGTTTACCTTAAGAAATGGTCTGCAAAACCGATTCTTCACTGGAATCAACTTGGCTGGTTTGATTCCCGAGTGGAAACGGGGGATTGAACCATCAACTCGGGAACCGACCCTGGTCGGTTCCCGAGTTTTCTACAAGTGAGCACATTTGCTCTTTTCTAGGAACTGGCCTTGAATCGAACCGGACCGGATTCTCCCAATAGAAGGTGATGGAGGCCACATATGCTGAAAGCAATTTACACAGCAGAGGTCCATGCAAACTCCCAATTTCAATGACCAAATAGGACAAAAACAAGGAAACAAAATGAGATCTTTTGAGGCCCAAAATCATTCTACTCCATGCATGATCTGTGAAGTTGGTGAGATCCGATGGGCTCTTTTTGAGCTGGTAAGGCACTAATAGGTTTAGTTGCAACTCACGGTACATAGGTACGATCCCAAAAGGCCCATTTTGGTTAATTAGATATCGATTATCGACCAATAATAGGACGTTTGCCAAAGAAAATTGTTGAAGCCCATATTAAACCAGGCCCCGTGATCCGTGTCACTTGTCACTAACTACAGCAGGACGATGATGGCTCTTTGAGCTTCGACTCTGATTTCGATTATATTTTGATGAAATCCAAATTGCCCGTGTACATACGAGTTCTGCAAAATTAGGGCGACGGGATGGCAAGTGTAATGTACAGAATGCTCCCATCACATGACGTGCTAGTGTAGTGCCATTCGTTCAATTAGTCGTCGCCGTTTCATAACATATGTTTGAAAATCACAGTCGACAAGACTGATTCAATGGATAAGATTATAAGATTTAGTGTGTAATTGTTAGGCAACATCATTAGATTCCCTTCCTCTGCACATTGAATAAAATCGAATTTGCAATTACTAGCAAAGTGTTGCTTAGACTCTTTATATTTTACGAGTTTTATTCGTAATTTTATTTAAATTGGATTTTGTCTCTCCTTTGGTGGCGGCAACGTCACGAAGTCTCTCCGTCTCGACTTTTGGTGCTCGTTTTGGCATTGCATGTGCTTGCATGGGTTGAAATCGATTTTTTAATTTGACCATCCACTTTAAGAATTTTTTACAAAAAGGCCCTCGAATTATTTAATTGGTTGGATGGTGCGAGTCCATATGGAGTCTTGCCAGTGTGATCCATGCTGAACGTGCATATTATTGAAGCTTTTTGTCTTGGCATTATTCGGAAACGAAAAAAAAACATATCTTAATTCTTGAAATGAGCTTCTCTGTCTTCTTGTTGGGAAGAAAGTCGGATCAATACTACCAAAGATCCCAAATCAATTCGCTTGTGTTACATCTAACCTAAACTAATTTTCATGTCACGGTTAATCTCACGCTAATGCTCCCACGACAAATCTGTCATCGGCTAGATTGTTGAGGTGGAACCACACGTGGCAATACAACTCGAATGATGAGTTTGGGACTTGCATCCGACATGGAAAATCAACCTACTTGGGTCTCCTAAACGATGTCAATTCGGGAAGCCATATATGAAGTAAACAAAGTGAGATTTTGGAAATCTGCTAATTTTCCCCTAAAAACTCCCTCCAGTTTTGAAAGCCTACCAAAATGCCTAATTTTGCCTCAAGATTGCAGTAGATTTGTTACGGGAGTACTGATTTGAGATTTTTTTTTACATGAAAATTAGTTTGGAGTAAATATGATACAAATTTATCAGCTCGGGATTTTTTTGAAACTATGGAATTAGGAATTCAAATTTATTCGAATTATGATGGAAACCTCTTTTCTCATTTTTGAAATGTAGGACATGTTTTTTTTTTGTTTTTTTTGGAAGATGATAACATTGTTTGAGCTGCATTGCATTGCACGACAAATTCCAAGTGCTTACAGCTGAAATCGATATGACAACATGAAGCCGCAATTATTGTGAGATGAGTGGAATGACACAAATGCAAACAATTGGTGGCCATTCATCCGCAAGCTTTAATTCGATCGTCGACTCCGGATGATGATAAACTCAATTCAATTCCAATTAATTGAAGTCCCAACCATATTACACACGTTTTCAATTTCTAGGGAAAAAAAGACAACCATCTCATTTATTTCGTTCGTCATAATTGGTTCCGCAATAATATTTTGATCTCATCCCTTATTAATTACGTTGTTAAAAAAATCAAGGATTTCGAGAAATTTATCAAAAGAGGTCACACACCTACTTTGGGACGGCTAGATTCGATTCCAAAATTTTCATTTTTGCTAATTTAATTATAAATCTTTTAATGATTTGCCAACGTATTCTTCATCCCGGCCAATTTTGGGTCAGGATTTCTCGAGAGCTCCTCATTTTCTTTTTTGGGTTAATATCACCAAAAACCTCAAATCGTCATAGTTGTGACAAACCTACCAAAACCTAATTTTTTTTATCATAAAAAATCCCAAAATTGGTACACCTGTGACAAATTTATCCTCCGCTAATTTTCATTAAATTTTACATTCAAATTACTAAGTTGGATGACATGTGATAGTTGACAGGTGTACCAGTTTGGGGTTTTACCCTTCGTTTGTCACAGGTATACCGGTTCGTGATTTTTCGTGGTATTAATCCAATTTAACGGAAACTAACATATGATAAATTTATCACAAGTATACTAATTTAGGTTTTTTTATATAAATTTGTCATAAGTATATAGGTTTAGGATTTTTTAGCATTATTAATATTTTCTTTTTTTCCCTTTTTCTTCGGACAATAGAAGCGGGCCCCACAAACCGGAAGTATTAAATTAACCCTCCAAAAAAAGGCATGCCTAATTTTTTTTTAACTATTCAATTATTTATTCCATACCACCATGTGCACAAAAATAAAGAAGAAATTCAAAATCTGAGCAAGCAAGATCCGAATTTTCGCTTTGATTTGACAATCGAAAACTTTTCTTTAACTCAGCTAGTCTTGCACGAATGATTCGGAAAAGATTCCACATTTATTTGCAAACATGTAAAAGTCCAACTGCTGCACATTTGCAGAAGACTGCTGCAAAAAGGCAGAAGGAGCAGAAAACCAATTAAGACTGACTGATCTGATTATCATAAAGATTAAGGCCCTAATCAGGTCTGGTTTGTTTTTTTCTTTCTTTTATTTTCTGGTCGTGTAATCAGATCTGGTTTGGCCGTATCCTTTCTAAGATTGCTGCACAGACATGCATCACTCAATCTCTCTCTCTCTCTCTCTCTCTCTCTCTCTCTCTCTCTCTAGATTAGTCTCGTGATCGCCATTGCTGGCCACCGAAGGATGGCATAATTCTTCAGAGCAATAACTAGGAGAAGGAGGAGGAGGAGGAGCCTGTCTGCACATAAAAGCGATGGATGTTTGTTAATTTACAAGTTTTTAAATGATCGAAACAGCGACGCGATCTTGCTAATGGAGGTCCACGTGCGTCGTAGGGGGTGGGTGTGTATAAAACAAAGATTTGATTTTTTGATTAGTTGGGCGAGCAACTTGTATTTACTCTTGGGGGAAATCTAATAAGGTGAATATATAGTTGATGGCGGGAAGTATTCATGTGATTTTATGTCGGAAGACATTTTTTTTTGGTGTGTACAAATAGATTTCGAACGAAAGCATTTACCCATTGTTTTGGATGAAAACATTTTCGAGAAAAACTTACTTTCGAAGATCCCATGTTATATGTGGCTCGTCGTCTCAATTAGTATTGCCCGGGGACCTCCTTTCTTTCTTTTCTTTATTTTTTTATAAATTTTTATGCTCCTCTCGCGTGCAAAATAGACAAAAAAAGGCACTTTTTGTACATTAACAAGACTGAGAAAAGTGCATCGAAAGTCCTACAGCTTATCAAATAAGTGCAATCAAGTTCTAAAACTTTCAAAAAAATGCAATCAAACCTTAAAACTTGTCACGAAAAATTAATCTAGTCTTGAAACTTTCAAAAATTGCAATAAGCAAAATGATTTGATCAAATAAATTTGATAAATTTAAGGATTTGATTGTATTTTTTGAAACTTTTAAAATTCAATTGCACTTTTATAATAAGTTTCGAGAATTCCAATGTATTTATTCATTAATTGACAAAATAGAAAGGAAGTACCAAGATGCAGCTCAATTCTTAATTAGCCTCGTCGGCCCCAAGAATAAAATGCATGGGTTCAGGGCGACGAGCAATTCCATTCCTAAACCCGATCTAAGATATTTAGGTTTGGTACCGAAGTCCGATCTGCTCGTTGATCAATACCCATCCTGTAGCTGACTGTTGTTTTAATCCAAAAGTGTGACAAAGTCGTTTGAATTAAAACATTCTAACACGATTCGGGGTAGCCCGATTCAAAGACCGTTTGCCGAAATCCGAACGATCTTTTTCGGTATCTGATTTTCTTTTGTTAGAGCGTTAGAATCGAAACCCTAAAATCTATGAACTCGGGTGTTGATAATTGGTACGCAAAAAAATGACTTTTCGGAAGGTCAGACAAAGTACGGTCCCCCCATTTCTATCTATACATACGGCAGCTCATCATGACTGGGCGTCTCCAATTCTGAACTGAGAAATTGCCCTTGTCGTCGATCCCACCCTCCTACGTGGCGTTTCCTCATTGGACAAGTGGAATCTCCCTGTCTCTCTCTCTCTCTCTCTCTCTCTAGAGTCACAAGAAGGCGAGCCTCTCTCGAAAACTAAAAACCAAAGATCCCACGTGGCAAAAAAATTAATCCAATTTTTTTTAAAAATTCACCCGTCCTATATTCCCCAATCCGATCCTTAGTAGTTCGTATAAATTAAAAATAAAAAATAAAAATAAAATTATTTTCCGAAAATAATGCACACCCTTGGCTACAAATTGAATAATACCGCCACCGTTCTCCTCCAACCGACCGTTTTTCTCCCCCCCCCCCCCCCTCTGTCTTTACCCATTTTCAATTTTTTTACCCACAATTCATAAGAACAGAAAATAAATAATTCGTTTTTTGGTAGAAAACAAAACAAAATATACAAAATAAAAAACAAAAAACAAAAACCGATCTGAAATAGCCCCCGACCGTAATCCACGTCAAACTGACAAACCTCTGCATCGTCCTCGTCGTCACCGTCCTTCACTCCCCTCCCCTCCCCTCCCTCCTCCATTTCCACTCCCCTCCCGTTCCCCCACCCGCATTGCCGATGGCCGCCGGACCGCCGCCCTCCGCCGCCACCCTCCTCCTCCTCCTCGCCGCCCTCCTCCTCGCCCGCCCTCCCCCGTCCCTCCAGCAGGCGATCAGCGCCGCCGACCTCGCCGCCCTCCTCGCCGTCAAGGGCAGCCTCACCGACCTCCCCGGCGCCTCCTTCTTCTCCACCTGGGACTTCGCCGCCCCCGACCCTTGCTCCTCCTTCGCCGGCCTCACCTGCTCCCCCTCCGGCCGCGTCGCCGTCCTCTCCCTCGGCGCCGGCGGCCTCTCCGGCTCCCCGGGGCTCGCCGGCTCCCTCTCCCCGTCCCTCGCCCGCCTCACCGGGCTCACCCAGCTGATCCTCTCCCCGGGCATCGTCACTGGCCCGATCCCGCCGGAGCTCGGCAGCCTCCCGGAGCTCCGCGTCCTCTCCCTCACCAACAACCGCCTCACCGGCCCGATCCCGGCATCCCTCGCCGCGCTCCGGGGCCTCCACACCCTCGACCTGAGCTACAACCAGCTCGCCGGGCCGATCCCGCCGCTCCTCCCGGCGCTGCCGGGGCTCAAGGTCCTGATCCTGGCGTCGAACCGGCTCTTCGGCCGGGTGCCGCCCGTCTCTGCGGCGCTCCTCCACCTGGACCTGAGGAAGAACCTCCTCTTCGGCCGGGTGCCGCCGCTGCCGCCGACGCTCCGGTACCTGTCGCTCAGCGGCAACGCCATGTGGGGCCCGCTCAACGGCCTCGCATCGCTCTCGGAGTTAGTGTACCTCGACCTCAGCATGAACCGTTTCGGTGGGCCCATCCCGCCCTCCCTCTTCTCCACCCCGTCCCTCCAATCAATGCTCCTGCAACGGAACAATCTCTCCGGTGGGGTCCCCGCCGCCGGAGCCGCCCCCGACCCGCCATCCTACGGCCCCGGATCCGTCGTGGACCTGAGCCACAACGCCCTGGCGGGGGAGCTGTCGACGGCGCTCGTCGGGGTGGAGACCCTGTACCTGAACAACAACCGCCTGACGGGGAGCGTCCCGAAGGAGTACGTCAAGAGCGTGCTCCAGGGCCGCACCCGGACGCTGTACCTGCAGCACAACTACATCTCCGGGTTCCCGTGGGACAGCGGGATGGTGGTGCCGGACGCCGCGGAGGTCTGCCTGTCGTACAACTGCATGGCGCCGCCCGTGGGGCTCGAGGGCTGCCCGGCCAGCGCCGGGACGCAGCCGTCGCGGCCCGCCTCGCAGTGCTCGGCGTTCCGCGGCGGGGAAGACCCTCAAGATTGATTGATGGCATGGTCGGCGGGGGACATTATTTCAAGATGTTATACGAGAGGTTTCCAATACAATTTTAACTTGTAGATTTGGGGGGAATACTTTAGTTAACTCAAATTCTATTTTGTTTTTGGCCATTTCCTTCCTTTTTTTTTTTGCTTTAATTTTGCTCAAAGAGGTTGTAACTTGCTTTGATTTTTTTCTTTTATGGGGTTTTTTTTCTTTTACTAATTTTGTTAGCGTATGTTAATAGACAAAAAGGGGAGTGACGGGGTACGATGGATTTGATACAGCATCAATGAAAAAAGGGGGCGGTGAAGTGACATTTGCATGAGCTATGGTCTTTTCTCGTCCTTTGTCGCTTCTTCCTTCGTTTTGTCTTCCATGCTGTCTTTGCTGATCAAATATCGCTGTTGGAAGCCATAGCTGTCGACTGTTTCCTCTCAATGATGAACAGTGGGGGAGTTAACTACTGATCCCAGAGAATGTAAATCCCGAATACGAGAAACACGGGAATGGAATGAAAGGGTCGGCGGAGATGTATCCGTTCGGGATGGAGGCAAGATGATAACTATTGAATTTCGAGATTGCGATGGTTACGAGATGAATTAGGATATACCGAGTACGCTACACTTAAAAGCACGAAAACGGGTCTTTGAGATGAATTAGGATATACCGAGTACGCTACACTTAAAAGCACGAAAACGGGTCTTTGAAAGATGCCGGTGGGCATGCGCGGATTGCGTCGTTCTTTTGTTGATTCTCTTACCTTGGACGAGGCAATGCGAAGAGGAGTAAATGAAGCATACGTGAAAACTGTGAACCAGAAAAGAGGAAAGGTGCCTTTCCCATTATTAGGCTTAGTAAATAAGGAAAGGCCCGAATGCATGATTGTCAAAAAAAAAAAACAAAGCCAAAAATAATTACTTTTTCCCCCCCACCAAAAAAAAAAAAGGGGGGGGCGCAAGGAAAAAAAGGTCACGCATGAACCAGTTACGGCGGCCCGCGAGTCATGCGACCAAACAAAGTGTGGCCCGAAGGGTGAAGAGAAAGAGAGAGAGATCGAGTGCTGCTCATTTCGTCCCTACGCGCATGCTCGCTCTCTCTCTCTCTCTCTCTCTTTCTCTCTCTGTCCTTTCTTTTGTATTCACGAGTGGAGTGACTGAGCATAGCTGTTTGAGTGGTCTTGTAGTTATATGGAAGGACCGTATGCCCCTACCAAGTACTCTAGATGTTTTGTCCTCCGCCTCGGCCCTTTTGATGGCCATCTTTATGAATCCCGTAAAGTCTCTTTTTTGGAACGTGACAATCGACCCGTGTTCCCAGCTTAAGCCAATTCCGACCCCATCCTAGGCTCCACTTCAATGCCCATCGGAACAATGACTGCGCTATTTCCCGAGCTTCGAACTTTTGACTTCACATTACCAGCTACTTCTGAAGTTGATCTTTGGGAGTGTTCTATAAGGAGGAGGATGAGGAGACTGTTTCAGATAATGTACAGTCGACGGTTACACCGGCATTCACCGCCACTAATGAGACACATAAACCTGTTCGGAGAATGAAAGCCATCAAAGCAAAAGCAACAGGCTTGATTGACAGATTTTAAGGGAAAAATTATTATTAAAATAATCTATTCGGCAATGCACGAGGAGCGACAATGACGATGACAATGAGCTTGAGCTCTGGAAGCAATCCCCTTGACAACATGCGGCAATGTCAGCATCTGTCCAAAAGGATGCATCCCTCTCTCTATAAGGTTACAGGGTCTTAGAAATCATGATACAAGTATTGAGACTACAACAACTCTGTCAGTTCCTCTTGTTTTCATACAAAACCCTGGATCTGAATCCTGGTCGACTGATTTCCAAGGACATTCTAGAATCACGAGCTTGGTGTAACGGTGGCTCTCTTGCAGAAAGACAGGCTTGCTTTCTGAGGTCTACCTCCCCCACACCATGATTGCCTTGAGAAGACGGAGAAATCTTAAAGCTACCTTCAAAATTTCTCGCTCTCAAAAGTTTGCAAACTCTTCCAGCCATCAGACATAACAGTACATGGATGTGTGTACAAAAGTTTGTCGCCTCATCGCTTTAAGAACTTATCTAATTATCATTCCCGTTTTGCCAGTCAGTACCTGGTTGGTTATCCTTTGAGACAGATATACAAGAACCTGACCTCGAAACCAAACACATTGCATGAGAAGCACCAATTGCAATGGATAACACGTTACAGGGCCCCAGTCCATCATCTTCGCTCAAGAACTTTACTTCAATAGGAGTAGGATGCACCTCCGGCAACCCAGGAGCTCCAAGTTGAGAATCTTTACAATTTCCCCACATGTATAATTTCCCTTCATCTGTTGAAGACAAGAGAAAGTATTTACTTACTCTTTCTACCATCAATGACTTGAAAAAAAAATGTACTAAGCTAACTCCTCTAAAACAAATTGAGAGATTCGAGGCCCGAAGCACCAGTTTAAGCATGCCCAAGTGCACAAGAACTACGGCAACTGCAACCCTTGAAAGGACCCCGACATCGCAGAGTGGATATTTCAACAAAAAACACACTTTAGGGAGTTGACTTGAGGCACAATCACTACAAAATTAAAAGTCATGCTTACAAATACTCCAGAAGGGATATTTATGATTTGATAAACCAAGGAGCTGCTTCCCATAAAGAGCAACTACTGTAAGTAACATATGCAGTTAACAGATAAATTCAAAGGACTATATGCATTTCTCACTTCTTACCAGTTATAGCTGCTGAAGTTGAACCTCCACAAGCAATAAAGATGACATGCTCATTAGCTAATACCTCGACCACTGCAGGAACTTTCTCGTTCTGGATAGAAGAATGGCCCAACTGACCATGTCCACCATGACCCCAGGAGAACACCTTTCCATCATCTTATACAATGTAACATAAGCATCCATCAGAATCAGAGAAAAAGAGGCATAGACTAATTTCCATAAAGAAATTTTCCAACTGTTTACCAGTTAAAGCAAGAGAATGATATCCACCACTGGCTATCTGGATGATGCGAACATGTTCAAGGCTTGGGATGGGTTTTGGTTCCCAGCCACCAGCTTTGTTACCCCTTCCAAGTTCATAATTTGAGTTAGCTAAAAAGCACAAAGAACGCTCCATCAGCATGACGAAGAAGGACGAGGTCAACTATCTCATAACAATGTGCTTAAAAGCATGTGTACATGGTTTGATTTTTTTTTTCTTTCTCTCTTCCTTTTTTTGAAAGAAGGAAGAAGATAAAACAATCAATGAAAAATTATTTGCAAAAAGAATCAGAAATTATGATGAGCATGGCAGAAACTCATTTATCCATGTTGAGATAGCATTTCCCCTGTAAAATTGAACTTCTTACAAGAAAAACTTGAGAATCCATTGACTTATTGTGATGAAAAATGAGCAGAACATTTTGGGATGCAATTTACCTTGCTGAAACTACTAGAATGGCCACTTATCTTACAAAATTTAGTCCCTTCAATTATTTTAGAAATTTGTCTCTTCTGCTGCAAAATCCCCCAAATAAATAACCATAAAGGCCCAGCCAGTATGACAGTGACTTGAACACACCGTTAATGTATATGGTGAGTTCCAGTACCACCATACCACCATAGAAACAAAAAAATCCCTCTACCATGAACTGCCGCAATGACAGTCTTAGCTAAATAAGTGTAAGGACTACAATCACTTGACCATGACTTGTCGACTTATAACTGACGGCTCCGGCCTTGCATCATTCTTCTATCTTAGTCCTTGTTAGCTACATTAATTTAAAGTTCTCACTTGTTAAATATGTCTATTTTTTCATTCTTATATCGCGCTTCTCTTTCTCAAATTTTTGCGAGAAATGAAATGAGTTGACCCTTCTCATCAGGTGAGGGACCCTTCAACCCTCAATGATAACTATCCATAAGAGTTCAACAAAGTACTGGTGATTTTTGCAATTTCAAAGTGGTTGAGCATCTATCTAGAGATGTACTACAATGTAGTTTCTCACTAGGTTATCTTTCTTACATTCTTAATGCATAATAATAGATTATTTTGTTAGGAGAAAGAGCTAGTTACAGAGGGTCCAGACTATTGTTAAATCATACCCTCAAACACTTGCAATCTTAAAGACTAATTAAAACATTGCACACTGACCAATTCTCTAAATAAATACCACTTCACATAATGTGTCCCATAAACTGGTGTAAATAGAAAAGAAAAATGAAAGATCATTTTCTCTGCATGTCCACTTTTCACATCTTTAAAAACATTAATGCAGAATACCAAGAAAGAGGCCCAAGCTTGCACCAAGATTTGCCACGTGCCAATTTGTGGTTGGCCTATCCGGTCTTACTTATTTTTTATATATACAGAGTTTGTAAACAAATAAAAGAAAAAAGAGATATCCCAGATAGCGCTGAGGCCCATATCATATCCTGGAGGAGCTGAGCTTCAGTGCCTCCAGTTTTTACTCCGTTGGAGACAAACTAAGAAATTTTTTCCCATGTGCCCCGACTTTTTTTGCGTGATGTGCTTTAAACCACCCAAACAATCATCAGTTGTTTGCAATTTTGACAACCTTGTTTTGATCTCCACTCAAGCATATAGCAAAAACATAACAACAAACTCATTAAACACTTCACTAATTGTAACAGCCAAAGCAACTAATGCAAAACCAAATAACTAAGAATAATACAAACAAACATATAAACTTCCGAACCTCCCCAATTCCAAACTTGACCATCCTTAGTTAGTGCCATGGTGAAAAAACCACCACAAGAAACAGATGACACGGGTACAGGTAGCGCCTTTACTTTGCAAGGAACACTGAGGCCACCTGCCTGATCTGGTCCCCGACCAGGACCAAGGCCTAATCTACCATCTCCTTCTTCTCGACCCCAGGTATACAGCTCGCCTACATTTAGTGAAGAGCAATGACATCGGATGAGTAATAACTTCAGAACCAGACAAATACGAAACAAGACAAGGTAATCTCTAGATTTCCTGGTAATCCAATCCAACAACCTGATTTTGACTGCTAACTTCTGGCTTACGGTCACCTATTCCACTATCTCCCTCCCCTTCCCAGGTGCATTATTCACTCATAGTGTACTTTGCATTACCATAATTACAACCAGATCAGATCCAGGGCAGCAACATGACACAGGGAGCATCACCAGCACTACTGATCAAAGAAATGATTTGGAAGCCAACAAATGCTTCATGATTTTAAATGATTTCTTAGTTCACACAGTGAATTGACTAATGTGAATTTTTACAATGTGTGACGTCCTCAGCAGTGAAAAGGCACCAACTTTCCAATTAAGCACGCTTTCTCACGATTCAACACCAGCAGCTAAGTCATACAAAAATAAAGCAATACATTTTAGACGGCTACAAATTCCAGAACTAACCAGAAATACTCAAAACATTAGAAACTGGTAAGCATCTCCCTACCTCAAACCTCAAACACACATATACAAATCCAAAGAACGAGAGCACGGAAGTTAAAAACTCTAGTTTGCTTACCTGCTTCCGTGATTGCAGCAGTATGAGTGCCACTAGTCGCAATATGGCAAATCCTCCCATTCCACGACCCCTCCACCAATCTCGGCAAGAGCTCTCTATGATACACAGAATGCCCAAGCGCTCCGAAACCACCATAACCCCTGCACACTTCACATCAGAATGCCGAGGACGCTCAAGTCCATCAGAACCGACATTCCAATCAAATTAACAACAACAGCAACAACAAGAGCGACAAAGATTTCACTCCCGATCACTTCAAGAGAGACGCGACGCACCAAGTGAAAACCCGACCAAGCGAATCCAGCGCGACTGAGTGAAGACCACCGAGAGCAATGCACCGAACACCGTCCAGGTTAGGATTCAAAGCCGGCACGAAGGCCGGGTCCTCGTGACCAAGGCCTAGGCGTCCCCCGTCGCCCTTTCCCCATATCCACATCTCACCATCCACAACCGCCGAAGAATGAAACAGCCCGCACGATATGCCTACCTCAACGGCGGCATCGGAGGCCGGCGATGAGTCGGTGCGGCCGGAGCCATGGAGTCTGCCGGGGACAGGAGCGAGGGCGAAGGAGGGAGGGAGGGGGAGGCCGGCGACGGGAGCTGGATACATCCGGACCTCCTCGATGCCGCCGCCGAGCTGGCCGGAGGCGCCGCGGCCCCATGAGTAGAGCTGAGCGGCCGGGGCGACGTCGCCGTCGGCGGCGGCGGCGAGGTGGCGGCGGTGGTGGGGCAGGGGGAGCTTGGCGGCGGCGGCGGAGGAGGAGGAGGAGGAGGAGGGGCGAGCGAGGGAGGCGAGGCGTTGCCTGACGAGCGAAGACATGGACGGGGGTGGAGCGTCTAGAGCCACGGTCGGTGAGTTAACGGAGTTTTTCTGTTGAGGGGTTTTGCGAGGTTTTTAACCAGGAGCCCACTTCTCCACCGTTGGATCAATCTGGGGATGTGATCCAAGCGGTTCATTCAAAGTGCTATTTTCTTTTCTTGTTAGTGATAAACAAAAATGATAGGTGAGTCGGATAAAATTTTGCTAATTTCACGTGAGAGATGATAACTGGGACAAAAATGAGGAATTCGACCACAAAAAGAAAAAACGAAAATTGAGTGAATTTTTAATATAATTGATGATATTAAAACGATTTTAATATTAGATTTTAAAAATGGCCCAAATAAGAGTAAGTAATCTAACAATAATTTGTACTCGTGGTTAGTACCAACAAAATATGATTGTTGGCAAATAGGGGTGTCAATAAAACCCGGCCCGGCCCGAGCCTCGCCGACCCGGTTTGGCCCTAAAATTTGGGGTCGGGCCTCAATCTCCTTTAAATATGGCCTAAAATTTAGGGTTTCATTAGGGTTGGGTAGGGTCAAACCGACCCATTAATACTCTGAGCCAGCCCATCTCCCACTCTCAGACTCTTAGTTGCCAATCGCCATCGCCGTCGGATGCTCTCTCGCCTCGCCTCGTCTGCTCTCGTCTCTACCCCCGTTGATCATCTCTCTGCATCCTTCGCTCGTCGTCGTCGCTCGAGGTCGATCTCTCTCTCTCTCTCTCTCTCTCTCTCTCTCTCTCTCTCTCTAGCTCTGCAACACCTCTGTTAGGGTTCGCCTTTGTTGTTGTCCTTTTCGCTCCGCTTGCCCTAGCAAGAACTGGCTAAGAGAATGAAGATCAAATTCAATAAGTATTTTGGTAATGTGAACAACATCAATATTACTTTGTTCATTGCTTGCATACTTAACCCGCGGCATAAGTGGGAATATGTGAAGTGGATGATTAATCGTGTTTATGAAAGCTAGCAAGCGGAAACTTTACAAGATAAAGTAATAACATCTTTGACGTCTTTGTTCGAACAATACCACACTGGTGTATGCCCCCAAAGCAACTTGAGGCTAAAGAGCACAAGGATGATTAATGCGTCAAAGTCTCTAGTGGTTGGTGCTAATATTATGACTGCAATGTATCTTAGCGAAACCGGACAACAATATTTGGAAGAAAAATCTAAATTGGACAAGTATTTGGAGGAAGGATGTGAACGTTATAGAGTTGAGTTTGATATCTTAAGTTGGTGGAAAATAAATTCTTCAAAATATCCTATCTTTTTTTCCATTGCTTGAGATATTTTGATCGTGCCTATCTCAACTGTAGCATCAGAGACTGCATTTAACACAGGAGGTCGTGTGCTTGATGTGTTTCGTAGCTCTTTAACCCCAAACATGGTGGAGGCTCTTATATGTGTTCAAGATTGATTACGATTTGCGCCACTTTCATGTTCGATTGAAGAGGACTTAGAAGAACTCGAATTTTTGAGTCAGGTGAAAAAAATATGGTTGTAGAATATTAATACCCTTCTATGTTTCAATGGATACGTTAATTCCCATTTTTATTGTGAATTTAATGCAGAGTTACCAACTATAACGATGGAGCCAAACTCGATATCAATTTCTCTAGATAATTGATAAAGTTGGAGATTGCCATTTTAGGTAACTTGTCAGTTTTTACTCGAGACTCTAAATGATTTGGGACCTATTTTTATTAGGTAACTTGTCAGCTTTTACTCCAAAAATATTACGTTTTCCGTGAAACAAATCTTTTTTTATTTAATATTTTTTCCTTTCATTAATTTAGCTTTGCAACCGTGTCAAGCCCCGGAAAGATGCAAAGAAGGAAAGATTGGATTTGGTAGTGGTTACAACATCAAAACCTCAATTTTGGAAGCAATATATGACTGCCCAATTCTTAGTCATGGTGTTGAGGTAATGCTGATGTTCTTTTACTTCAGAACTTAGCGTTTCAAGTGCAGCGGACAATTCTTAAATTGGATGCCACCTTGAACGGAATACTAATTTTGTATCCAAGTAACAATTGCTATGTTAGTGTCCCAAGCCCTCCCATTCCCTCAATGGAAAAATAACAATAATGAATTACAATTTTGTGATGAATTTAACTGTCTTCTTTTCTCACATGCTGCTTAAATTTATCTGCTAATTGTTTGCTACCCCTTTTTTTCCCTCTTATTTGGCTACAGGACTTTAATGGGATAGTTATACGCATCCTAACCAGTTCAGGTGGCAATCAACTCAATCTAAAAGCCTTTCTGGAAACTTTTCGTCAAGTTACAAGATACCAAAAGGAAGTTATTGTTTCCATGGTTCAGGAGCCTACTTTGAATGCGAATGTACTGGTAACAACAGTTATTACTGTAGGATAAGAGTCCTAATGGAATAGGAAAAGCTCAATATTATATGTTGAATATGCATTAGTATCTTATCTATTTTGAACCGGGTTCCATCTTATTGAAAAAGGACTGTCAACTTGCCTTCATTGGAATAGTTTAAGGCAAATAAAGATCTTGATAAATGACACTACTCCAGCTTTAGAGAGGCTTTAGAATTCAATGGACATTCTTTGCTCTGTTGATGCATGTAGAATCTGTGAAATAATCATTTTGACATTGTTAGACATTTTGACTCGGTAGTCATCACTTCTGAGCATTTCAAACTAGAATAAGTTTCTTGCCGAGACCAAGTTTTTTTTTTTTAATTCATCTTTTCTGCAGTTTAACTTGTTATGAGTGAAGTAGAGTTTTTTCCGATCATTTCAAATTGGAGTAAGTTTTTTCTGATCATTTCAAAGGTCTCTTGTGCTCAGAAATCCCAAATCTTAATAGACTAAGGTTTTTATTTCTTGTAATTTTAATTAGAACATTTTAAACAAAGGCGGAGATTGATAAGCTGCTTTACTTGTTGTGGGTCCCATATATGAGAATCCGGTTGATTAGTCGTCTAATGATTCGATTTTGTCTGCACAAAAAAAAAAAAAAACCGACCCAAGCCTTGGGGTCTGCGGTGAACAGGGTCTTAGATGGGTCTGGGCGGGTTAAGCATGACCCTGTAGGTTTTGAGTCAAGTATCAAGAAAGCCCAACCCGACCCATTGACACCTCTATTGGCAAACCCTATTTGATTCAAGAGCTGTGGTAAAAGCAATTGACTGACCACTTATTGTTTGCGTAACTAAGTACTAATAGGATCAAAATGAACGTAATTTTAGGTAAATTAGATTATTCGGAAGCTCCAAAAAGCAAACGATTAATCATTTGACTTAAAAGGAGCCAAACCTTCTTAGAATGGGAAGTTCTTTCTTTAAAATGAACTTACGGGTCCTCAACTTCAGCTCTAAATTTTCCTAAGTACAAAATAGAATCAAATTGAATACAACTACAAGTAAATTAGATGATTTGGAAGCTCCAAAAATCACGTGATCAAGCATTTGACCCAAATGAACCAAACTTCCTGAGAACAGGAAGTTCTTCCTTCCGAATGAAGTCATGGCCCTCTTAACCTGTGCTCTAAACTTTCCCAAGTACTAATAGAATCAAAATGAGCACAAAGTAAATTAAATGATTTGAAAGTTCCAAAAATCGCAACATCAAGCATTTGACCCAAAAGAAGCCAAACTTTTTAAAATGGAAAATTCTTCCATTAGAACGAATTATGGCCCTTAACTTGTGCTCTATAATTTGCCAAGCACTAATAGAATCAAAATGAACAGTAAACTAGATGATTGGAAAACTCAAAAAACCACTGCTCAAACATTTAACCCAAAAAGAGCCAAACTTTCTTAGAAACGGCGAACTCTGATTAAACAGGGAAGTATGGATTTGCAATAGAGCAATCTCTCAAGTTCTATTGCTTTGACAAAAGTAAAAAAGTTTCACTGCAATGTCCTTGGCCAAAGGGGGAAGAAGGAAAACAGTTACTTCAGAGAATTACTCCATGAAGCGACCAAACGCTTTAACTGAAATTTGGAAATGAGAGAACTAGAGATGCCATAAGGCCATCCGCCATCACCAAGAGCCTGTTGAAATATCTCAAGTGCTTTTATTGAGCAATTATCGTTCGCCGCCGATACACAATAGTACACAACAACATGATTTACAAGAGATCCGCCGATATCTCCTACCTCTAGCCATTAAACAAATTCTGGGGTGCACCTACCAACTCAGCCATCAAGCAAAACAAACCTGACATGGAAGAAGAAACGGTGAAACTACACACTGCAAAATAACGCGCATAAAGCTTTGGCAAGAATTACTGGAGCCATTCTTTCGGATTAATGCAAGCGTCTAGTAGCTTCCACTCCTCACTTCCTTCCTCTGGTTTCTGCACAGAAACAAGTAGATAATCCAGATTTGAGTTAATGGGCTTCAGAAAGTTTTTTCTGGATCCAATATTGTATGTGCACAGACCAATTAAAAAACCTTACATGGTCATATTCCCACCGAGCTGTTAAAGGAAGAGAAACAAGGATACTCTCAATTCGCCCTCCCGTCTTCAGTCCAAATGTTGTGCCCCGATCATAAACCTACATTTTTGGAAAGGAAAATATTTATGAGGCTTAGAGGGGAAAAACTGAAAACTTATTAAATTTTATCAGCTTTGCTCCTCTTTTGTGTTCTCCTTTGTTTCATACCAAGTTGAATTCTACATAGCGTCCTCTACGCAGCTGTTGCCATGCCTTGTGTTTCTCTGTGAACGGAGTATCTTTCCTCTTTTCAATGATCGGTATATAAGCGGGGATCACACTATTGGCACATTCTGAAAACGGGCAAAAAATGTTACTTTCTGTCCGATAGAAACTCTAAGAAAAATTCCACGGTGAAATCACGTGAGTAAGCTTCCTTCCCACATTTATGTGCATTACCAGTTGCAAAAGCAAGAAGCATCTCCTGATCGTAGTCATTGAGATCATCAAAAAAGATTCCTCCAAGTCCTCTCCTTTCACCTCGGTGCTGCAAATCAACAAATTTTGATTGAGATGGAGAAAAATTAAGATCACATACTCAACTACTTGTACTGACTTTTGATAATTGATCACCATGATATAGGTGCCCTGAGGACAATCATGAAACATGAATATTCCAACAGAGGTAATGGTATCTAGCATAAGAAACCTTTCAACCCAGCCCTGGTCAAAGTGCATTACATGAAAAATGGAACATTTTGTGCAGCATCAAACAGCCAAGCCTATTTAATCAACTTCCCGTAACGCGGGAATTCACTGAAGATCCCAGTAAGGGAATGAATCCCCACTAGATCAATTGAGAAGGATAGACTTATATATAATACAGCCGAAGATCAATGCACAATTAGGTGCCGAATGTCAGAGAAGGCACAGATTCAATAATGAGAAGCTTTGAGGAAAGTGTACCTTGATGTAAAAATAATCATCACACCATTTCTTGAATCGAGGATAGAAGGAAGGATCGAATTTGTCACAAGCATTCTTTTGAACCTACAAAGAAAAATAAACAAAATCCTTTCAGGAACCTTATAATTGAAAAATTAAGCAGGAGCGAGTTTAATATCAAGCAGGAGTATCTACTATTTGCAATTAAAGTTCTACGAACGACTTATTAGCAACTATAAGCACACCTGTTTCATTAACACGACACATCAAGGTGACTACATCTCTTGTGCAAGTGAAAACTTTAAGTCAGCACATAAATGGTAAGTATAAGTCACAGTAAAATTGCAATGGGGAAAAAACTTAAAGGCGATTCAGTGAGGGGAAGAAGTAGGTAGAAAAAAACTCTGGCTATGCAGAGTGACCGAGCCACCTAAATCTGGTCGAGGGGAGAAGTCAACACAGTGGACAGTTTTTGCAGTTAAGAGTTCTAGAAAATGCACTTTTTTTTTTTCATGCCTATGTCAAACCCAGTTGGAGTATACAAACAAAGCAGTTACAACTAGTCGCTAGACCTGGGCTTTCGTAAGACATAATCAGCCACTAGATCGCAAGCTATGCATATTATTTGGACTGAACAAATTGGCCAAGTTAAAAGGACAATCTACCGAGTGAAAGTGCTTGACATCCTCCTCAAAGATGTAAGCAGGAGTAAAATCAGTTCCACCACCAAACCACCATTGCCTCGGAGCTCCAGGTGCATCTACAAAATTTTACAATCATTAGCCAGTAGTTATTAGATTACAACTGCTAAAGCAAAGAATGCACATGTATAAGACTAGCAAGTAAGAATTAGAATGTGATGAGACATGCAATACACAAAGGAAACACTATGAATAAGGGTGATGGAGCTATCCTTTTCTTCCTTGTGTCACAAATTTTCATGGATATCACTAAAGAACATGTCTCGTGCTCATTAAAGAAAACCAATGACATCCATGTATGTATACCTACAGTTCAGATGATAACTTGTAAAACAGAAGCTTCCCAAATAATGTAATTGGATTACTCAATCCCCATAGTGGATGATGTCAATCAAATACCTCAGCTAAGCAAAACGTGATCAATGATTGAACAGATTAATGCCCACATTTGAAGTCTTCAAGCATTGCGCTCGGCAGAAGACAGTTCAACGAGGGAAATAATATTACAACAGAGACAGGCGATGGCATAGCAGCATCCAAATCGACAGCATGTAGCAGTCATAACAATAGCTGGAACTACAATCTAAAAGAATACAAAGCAGATATACTCTAGTTGCAGCTCTTTCGCGCATGACCACATCAAGCTAATAATGCTTCTATTCCATTCAAATGGTTTGGTCATTTAAAATGCGAACCGTCATATGTCATAGTACCCAGATGTTGCCTTTAGGAGTGGCTCTTGCGGGGGCATAAGACTGGAGAGAGGATCTCATTGTATACCTCATTGAGGTTATGATACTAGATAGAGCATACATACAGTCCAATCCCCCCAATATGGACATTTCTCTATCTATCTGGACAGTGATCCTAAAAGCATAGCAGTTCTCAAAGAACACTTCTTCATCCCAAGGGCCTTTGTAATTTTCCAGCATGAATCTCAATTAAAGAGTTCACAAGAGGCAAATATGTCAAGTAAGCAGTTCTATGAAGTAAGTCATTGCGGCCACATCATGGAGGTGGAATGTACTTCCTTACCGATTATGCCAACAGGCCAAATCCACCGAAAGCTAAAAACTGCTTTCAGTTCTTAAACCGTGATAAATGGGGTGGAATGTGGAACTGCAGACCATCGAACAGTGAAAATATAGTATAATTATATATGCCAATATCACATGTAAATCCCCTTCTGAAAATGAAATCAAACGGGATGCCGGAACAATAATAGAAAAAGAGGACACTAAAAACCTAAAAAAAGGCCAGTACCTTTAGGAGCATCAGTCTCGAAATATCTATAGTTGAAGTGCAGCGTTGGAGCAAAAGGATTCTTCGGATGTAAGACCTGAAAAGGCAAAAGGAAGAAAAAACCAGCGAGCAAGTTACGGAGGATACAGACCTGGAAAAACCTCAGTAGTTCTTTCACAACTCGAACGGTTTGATGATTGAACAACCTCATTCGGATAACCTTAAACCATTGAAACCGGGTTTTTCGGCGATACAAAGTCATTCTTGCAAGTTGTTTCGGAAAAGCTACATTTCTGTAGCGAGCTAAAAAAGAAAAGAGGCTTTTCGCCGGTAGCAAAATGCATTTTTTCTGCCATCGTCCTAAACTCAAACTCGAGCAATCATATTCCGGTAGGCTCGTCTAACACAGCAGAATGCCTCTATCAGTTTGAACCGCTATAAGGAAATAACTGACTTGAGAGTCTGAGACACCCATACCTGTCCCACATTTCACCACCGCAAGTCCCTCTCATCATCAAAAACCGAAACTTAACATTATCAAAATTGGGGGAAAGAAAGAACCATAATCATATAAGCACAACCGAAGTATCCCCATTTCTCGCAATCTTCATCAGAGCAAAACCGAACCAATCGCAACCGAATCGCGAAATTCACTCACCGAGCTGATGCCGGCGGCGAAAAAGGGAACGGGGCCGGGCTTCTGCTCGGAAGCAGCGCCTTTTGCAGCCCTGTAAGCCTCGGGCGGCATCACCCCGTACACCACCGAGACGTTCACCCCCGCCTTCTCCCAGACGGCGCCGTCCTGCAGCACCCTGCTGATCCCGCCCCCGCCGCCGGGCCTCGACCACACGTCCTCCGCGAACTTCCCGCCCCCGTCCGCCGCCTCGATCGCCTCGCACACCCGGTCCTGGGCCTCCCTTATCATCCTCTCGAACCTCGCCCGCACCGAGGACCCCGGCGGCGACGAGGCGGCCGCCCCGTTGTTCCAGCCGCCGTCCGCCTCGCGGAGGAACGTGTCGGGCCGCTCCGTCTCGGGGGTCTCCTTCTCGATGGACACGGCGCGGCGGGCCGGGGGATCGCGGGAGACGGTGCCGGGTCGCCCGAAACGCCTAATGGGTACCGCGGGTTTCGCTCCGAAACCGAAAGCGAGCGAAGCAGCGGACGCTCTGCCTCTGCCGGACGCGGAAGAAGAAGAAGACGAAGAAGGGAAGTGGGAGGCGACGGAGGTGAGGGAGATGGTGGCCAGCGGCGGCATCTTCGGCTTGTTGCTATAGCTTCGCCGCGCGTCTTCTTGAGAGAGGAAATGGCGATGCTTTTTGCTTTGCTTTGCTGCTTTATAGTGATGGTGGTGGAGGTTTCATGGAGGTCGTGCTCTAGAGAAGAGGAGGAGGGGATAAGGTGAAGAAGGAGCCCCACTGGGTTTGCGGAATACCGTTGGAGGTTTTTTTGGGGGAGCGGATTGATTGCAAATCAAGGCAGGTGAGGGCTTTGGAAAGTTTGACCGCTGACTTTCTCCGGCCGCTTACCATCAAAGCCCACTGAATTGTGGGACTAAAGTAAGAGGCTTTGAATGGATTATTCGGTAGTGCTAATAATATCGACAAGGGGGAGGAAAAAAAGAAGAAAGAGTGGCAAAAGGGGCACTCAATCGAGTTTAGATAATTCCACATGTTGGTTACTCATTACTTGCTAAGATCTAAGTAAGAAATGCTGGGAGGGGGGAGAGGGGGATGGGGACTTAAGTCTATTATGCGGAGGCCAATTCAATCGCAAAATCTTTCAATGTGTTGATTTAATCCTAAACCTTTTGACGATTTGGCAATTTAGTAGTAAACTTTTCGATTGTGCCAATTCGGTCCTAAATATTTTGATAGTTTTTCAATTTGGTCCTAAACCTTTTGCGATTTGCTGATGTAGTCCTTCCGGCTAAATATCCAAATAATAGGTTTAGGACTGAATCAACAAATCTTTAAAATGTTTATGACTAATTTGGCACAATTGAAAGGTTTTGGATTGAATTGGCATCCGTATAATAGGTTTAGGATTCTTTTGTATAATTGTACCAAAATCGGCTACTATTAGTATCAAAACACTTAGCCGCGCAATAAAGTCCGATTCATTTCATTACCCACGACATCTAAAGGTTGGCTGATTCCAAGTTCCAGATGAAAGCGAGATGGAAGATGTGAAGTAAAAGACGACAAAAACCTCACCAAAACTCATGACTTTAGGTCTCGTTCTCAAGGCTTGACCCATGAACCTTCACGGATCATGCAAAGTAGTAAAACTTGAAATGACAACAGCTCACATGATAGGTGATTTGACTTGTGCAGTTCAAATCATGTCATCCACGAACTAGAGTCCATTTCATTAAAGCTTTGATTTGAGCAGGCCCGAACAAGTATATTTTTCGTGAGCTAGCTTAATAGGTTTTGGAGTTAACGAATGCTTTGGGGATCCTTATTTCTCATACTTGATACTTTCACGTGAGCTTAAGGAAACTGAAGTGTTATCCGACGACATGTGACCTCTGCGTGTGGAATGCGGGTATTCGGGGGCAGCGCCCCCAACACGGGTGCCTCGCTGCCTGGTCAGCGGGCGGGGGTTTGAGGGCAGTGCCCCCCGACGGAGGTTCCATCGACCGTTTAGCGAACAGTTGCCCCCGCTCGCCGATGAGCGAGCGAAGGCTTAGGGACAACGTCCCCAAAACCTCAATGGGTTTGGGTTTTTATTTAAGCTGGCCCGTATGATACGAAATTAAGAGATTTAGTATAGGTTTAGATTTAGATTTTGGGCCCGTTTAGGGCACATATATATTTTATTCTTTTTTCTGATCATTGTAACGAATTGAATGGCTGTAAATCAAAAATCATAGCGAAATCTCTTTGTAAGACAAAGCTCTATTCAAGGATGAATTTGGGCAAATTCGTGCATCGTTTAATTTCTCTGTCTTCTGCATGATCGTTCTGTTTCGATTCTTGATACATCCTTTTAATAGGAACATTTAGGCTGAATACCCAGCTCCACCCAACCATTGACCAGGTCTATTTAGCATTACCCCGAAAGTAGCATACAAAAGAACAGCCATCCTTACTAATCGGACTCAACTCAACGTAGGCCGAGTCCTTGGCATTAAGCCCGGAATGAGGAGGTTTCATTCATTCGTGTTTCCGTATTGGTCCCTAAATGAAGGACAAGGTGGTGCATGACACTGTCGATTGAGCAATTGATTTAGATATAAACCCAGAGTACTTGCATGATTTAACAGCGCATTCACACAGAATAGATACATCAATCTAGCAGGTCAATTTGCAAATTCAACGTTTCAAAAAAAACGGCATGAACGTATCTACGTAAATGCAGTAACAAACACCCTCTGCGACACACAACAAAATTAATTTAGCTGTAGTTTCCGTTAAGGCGTAATATCGTCTAATAAGATGCATCACTTGGATATTACAGATCTTGATTCCAACCGGCACAGACGAAAATTTGAGTAATTATAGGCTTCATTCTAATATATATATATATATATATATATATATATATATGACTGTACATGATCCATGAGTCAATGAAATTGCTATAATTAACACAGATATACAATTAATGCATCTCATAGAAAGCAATTAATGCTGGAGAAACTATAGGTTGTGTCATATCTACGCTGTACATGATATTTACAGATGAAAGGTCCACATCCATTGTGGCACAAGCAATCCCTCCCCACTTCTACAGTCTGGATGGTGCACGCCGGGAGAGCTCCTCGCTTCTAGATTTGAGTAGACATAAGGAGAAGTTTGAACAAGGACTCCTTGCTACTGCACCCCCGGTCGATTTTACTGTAGATGCAATCCTAATCATTTGCGTTTTCCAGGTTACTACAGATTCCAAACTAGTAGGATCCCTGACCCACATTGATTCAAATCTCCTTCCTTGACTAAACCGCCATGTAGATGAGCTCATAGATATGATGCTATGTTCTAGCATATTTTGCCCTGTTAGTAATCAGTTGACTTGCACTTGATATTACATCGATGCAGCACAGACCTGCCACCCCATCGTTGTTCTTTTCCAAGTTCTATTACAGACTGCAAAATCTGTAATAGCTCTTCTGCGTTTTTTCCGGGTGCCAGTTCCAAATCAGTCTGATATAGCGGAAGAGTTGGATTGCCACCATGCACCCTCATTCCACTTCGCTTTGCCTGGTGCTGGTTTTGCCTCAAGAAAGCATCTGAACCACTGCCGACAATGTGCAAGATCCCATCATTTGCATCAATGTGGATCACACTGTCAAGAAAGATCTCGGATTCAATGTCCCACTCTGGATCAGCCTCAATGCCTTGAAATTCAGGGTTAGCATAATCCACTAAGCTAGGGCAGCTAACAAGATGTATCAACCTCTCGGTCACAATAACAAATTTACCAGCTTGCTTAAGAGCTCTGCAAATCACTAATGCTTCGTCCTTGAATTTTAAGCCATCACCGGCATCAGTGAGCACAGATATTCCAATCGCCTCTTCCCAAGAATAGGGTCTTAGGGGAAATTCTCTGCTCAGAGGCCTTGGGAGACGGATCCTTCGACGTGTGCCAGTTTGGTAGTGCTTGCTTCTGTTTCTGATACTCTGAGCCGTTTTCCCGGTTACTTCAAGTATACTAGCTGCCGGTCTTGCCACTAGTCCAGTAAGTCCTAATGCTGCCCCTGCAAAGGACGATAGCAAGCAATATCCGTTAAAAGTAAAGCAACATGGTCCATGACAATGCATTTGAACTAGCAATCTATGTTCCTACGTTACCTGATAGGACCCCTGGAAGACCGTGCTTCTCTGCTCCTCGTATAGGGGATTGCAGAAGTCCAGTAAGCCCCTACAGCGGTAAAGTTTGGCCAATGGGTGTCAGAAAATGGACAAACAAAATACTACGAAAGAAACAGTTTTCTAGGGGAAAAAACTGCATGCAGCAAGACAATTTCCCAATAAGCGATTTGAAGAAATCACTATTTCGATGTAATGGACGATACTACTCTGCCGAGAAAAGTTCTTAACCTTTTTCTTTTTTGGCTGAAGTTCTATCCAATTTCCCAAGGCAATAACTAGACATTCTGGAGGTTGTAACTCTGTCTATGCAAAAAGTTGCATGTGAGACCAGAGAGAATTGAAGCTTGAGGGAGGAATAAGGGTTTTCATTGAGACTGTTCAGAAAAGGAGGCAGAAACTTCTGGCAAAGATTTATCTGCTAATGATAAAAAACATACTATAAGGGCAGTTTTTGGTACCTCTCTCTATGCCACTAGTAGATCCAAATGAATGGAGGATACTGTGAAATGGATTCCAAATCGTATTTGCACAAGTGCCACCCAAATCAAGGGAAATATTTCAAGGAATTGCAACAGTACAGGCCAATTTTCGTAGACCTAATGGTTTAGTAGTTTGATATAGACATTGCAACCAAAATCAAGAATGACGCAAAGATGCTTTAGTGGACTTGTGGAACAAAGTAGAGAGAGAAATCAACACTGCAAAATGTTACTGCACCAATAGAGATTCAGATGGAAAAACACATTTAAGGTTCTTTAGAAGAAGATGTCCCAACGTCAAAAGAAAACAGAAAATGTCATAAGGGTGCAGTAGCCCTAGGAAGACACCCGAAATCTTCAGATTAAAGAAAGAAAAATGAACTTCGGGGATTAAACACTGGATAGGGGTACAATAATGATGACAGTTACATGCTTCTAAACATGCATACTGAGACAAGTCTTAGATGCAGTTCCTGTCCTTGTTCTCACTCTCTAAGGAACTCATTTACAACCATGCATGCTCAGATGAAAAATATTGATTTGAAACCAAGTAGATAGAAGGTTGCGTACCTCCAAAACTTCGTTTATAACACCTTCACTATGTGAACTTGCACCCCTTTGTTGCTTCTCGATTCTAGAAAAAGCTTGCTCATCAAAAGTCAGTGCAACTATACCCTAAAAGAAAAAAATAAGAAAAGTCAGACAGTAGTATGGGCATAAAATTTCTCAAAAGCCATCACTCGTAGATGTACCTTTTGAGCAGCTCTACTGAACTGAGTGGCGGCATCGCTCAAGGCATAGACAGTGTTGCTTAATAGACTAGTTGTTCCTTGGGCCATACCTCTGACAAGTCCAGCAGGACTCTGTAGAAGCAAATTGTACTACTAAATACAATGATGGATGTTAAAACTTGAACTACAAGATCCCTATATACCTGATTAAGGTTCCTTGCAGGAACAGATAGGAAATCCCTTATGCCAAGCCCCAAGCTCCTAGCAAATCCCATGGGGTTACCTATAACACCAGCTGAACCCAGCACCTACAAGGACTTTTATTATAAGTAACAGGAAAGGCATAGAAATTAATGCCTTTTTGCATTTGCATAGTACATACAACTATTTAATAATTGTTATTAGAATAATGATGTATTTCTTTATTGATCAGAAAGTACGGTATATATACACATCATAGACCCAAAGACCATTATACCCTTTAACACTCCCCCTCAAGCTGGAGCATGGATATCAAGCATGCCCAACTTGTTACAGATATACTCAATCCTACTTCCCCCTAGAGATTTGGTGAAAATATCAGCTAGTTGTTCACCGGTCCTGACATGACTAGTAGAAATGACTCTAGCTTGAAGTTTTTCACGGACAAAGTGGCAATCAACTTCGATATGCTTGGTACGCTCATGAAAAACTGGATTTGAGGCAATATGAACAGCTGCTCGATTATCGCACCACAACTCCATTGGCGCAGGGTCTTCGAATCCAAGTTCGACTAATAATTGACGCATCCAAACTAGCTCACATGTAGCTTGAGCCATAGCTCTATATTCTGATTCTGCACTTGATCTAGCCACAACACTTTGCTTCTTACTCTTCCAAGATACTAAGTTTCCTCCTACAAAGGTACAATATCCTGACGTAGACCTCCGGTCTATAGGAGATCCTGCCCAATCAGCATCTGAGAAGGCTTCCACCCTTCTGTGACCATGATCCTGATAAATGAGACCACGACCAGGAGCTTTCTTCAAGTATCTCAAAATTTTGATTACAGCAGCCCAATGTGAGGTCCGGGGAGAAGACATGAACTGACTCACAACACTCACCGGAAAAGAAACATCAGGTCGAGTGATAGTCAGATAATTTAGCTTTCCAACCAGTCTTCGATACCTCTGCGGATCATCTAACAGCTCACCATCTTCTGCTGTCAATTTAGATCCCACTTCCATTGGTGTATCCAGTGGTTTAGCATCTAGCATACCCGTCTCTGTAAGCAAATCTAGAACATATTTTCGTTGTGAGATATAAATACCTTTCTTCGCCCGTGCTACTTCGATACCCAGAAAATATCTAAGAAGACCCAAATCCTTTGTATGAAACTGCTGTTGCAAATATCTTTTCAACTCTGTAATCCCTACAGAATCATCTCCAGTTATGACAATATCATCCACATAAACTACAAGGAATATCCTACCAGCTCCAGAAACTCGATAAAACATAGAATAATCTCCCGTACATCTACACAACCCAAACTGGAGTACTGCCTCAGTAAACTTCCCAAACCAGGCTCTGGGAGACTGTTTCAAGCCATATAAGGATTTGTTTAAGCGACAAACACGACCAGACTCCCCCTGAGCAACAAACCCTGGGGGTTGCTCTATATACACCTCTTCTTGTAAATCTCCATGAAGAAAGGCATTCTTTACATCGAGCTGAAACAGAGGCCAACAAGCAGAAGCAGCCAAAGAAAACAAAAGACGAACAGAGGTCATCTTAGCCACAGGAGAAAAAGTATCACCATAATCAACCCCATAAGCCTGTGCATACCCTTTAGCAACTAGTCTAGCTTTGAGACGAGCAAGAGAACCATCAGGGTTAACTTTAACAGTATATACCCACTTACATCCAATGGCTGTTTTCCCTGTAGGCAAAGGAACAAGATCCCAAGTCTGGTTTTGGTCCAGTGCCTGTAACTCCTCTTCCATAGCTGCCTTCCAGTCTGGACTAGATAATGCTTCAGCAACAGTTTTAGGAATAGGATGATTATCAATGGTCATTAGACTAGCTCGACAAGAAGCAGATAAACCAGAATATGAGACAAACTGGGCAATAGGGTGTTTGGTACAACTACGAACTCCTTTGCGATGAGCAATAGGAATATCGAGATCATTATGTGGCTGACTTACCTCAGGTTGAGAAGACGAAGTAGATGAGATAGGCTGAGGTACATCTGCAGGGGGCTCCACATGCTGATGAGGACGTCTACTATAAACATACTGGACAGGTGGAGGAATAACTGGAGAGTCCGAAGTGGGTGTTGATTCCATAATAACATATGTTAAGGAATCATCATCCACTGTAGGAGTCTCCATCGAATTATCAAAGTAGATAGTAGACTCGAAAAAGGAAACATCTGCAGTGGTGAAGTACTTATGCAAAGAAGGACAATAACAACGGTAACCTTTCTGTGTACGAGAATACCCAACAAAAATGCATTTAAGAGATCGGGGATCAAGTTTGGAAAGTCCCGGACGATGGTCACGAATATAACAAACACAACCAAATATACGAGGTGGCAAATGAAACAAAGGATCAGAAGGAAAAAGAAGAGAGTGAGGAATGGCACCCTTAAGAACAGAGGACGGCATGCGATTGATAAGATAACATGCTGTCATAACAGCATCAGCCCAAAAAGATTTATCAACTTTCATTTCAAACATCAAACACCGAGTGATTTCTAGCAAGTGACGGTTCTTTCTTTCGGCTACACCGTTTTGTTGTGGTGTATCCGAACAAGAAGATTGATGAAGAATGCCCCGTTGAGACATGAATTCAGAGAAAGTTTTAGAAAAATACTCCTTGGCATTATCACTTCGAAGAATACGGACAGAAGCAGAAAATTGAGTATGTACTTCATTAACAAACGCACAAAAAATAGAGAATAATTCAGAACGACTTTTCATTAAATATAGCCAAGTGGCTCTTGAATAATCATCTACAAAAGTCACGAAATACTTGAAACCCAACTTTGAAGTAGTAGGACATGGACCCCAAACATCAGAATGAACTAAAGAAAACGGCCGAGAAGCCTGTTTATTGACTCTTGGACTATAACTAATACGATGTAATTTTCCAAACTGACACGACTCACACTCAAAACTAGATAACGAATGAAATTGAGAATCAAGTTTCTTCAAACTTGCTAAAGAGGGATGTCCCAAGCGACAGTGAACTTGATGTGGAGAAACTGCTGAATAAGCGACACTGGTAGCATTATCAAACACATACAGTCCCCCTGACATATGTCCTTTACCAATCGTCTTCTTCGTCTTCAAATCCTGAAAAACACAGGAATCAGGATAGAAGGTTATAGAACAGTTATATTCTTTGGTAAGATGACTAACAGACATAAGATTAAATGGGAAGTTTGGGAGGTACATGACAGAGGATAAAGATATGGAGGATGTCAGTGGTACTGTGCCTATCCCTTTTACTGTGGACAGAGAGCCATCAGCTAATGTAACACTAGACGAAGACTCGCGAAAGACAGAAAAGATACCTGAAGAGCCAGTCATATGATCGGTAGCACCTGAATCAATGACCCAGGGGCGAGAGGTAGATGAAAGACATGCTGTTGCATTACCTGTCTGAGCAAAAGTGGCTGTGGAAGAGGAAACTGGCTGAGAAATCTGGAACTGATTGTATCTAGCAAGTTCCTCTTCTGACATTCTAATCAGTGTTCCTCCTTCAGAAGACTGTGAAGAAACACCCAACTCTACTGCATTGGCTACATTAGCAATAGCCGAATGAGGGGGCTTTCCATGAAGCTTATAGCAAAAACGCTGAATGTGTCCAGGCATACCACAATAATGACATACTCGTGCAAGACCAGTATTACTCCCTTTGTCACTAGAGATGCTACCATATGACTGTGATTGGCCTCTATTGAACCCACGGCCACTACCACCACTATTAAAGCCACGACCACTACGACCACCACCACGACCTTGACCACCACCTCGATTTCCTTGGACTGCCAAGGCAGAACTATCACCTGTGGGGGATATATCCTTAGATGACTCACGTGAAACCCTTAAAACCCGAGAAAAGGTCTCCGTTAGTGAAGGTACAGTATTTCCTCCAAGAATTTGTGAACGAACTGCATCGAACTCTGGTCCAAGTGCTCCCAAAAATCCCATAACAGCCAATTGTTCTCGTTGCTCCTGCATCGTCTTAACATCAGAGGTAATTGGCAAAAGATGATTAAACTCCTCATACATTTGTTTAAAATCAGCAAAAAATTGAGTAAGAGATCGATTCTTTCTGTCAGCTCTGAAGAAATCTTGGGAGACTTCATAGATCCTTGAGAGATTATTTTCTCCAGAATAAAGGACGTTCAAGTAATCCCACAAATCCTTAACAGTAGTAGCATGTGTAACTAAGGCAGTCACATGAGATTCCATAGAATTCCACATTTGACCAAGAATTCTGGCATCCATGGTATCCCATTTAGTATCAGCAACAGTTCGTGCACCTGTCAAATGATGATTTTGCTCTCTTCCAGTCAATACTATCACCACAATTCTCTTCCAATGCTGAAAGTTGGTGATCCCTGCTAATTTTTCCTCAGTCAAACGATTAGAGGATGTAGATATGACTTCAGTCAATACTCCTTTGTTTTGATCTGCCATGATCACTCACACAAAACCAAGAACAAAGCTCCACAAACAAAGCTCCACAATCTATCACAACTTCAAAATGATCGACCAAATCCAAACCAAACAACACATCAGTTGTTATACGCAACAGTACTCAGTCCCCCCTCTCAATCTACATGTATAGCACCACACGTAATCAATACCCAAATCAACATCACATCCAATCATCTAATCCTTCAAGCATATCAGCAACCAAATCAAACTCTTTTTTTTTTTTTTTTTTTTTTTAAAGAAATTCCACTTAATCAGCAGCCATCAGAAGACGCTGCTCCTCACCACCTTCGACGTCACCTGGTCTGTATGAAGGGGGAACCTTCGATCGACGCTTGGATGGCTTAAACCGGCGCCGGAAATAGGGTCGCCGGGCCTGTACGACCTCCGATCTAGGTCGCCGGCGCCTCGTCAGGCCTGGACGACCTCCGATCTAGCACGCCGGCGCCTCGCTAGGCCTGTACGACCTCAGGTTTGGCTCGCCGTCGCTTCACCGGGCCTGGACGACCTCCGATATAGCTCGCCGGCGCCTCGCTGGGACTGGGCGACCTCAGATCTGGGTCGCCGGCACTTCGTCGGGCCTGGACGACCTCAGGTCTGGCTCGCCGTCGCTTCGGCGGCCCTGGACGAGGTCGCCGGCCTTGGGTCTACAGTGGATGAGGTCGCCGGGGAGGGTTGGGGTGTACAGTGGTTGGGGTGTACGGTGGCTGGGTTGGACGACGGCAACTCTAGGGTTTCTAGGATTTAGGGCTCTGATACCATGTTATTAGAATAATGATGTATTTCTTTATTGATCAGAAAGTACGGTATATATACACATCATAGACCCAAAGACCATTATACCCTTTAACAATAATGATTCTGCATTCCCTCCAGATATTCAAAGGAATGCTGAAGTTTGTTAAAGATCAATTCTCAACAATGTAGGTGTAGAGATTTGTTGAAATATTTGGATATCAAACCACACTTTCATCTTACAGCTAAAAGAGCGGCTGAAGTGGCCTCACAGAATTTTACAGGGTACCAGGGTAGGTAGTCATGAATTCAAACAACCCTCTTGTTTGCCTCCCCTATTATTAATTTCAGATTTAGTCTTATGCCAAATCAAAGCCAACATCCGAAGGGAACCACGTCTTCTTCTAATAATTTAAACTTTTGAAACAGTTGTTACTCGTCTCACAAAATATTACATACTGTTTTATCAAGCACTAACTAAATGTAACAAGCAGACGACGCCCAACGTATCATTAGTAATTGATAAAGTGGAGGGGAAAAAGAAAATTTTCACCAATGGATTTGCCAATTGCTACACCATATTGCCTACTCCATAAGTCAAAAATTTTTAATATTCCAAAAGATTTTGCCAAATTTTCCCCTAGACAATCTAGTAAAAGCCTGCATTTGCCCAAAATGTCTCACAACAGAAAAGGTTTAGACTTTGTTACTCTTTTATGCATTTATGCAACAGTAGCTTAGAACACGACATGGGTTTCGAGTTTTACAAATTTTCTTGAATTTCGGACTTGTAAAACATAAAGAGAACATGACAAGCTTTCTTAAGATAGTAAAGAAGTGCATAGTACAATGTCAATAAAATCAGATGGAGTGGAAAGAAACTAGAACACTAGAATCAGCAATTTGACAAATGCCAAATAGAGTTGAACATAACAAAACTTCCTCGTTCCACCAAAATATGCTCATGTTCTGAGCATTATGACACCGATAAAAAAGGCATCAGACAATTACCTTATACATCTCATGCAGAAGTTGCCTTGTGTAATGCCTCAGAAGGATCTCCTGAATGGACTCCCAACCAGCCATGTGATGTACTATTTTTAGCTCTCTGAGATATATTCTTGCTCCTTCAATGTCAGCAAGAGCCATAAGGCCTCTCTGTAACCATTCATCGTCTTATGTCAGCAAAACCTTTATGAGGGTATGAGCTAAAACTAACAAATATGCCACCAGGGAGGAAAATTCTCAATTTCAACATCAACCAGTGATGCACGGAGGATGTAATGAGCCAACCAGTGCAAATAACTGCTAGCTAAAAGAATTGAATCTATCATTTTACCTCATGTAGAAGAGAGATCAAATTACTATTTTTTTTTCTTGGTCACAGGGAAAGATCACATAGTGATGTCTGAAAAAGTTGCAAATTTTTTAATTGTAAGAGAAGCAAGAGATCATTGGCAATAACATCGATTTACTTAAATTCAAGAAAGCAGTTTCGCTGCAAATGTTTGTACTATAGTTATGGATATCCGACTTGCAGAGTTGACTAAGCCACTCTGATCTGCAGCAATAAGGTGTCTACTTCCCACATATTTGACCCAAAAAAGACGATCACAAACTAAGAATCACCAAATCACATGTACCCAGCAGAATTTAGCTCAAAAAATTTATATAGTAACTGATTAGAGTTCAAAATAATATCAACAAGTACAGCCCAGCAGCTTGCTTCTGAAGTCCTGGCTCAAAAGAAGCTAATTCGGGAAATTCAATCAAATCCATTCAAATTGACATGATATTTTACTATCCCACATCAACAATTAGATGGTTTGCCTATCCAACTACATTGAGTTAAAAACCTTCATAGAAAACTATCCAAAGATGTATAATTATAAACCCTGCCTAATAACTGTCCTGGGATGACGAGTGTACCATAAAGATAGACAGTAAATCCTAGAAAATCTCAGATGACCCAAATTCAGGTTCAACTTTCAACAATTGATACCTATAAATTATAGATATAGATACTCATAAATCTTTTTTATAGATTTATGCACAGGATTCCAGATAAAACTTAAACTGGCACTAAACGGTCTACAACTTCACCAGATATTAATAGTAATAAATAACAACTTTGATCAAGAAATAATGACCCCGGACAGAGTATATCCAGACAAGGAAATAAGAAGCATAGACAATCTATCAGCATCAAAATAGTATAGAATCAATAAACTTAATGTGAAGTACAGACTATTGAAACAACCATAATGGTTAGCCAAACATGCATTTATCTAGAAACATGGAAAATCGTGTATATGCATAGTTCATGAACAGACTGTCCAGACATGCAAATAAGAAGCATAGACAATCTATCAGCATCAAAATAGCATAGAATCAATAAACTTAATGTGAAGTACAGACTATTGAAACAACCATAATGGTTAGCCAAACACGCACTTATCTAGAAACATAGAAAATCATGTATATGCATAGTTCATGAACAGAATCGCACGTGTCAAAGTTCTAGGTCAGATGGATTCAAAGGATCAAATAGGAAATGCTAGGAACAGATAAAAAATCAAAAGCATGCATCATATGTCCGAGCAGGAATCCCTCATATCAAAGCTGTTGCAGCTAGCCAACATAAGATAAGCTACTTACATGCACGAGAGAATCTCCTGACATAGGGATCCCCATTCTAAGCATCCATGGGTCACTGGAAAAACTGCACAGCCAAATTATGTCACAGCAATACTCAGACATCAATGGGTATAACTCTCAAAAATAGGGAAGCGGGGCAATCTGTCACCTACCTTAGAGTGAAATTTATAGCTCCTACATCGAACATTTCAACATATATCTTTCTCTGTCTTCTGGCCAACTGATAAATTTGCTGCCAAGGTGCTCCAACTGGAATTACTGAGGGAAATAATACACTGATTCTTTGATTTTTGTTTTGAACACTACTGATAGGAATATGTGAGTGTGAGTTCCCTACAAGAGGGTTATCATGTAGAAGTGGTAGCAATGTCGGATCAGAAAAGGGCATTACTCCATTCTGGAATCTCAAGTAAACAGATTTAACAAACTCGGACAAGCCTAAGACCACTTCCTGCTCAAGCTCAAGATGAAACCCTGCCGCTCTGCCAGAATAAGTATTCAATAAGCTCTTGCTCTTGAAGATAAAAGAATAACCAAAGATCCTGATGTAACCAAAGATACTGATGCTAGTGATTAATACCTTAGCGTTATATATTCAAATGAAATCAATGATAGATCTTTCTTTCTCCACTTTGAAACAGCTAGATGAATCACCGATTTGCAGGGTTGGTCAGAGTCAAGTTGTGAATTCTCATTTTTCTGGGCACCATCATCGTAGTTAGACGAACTACTTCTGTATCCATGATTGAAGGACAAGATGACAGGATAAGTGGCAGCACGAACTTGGTTGTCTATTTGCAATGATAAAACCTTCAAAGAAACCTTCTGTTGATCCATGCTCTGAAGCAAATGAACCCTGATGCCCTTTGCACAGGCAAAAAGCAATTCCTACAAAGAATATGAATGGTGAAGGGACAGAAGACCGACCACAAATATCATGCCATCTCAATAAGCTTCTTCAGTCATACCTGTGGCAAAGAGTTAATCAAAGAAATACCAATATAAGGTATATCGATTGAGACCTTTTCCTGGTACTCAGAAAAGATTTCTTGTCTTTGCTCATGTTTCCTGTTCTCAATGGATGGATTCACATGGTAACTTGAATCGATAATGCGAAGAACCTGCAGTGAGGACACAAAAATAATGGTCAACAAGACTGACCAAAAAAGACTTATCATTAGTTGAATCCTTGAGAATGTGCACCTTTGTTGCTCCCACGGCTTGAGTAGAAATGAGCAATATTCTCTCCGGTTTCTGTAAGACAAAGAAAACTTTAATGTGAGTCAAATACTTCAAAATAAGACCCAATGGGACAGCTCACATACCGATTCTGCCGAAAGATATATAATTTCTTTTAATCATCTACATAACTCTAAAAATAAACAACATCGATCGCATGAATCAAGTACTAGGGAATACACGCACGCCCCATCTATTGAACATCTAAAAGAAGCTCTTTATGCACTCGATACTTTCTATTGGCATTCTTTTCTTGCTCATTCTGCAGATGAGTCATATATTCCTTGCTGAATAAACAGAACCAATTTTTTGTCTATATGCTTGTAGAACATAATTTACCCACACTAGCAGTTGACAAAACAAACGATAGAAATTTTAGTCACGCAAAAACAGAACATCTTGAATGAGTGCATGTTTTGTGCTAGTGCATGCATAACATCATATAGTGTTCATAGCATCATTTCTCCACTCGAATTAATTTACCAATTTTACTAGATATACAGCACATTGTGAGATTTTGTGGTACCACTACCAACTGTTCTAAAAGCTTAAGCTATTAGGTAAAGGCGTGGTTTATTATTTAAATATTCTAACACTCCCCCTCACGCTTAGTCTAGTCTTTTTTCCTAGTATTAAGCATGGAAATATTTAATTGGAGAGGCAAATAGAGCCTAGAAATATTCGAACTCGAGACCTCCAGTTTTGATACTATGTGAGATTTTGTGGACCACTGTCAACTATTCTAAAAGTTTAAGCTGTTAGATGAAGGCGTGATTTATTATTTAAATATTCTAACACATATCAAGTGGATACGTAGAAAAAATATACTTGTGCAGAATTACATATATAAATTGATTCCAGTAGTATGGCATCCACCACTAGAGGCTTTATTTGCAATATCCTAAATCTTGCACCTAATTGCACATCGATGTTATTTCGAGGTTTTACATGGCTGTGATGATAGGTGCACGATTACGTGCTTGAATGAAACAAAAATTATGTTGAAATATTATCAGGCATCGATTAACAACGGGTCCTAAATGCTCTTTATATTCATGTGGTCTCATCCATCTATAAGCTTAAGCATTTGGGTTTGACTTTCTAACATGGTATCGGAGCCAGTTATCCCTTACGCGAAGGTGCATGGTTAAAAAATCCCAATCAATGTGCATAGTCAAAATTCCACGTGCAGCTCGTAATCCGACTTGCACGTGAGGGGGGTGTCGAAATATTATCCCACATTGATTGACAATGGGTCCTAAATGCACTTTATATTCATGTGGCCTCCTCCACCTATAAGCTTAAGCTTTTGGGTTGGACTTTCTAACAAATCCATCCATTACATGTACCTCTCTGTAATTGGGTTGTGTTTATATGTTTGTGTTGAAGTATTATCTCACATCGATTGGCAACGAGTTTTAAATGCTCTTTATATTCATGTGGTCTCTCTCTACCTAATAGCTTAATCTTTTGGGTTGAGCTTTCTAACATGGTATCAAAGCCAATGCTATCCCTTTCACGAATGCGCGTGGTAAAAATTCCATGTGAATGTGCGATGTCAAAATTTCACATGTTGCTCGTAATCACGCTTGCACATGAGTGGTGGTGTTGAAGTATCATCCCACATCAATTGGCAACGGGTCCTAATGCTCTTTATATTCATGTGGTCTCTCTCCACCTAATAGCTTAAGCTTTTGGGTTGGACTTTCTAATAGTTTGCTTCAAGGAATCACTAGTTGGAGGGCCTAAAATTGAGTAGAATGGACATAGTAATTTGACTTTTAATCTGTCCATGAATCAGAAGAGTTGCAACTATTTTGTCCAGAATGAAAGGAAATGCTTAAATCCGAGCATGTTCTAGTGTTATTGTATAATGGCTTTGGTTAGGATTATAGAGCATGGAAACAGAAAGAAAAGAATGTGATTTCAACCTGAAATTATGTGTTAGCATTATGATGCGAGTGTTTATAAGGATTGACGTTTATCTTGTACTGTTGTGCATTCAATGCATGAATTCTCTATTGAAATGTGAATGCCTATTTGTGAAAATGTGGTAGCACAGAATGGTAAAGAAGGCATTAAAAACATTATAATGGAAATTCAATATCAAGAATGTAAGTGAAAGACATGACTCTCGTTGTATGACACTCAATTGCTATAAATGCTAGTAACATCATGCTTATCATAAGTGACCGCAAGACCCCGTGGGATATAAATAGGGCATATTGAACTGCTAGACCCCGTGGACTACAAATAGGAAAATTGTATTGAACACCTTCTTGGCTATGTCCCTTTACAGGAAGAATCTCTGGCCAGTAGACACGTGAGTTGTTAGACGCCATCTGTGAATATTCGATGGGCTAGTAAGTGGTATCTTTTGTATTCAAGAGATACATGTCACATGTGTGTGTTCGACTTTCCATCATTGACATGAAATTGTTAGAGCCCACATTGTCTAAATGGAAAAATCAAGTAACATTGGCGCGTGATTAAACCGTGATTGTACAGGTAACCTGTCTTTACCTTTATTTGTCAATAGCCTCTCTCTCTCTCTCTCTCTCTCTCTCTCTCTCTCTCTCTCTCTCTATATATATATATATATATAAGCATTGAGTTAGCTGATGGAAGGAGATTTTCTATTTTAAATCTTGAAGATTCATTTAACCAGTGGTTGTTTGCTATTTTCTATTTTAAATCTTGAAGATTCATATAACCAGCGGTTGTTTGCTCCTTACTTATATTTTCCAGGTCAGACAGATATTGGAGTTGGAAATTGTGGTGGATGATGGATCATTAGGCTGGGATTATGGAGGATTTAGTTTTTCGAGTGGTGGATTGGGTTGAAACTATGGAATAGTTGAATAGTTCTTATACTTCTGTTTTACTGTCATGCAGTGTATATAGCTCTATGTGTGTACAGGGTGTATCAGACCAACGTGTTGCCCAACATGTGTGTGTTTGATTGCCAGGCTTATGTGTTGCCTGCATTGTACATTTTAGTATCACCAATACCAGGTTTAGTGTTAAAAGAGTTTTTATGCTAGCAAGCCCATGCGTGCTCGATATATCTATACTTCCTATGTTGATGTAACACAGATTCGTGAGCTATTTGTGGTATTACTTGAGGTTGCACATTGCTTGGAAGAAACAGTTATTTACGTGTAAGTATTACCTATATCCTTTGGACAGGAAGGTTAGGAAAAAGAATAGGCCTACTCTCGGGGTTCATTATTGGTAAATTTCTGGTTTGGGTTATTACATTATCAAAATCCTTTCAAAGTCCGTTTCTTTTGCACCTTTATTTCTATCGCCAATTCTACTCCAGACCTACGGTAACTATCCCTCCTAAGAAACTAATCAGTGTTTTGTATTTCATCTACATGCCAAACAAAGAAATAAAATCCAACTTGGTAAATATCAGAATAAATATCGGGTCACTCAAGGAAGAAAAAAGAACAGACAAAAAGTTTTTTCTTTTGATTTGCCATCGGTAGAACATCAGACCTCAGAAGTTGCAGGCAAATGGACAGCCGTGCTCTCCCTTATATCATCAAGAGCATATGATCCTAGCACACGTTCCCCAGGTACCTTTAATACATAAACGAAAGTTGAGTATCGAACATCTTAACGAAGACTTATCTGAAAAAAATACAGGACACAGAAAAAACGAAGAATACCTCAACTATAAGACGGTGCGGATAGCAGGGTTCATCCCATGCATAAGGGCAAGAATGGTAAGAAGGAACCATAGTTTCAAAGCTTTCGCATTTCTGTTGATAAACACGTAATCTCTAAAGAACAAAAAAAAAAGAAAAAGAAATATACAGTTAATATTCTGACTTGGTAATAACAATATGCAGTGCACTACAAAAAAAGAAAGAAAGAGATATTGATTGGTTAATGTAAGTAAAATAATATTGAGACATAACAAACCTCCTTAGAGAAATTCTCTATGCGGTAAGGCATATAACCTGAATCATCATCCGATAACAAAATCAGGTGTGTTCCTGGGTTTTTATGAAGACTAACAACAGCATTGTCATCCCACATGGAGATATCAGCATTCTGCACTTCAACGCGTATCATATTTACTGCACCAGAGATATCGTTCCGCACTTTCACTTGTGTGTCACCTAAAATTTCTGGCAAGAAACTGCCCGACCATTGCCATCCAGGTTCATCATAACTTACGCAAACCAGCAAGTCCCTGTAACGAGTAGCAAAAGCAAGAATTGATTTAGCTATTGCAATCATCAGCAAGCAAAGAACTTGTCATTGTGCAACCACTTATTTTGAAAACTTCAATTGTTAGAGAATGGTGTCGATTCAATGTTATAATGTAACAAATTTTAGGTGCTCTAAAAGCATCAGTCCATTGTACCTCAGCTACCGGATACATGAGGTTCCTATGCATTAAAGTGAATATTCCCTCAATCCAATGGCTGAAATGCACCAAGAGCAATGCTACTAGAGCATGTAATGATGACTTCAATTTAACCCTACTTGGACAAAGAATCTAGTAAGATGCTAAACAACTCAAGTATGAGAACCAATACATATGGGTGAATGAATTATTGACATCCAAATCACATAAAGGAGGAAAACTGACAAACAAATGAACTAAGTGGGACAGAAAATGAACTCGAGACATCTTGGTTGGATACCATATAGGACTGGGAGATCACTAAACAAACGATTGAGCACTCAATTACAAGAAAGCATCGTTACATAATGCCGTGCTTAAATCTCTCCAGGTCCTTCATTTTCATGCCCAATTATAATCAATTCCATAATTCAGTTCTAGGCCAAATACCATCCCACACCAAGGGGCACGAGACAACTCTCTCTAAGGAACTCAACAAAATACCCCCCTAACTTCGGGCCATTTATCCTGCTTTCCCTCACCATTTCTTTCATCTAGAAGGGGAGCATAACAACATTCCAATACAAACCCATGTTCTCATCTACTGGCATAAGTTCTTGTGGTGTAATCTTTTGACAAGAGAGAATAACTACTAGGTATGCTAGGGTCAAAACTAGGTACAGTTAGTTTCACCAGGGCAGTCCAACATTAGCTAAGAGATTAAGGTGAATGAAATCATTCCTCTAGCTGCACGATTAATTGCAGTAATGCCTACTATGTTGTAGGTCTAATACAGGTTTACTGCATATTATATAGACTGCTTGTAGCAATATCTATTCCTTAAAATTCATATTAAAGCCAAAACTGTAATATTCTAGAGCGCAGCCTACTATGGAGCCATTGCATGCCTACTTTCAGCTATATGCAATAGAGATTCCGCAAAAGCCCTATCTCTTTCCTGCTCCTCCCTATACCGGTGGTGAGATGATATCAATTTTCAATGATGAATTACATGATGACTGAAATTGAGACTGTAACTTAACAATTTCACACGATGATGTAATTAGTATTATGTTGAGTGCACAATAATTTATTTAATGACAACACTATTTATAATTGATAATATAGTTAATAATAATAATGTACTAATGCAATTTTTATATGCTTAGTAGGTAACACATTTATCTACTAAAATAATCTGATTATAGTATTTCACATTTGTAATCATGTAATTAGAGAAAGTGGTAAGGAATTTTGGAGATTTTATCCCTATTCCTTTGCTATTACGGTCTCAAACAAGAGAAAGCAATAGTTATTCCATCACTAAAACCAAACAGTGTAATAGCTATTACAGTCTGTACTACTAGAACCCTGACACCTTATCTATTAGTGCAACCAAATGTGCCATAGATACTGTTACCAACTTCAGAGTGAAATAAGAACCAATGGAAGCGAACAAGAACAGTCTTTGGAATTTTACATCAGAGGAAAATGACATTCATACCACACAATGTATGTCATAATAAATCCCCTATTCTGTACAGCTGGCAATTTTGAGTACCACATAACCAAGAATTAAATATGACTCGAACATGAGGAAAAACATAACTTTGTACGGTTTAACTAAACATGGTCAGAATACCTTGTGCTATCTGCCCAGTGAAGATGAGAATGTTGCTCTTTGCCCAAATGGAAGATGAAGTCAGTTCCCTTCTGCTTATAGCATAACTCCTTGCTGCAAGCATTACTGATGACATATCTGCAAATAGAGAAGAGATGAACAAGCTAGCAGGATGTAGTGCACATCTATGATCATTCTTTTTAGTGGAGCTGCAATACCTGGGCTGAAAAGTGATGGCCCTTGTCTTCCCAGCAAATGGTTCAGAAAGAACAGATGAAGTCACAGATATTACATATGCAGCGTTTTGCAATGGTTGAGGAACAAGAACACTGGTGAATCCACTAGCAGGAATAAGAGGAAATGGATTTGACCATAAGTTGCTAGACAATTTTTCTTTGACACGTATAGGCAGAGATCTACATAGCCTAACCATATTATTACCCAGACTTGAACTGGGGTGAGGGGAATATGCATACCCCTTAGCCTTCCCATGGCCATCATCTACAATATTCAAGTTGCTGGAGCTTGACTGGTTGCTCCAATGCCTTCCTCTATTCGGAGAAAACAGTGAGATTCTTCTTTGATCTTCCTTACCATCCTTTTCCAAATGCATAATGGAAGGTCCCGATTTGATCAGAGGTTTTCTGGCCATCCTCTTACCATCAGCAACCGCATCATTCCAAGTTGGAACAAAAGAATTGTCGGAAGAGTCATGCCAAAGGCAATCAGTTTGTGATGCTGGAGATTCTGAATCATGATCATGATTACAAGATAAAAGGCTGAGGCCCTCCTTCTTGATATGAACTTGTTCTTGTTCTACCAACTCATAGCATGATGGAACAGTGAATAAACTTTCTTTCAGTTCATGAGCAGAGTTTGATATGCTGAGTGGAAAACCAACACAATTATAGATCAAATAGGGAACGAAGATAAAAAGCTCCCGAGCCCCAGAAAATGCATCCAATGTCTTCTCGACAGTAACATATATAGGACCTAAGTTTATTGAACAGAACATTAACAGCTTATTAAAATACATTTGCATAAAAAACCATTGCCAAAATATGCAGTAGATATGAGTTACCATTGTTGATAAAAGGATCGAAAGTCAAGGTCTCTGACGCTGTAAATTTGGTTCCACTGAACTTGGCTAAGGTAGTGAATGATTCTGCAGGAGAAAATCTTGAAACTGAAGGTTTAAATTCCTCCATATGAAATTCAATCCCCAGTTCATGCGAAGGGTCAACGTGATGGAAGTTTGTTTGCACCTGAAACTAAGAAATTAATAACTTTCTAGACGCAGCTTCAACAGTATGCTGGCATATAAAGAGAAGAACAGAGCGCTACATACAAATCAAACATGTCAGTTTTAGCAGGTAGAATTCAAACCTCTGAAAGCAGTGCTGTGTGACTAACTCCTCCACTTTCAATAGTCAATGACACAGCTTGTGGAAGATAATTGTGAACCACCAAAGGAGTACTCAAACTAAGCTGGTAAATAAAGTGTTTACTTGATTTATCAAGGCCAAGTAGTAAATCCTCACAATGTTTCCCAGCAGGTTCCATAGAAATATCTTTTAGAAGAAGATCAGAAACCTTCTTTGGTTTTACAGATGGAGGCAAATAGATCTTCTTTAATGACAAACAACAGCGGAATGGATCACTACTTGGATGTGAAGGATAGCATACAAATGAACGAAGGGATCCAATCTTGCTTTCTTGGGAGAGAATATTTGGGAGATTATGAGGTTCACTCCATACATAAGAGTTTCCCAAAGGTCGCCACCTTATACGACCAGCTTCAGCTAAGTGCAAAGGGAGTGGAGAATTCTGCCCAGGATAGATAGGATCTATAATCTGAAATAGTGAAATATAAAAGATAGATTAGAATTATGGGGGAGAAAATACAGATGGTACAGAGTTTTTTATTCTTACACAGATAAAAATCTCCTCCTCTATAGAAATATGTTTAAGTTCCTTACCTTTGGAGATACACCCAATGGAATGTCAAACCGCAACTCCAATGGCACAGAAGTTTCATTGCATACTATGACCTGAAATTTGTAATTATAAGAAGGAAGCGAATGATCAAACCCTTAAAAAGTACACGAGCAATTTTTCACATACCGTCGAGTACAACCGAATTAACTTACTGAAGCGCTGTACTGAAACATCAAAGACAACAGGGACAATAAAACCTTCTCCCGCATTAATGCCCTCTTCGAGATTTGTGTACCTTGGAATATCCACGGTTTTCTCAAGTTCTAAGTTATTCGATGCCTTAGAAAAATCCACCACAAAATAGCTCAATCCAACAAGATCCATGGAAATTGGCACAGAAGGAACAGAGGTTCCATCAAGCTTGATTGAAATAAAGTGGTGAGCCACTCCACTTGATTGCTTCTCATTTAGTTGACCAGAGGAACGAGTGGGTCTAAAACGAAGCAATTGTTCCTCGGGAGTCTCATTACTATATATTGGGACAGAACAGCTCGATTGCACTAGACTCCAACCCTTCACTTCTTTGGTATCAAGTGCAGAATTTCCTGATCCTTGAAAAATACAATATGATAGAGGCAAAGAAGTTAAGTTCTGAAGAATATAAGGAGCATATCTTCCTATAGAGGCATCTTCCATATAAGGAGAGTTCAAGAATGTCCGTGTTTCTGAGAGTTCAGTCGGTTTCTTTTCATCCCAAGCATCCTTGATCATCTCAAGAGCCCTGCAAACAGACTATAACAGGCAACCATAATGACCAAGATGTTAATCACTCACGAAAGCCGTTAAGCTTAAACAGTATTTAGTGTAAGTATATAAGTTCCTGGCATCAAATTATAGCTACATTTGAAAGGATCAAAGAGTTCCCCATTTGAAGAACAAAACATGCATCCTGTTAATTGAGGTAAAGAACAGTTCTTACCATCTTAGCTACACTATTGCCACTCTTATCAACTGATTCCCTCACCATTTTGCATGTTTGAAATTTAGTCTCTTTCCGCAAGTAAAATGTTTTTGTTCCGGGTTTTTGGTTTTGGTAGCATTGTTCAATCTCTAAAACTATATTCTTCACTGAAGAAAAAAAAATCTCAATTAATAATAAGAAATCAGCGACTGTCAGAAGCTTCCCTCCTACACTAGTTTTCCAGCTGTTGAAGACATTTCAGCAAATCGAACTTGAAGTACTACATTCTACTAAAGAGTTAATACACAGTAGTGTTCAACCAAAAAAAAAAAAAAGACAGTGGGGAAATGGAAAGAAAATTATACCTCAAGAAAGGATTCCGTAAAGTTCAAGTTGAGCTGAGCCACAGAGTCAAGACGGATATCCGTGATGATGGAACTATTCAGAAGAATACTGATCTCACGTTTCCTACTAATGCTAATCTGAAACTTCCAAGGTTCAACGAATGGCTCCCACATGACCTGTGACAAATTTTTACCATATGTTCACAAGAAACTATTTCTGACAACTTTGCATTCAATAAACTACTTACCTTGTGAATGTTGTTATAGTTAGCTTCAAGGTCACTCACAATTGAGCACTCTACAGTAGTTCTACACACATTAGAATGGAAGATCAAGTTCCTGATAAGAATTTCCAGGAGAGGTCCACTGCAACTCCACTGCATTAAATCAGAATGAAATTCAAGACTATAAATGATTCAGTCAAACCCTAGAGACATGTAATATGTGATTAAATATAATGAGAAAACAACAAAAATGATCCTTAATGCACAAAATATATCTAAAAATTTTCCTTATGTATGAATGCAAAGTAAGGCAAAAAAATCCACACCAATCATTGCAAGTATTATAAGGCAACAATTAAGCGTAGCAAGCAATGAAGCTTCTTCAGATCCTATTGGCCTGTGAAACTTTTTGAACCCACATGTATTTGACAACAAAAGATCATGTGTCTTAAGGTCATATACAACAGATCTCATCATGCCACTATGCCTAATTATGCAGACACTTGCAAATGCATCTGACTTTTACTGTTAGGGTTAACACATGTTTAATGTACTCTTGAAGACAAATCTAATCTTCCTTCCTTCCAACGGCAATGTTGCTTCTCCGGACTGTAATCCCTTTAACTGGTCACAGATTCCACTTTTCCCATGTTAATTGTGATGCCTCCAACTGAATGACATTCTCAAAAAATATGTATCTGAGGCCATCATCGATTAAAGATTTTTCCTTGGCAAGCATATAGAGGGGTATTGCTAGCCAGATTCAGTGCAAAAACAGCATCATTCACCATTCCCAAAACAGTCATCAAACCTACAATAGATGGACAAAGGAAACAGACAGCAAATACAAGTTCAGATTTCTCAACATACCCTTCCATCGGTCAGCAGTAGAGATACCTTCCGCACATGGAGCTTACACTCAAAACAACCTATTGCAAACTGAGAGGAACCTCCTTCAGGAATACTCATAGCAACATCATGCCAAAAGTAGAATACTTGATGTGAAAGCACCAGATCTATATGGTTGCACTGAATATCTGCAGAGACATGTCTATTATCAGTCTTGCCATTATAAATTTCTGCCTCAAGAGTGATCTTAAAAATCTGGACAAATGGGGACGAGTGAAGGTCACAGTCTTCCATTATCTCAACGTTCAAGCTTATATTTTCCACAACAGATCTCAAGTTGGAATTCCTCTCGCTAATGCACAATTCAGTGCATTTGCTTTTGATAGTGAGCACAGCGAATTTGCACTGTTTCTTCCCCAGCATGGAAGACGACATATTATGATTCTCAGCAGGTCCACATTTGAATTTCCCATACATGCAGCAGAAATTGCACACATTAATGGGAAAATGAAATGCAACACCAATGTTTTCTAATTTCACAATCAGGAAAGCTGCGTCCTGCTTGATATTATCTGATACAACACAATCAGAAGAAGCCAAATTTGAAGGACTTTCAGGAACTATAAGCACTGTATTCTCAACAACATGAGGATCATCATCTGCATTTGCTGATGATGCTTCCCAATGATCAGCATCAGTCATTTCTCCAATAATAGAACTGATCACGTCAAAGATCTTCATCCACTCCAACAGCTCCAACCAAATATCAAGAGAAGGAAGAACAATAGCTAGCTCATCTTTGACCTGATCAAATCTGGAGTAAGTAATGCCGAGAACTGATGAAGCTGAATGAGGGGCAGAAAATCTTGCTAAAATTGCATGACTTCGTAAAGAGTACAAGACCACTGAAGAGAAGCTCAAGTTCAAGAATTCAGCCGTCTCATTTCTCAATGATGCAGAGCACTTAAACTGCATCTCAGCCCTAGCTAATGGCTCCAAAAGGATTGAGTCTTTTGTTGAATGATGCAACTTTGTTGACAATGAGTCAATAGAGAGTACAACTTCTGTTAAGAGCATGCTTGGGACCACAGGTAAGGAAGTGTTATACTTGTTTATGGATCTCCTTGACTGAAGAAACTGTAGTACATCTGAAGTGAAAAGTTCAGACTCCTCTTGGACTGAAGACAACTGATTTATGACATCCAACAGTGTAGCAAATCCATCAATTAGAAAATTGTCTGTTCACATAGAAGGTAAAAACCATCAGTAATTGAACACACAGAGAGTGACATGCCAAATTCAGAAGACCCATAGACTGTTCATGAAAAGATAGAACCAGCTTACCATCGGCCATAAGTTCACATACATAGATCTTTCCCATGATGCACATAGAAGCATCAGAAGAAACATTCTCCCATGGTATTCTTAGCCATACATCGGCATTGAGTGTCTCGATCAAGGTGTGAACATATTTCTGACCACGTTCATCTACACCTAGCCTACAATCTCTATCATCCTTACATAACAAAACTGAAAGCGATAACTGCCGTCCAAACATATTTAAACAGTGACTTTCCTTCGAGATTTTGTACTCTGGGACCAAACATTCAGAAGGAAGGTCCTTCGATAAACCATTCAGAGATCTGCCATCCACAAAACTACAGTACAACTGTGGTATTTCAAGTTTTAGAAATTGAGAGCCTCTCTCTTTCTGAATTAAAATTACTGTGGAGTCCAATATCTCGAATTTATAAACAAGTGTACTCTCGCTTTCTGCACACTGGTTGCTACTATTTTCAAAATTGAGCTGCTTACTTGAATATGAAGTCCACTCAGGCAATGAAAAGTAACCAATTAATATGGCCAAATATTCAGGAGGTAGAATGCAGCACACATGCTGAATGCCAATGCTCACTTCAACTTGGGAACTAAAATGAGTGTTTCCTTTCTTCACACGCACATTTAAAACAGGAGAATGATTCTCAGAAGAGGGACCCCACAAAAATTCGTTTATCCTTTGACTCCACCATGATGATGTCAGAACTAATTCCTCAGCTGAACACAAGATATCCAGGGAATCTTCAGAGAGGATAACTGCCGAGTTAACTGTAGGCAGCGAAACTGTCCCAATAATGCATGAGGAATCATGAAAATGCACTTTGACACCACAGAGGTTCAGATTAAGGACAAACTGATTGGTAGAGGATTCAACAGGTAGAGAACGAGCATCCATACCAAACAAGGACTTCAGTGATGATGTAAGACAAATCTTGGATCTCTTTTTTGGTATGGACTTAGGATTTCTTGATTTTCTAGTTCTTGTAGTGAAATTATTCCTCCAATCAGCAACATCATAGAGAAGAGAATTCTCAAGGCTACTCCAATAACCAGAAGGACGGATAGTGACAAATGGAAAGTGACTTAACATAATGCTTGCATGATCAAGGCATCCAACTTCAATGAAGTTTGAAAAACCAAACCTTTGACTCCCAGCACCAGGTAGAGCTATTGAAACTCTTTTATCTTCAATGAGGGGAGACAAGATTTCAGTGTTACTAGACATACCATACCCAACTAGTCTGTCGAAAAATTCTTCCATCAAAGGAAATATGTAAGGGTGACAATGCAGATCACCATTATTCAAGCGTATGAAAAAATTATGGAAACCAGTGGTTTCCTTTCTAGAAGCTTCATAATCTAAAGAAAAACAAAAATCAGCAGATGTGACTGTTCTGTAGTCGATTTTGTCCATGTTGCTGGCCCCAATACTGAAACCCTGTTGACGAGGAGCACCAGTAGTAGACATACTGCCAAATGAGCAGACAGTATGCTTTTTCCTTTCATCCTTCAAAGAATAAATAATGATGTTCAAAGCCTTTGCACATATCCAGCACTTCAGAAGCTCTGTACAATCATACCTGTTGAAAATAGGCATTGCATGAACTTAACTTTCCTGAAAAATAAAAAGAAAAAAAGTCTGGCCAGCATAACAATTAAATAACATTCTCAATTTTACAAGACCTTGAGGGTTCTCTTCTTGAGTGTACAATGAGAACAAAACAGAGAACATAGCTACCCTACAAGGAGTATCTAATTCCACATCAACATTAATAACTCGAAGTACATTGCCTTTAATTCTTTTCTTTTAATCAACTATTGCTATAAAAGAGAACTATGAGATGAAAACAGTTACTTATGATAATATAGGAAAAGCTATGCACAGACTCCCTACACCTATGTTTTTTCATACACCCTTATTTTGGGGAAAATTCCGGATTAACGAATTTTACGGGTTTTATTTTCCACAATCTGTGTAAAGCAACACAATTCGTGGAAGAGGCATCAAGGGAGTACAAACCTGTTTATTTACAAATAAAACTTTTTCCAAGTAAAGAAACAAGCTTTAACAATGGAAAGGCTGTTCTTGCACACTAGGAGTATACAAGAACTAAAAAACAGTGAAAACCAAAAAGAAAATGCACTCTAATGTGTTGACAGCTCAGAACAACCATCAAATGCGCTTGAAAGATAGAAAAACATAAGATGGACACCGAAATTCTTCTAACAATATTTTTTTCTCACGCAATGCACCTCACAAGACATAAAGTGAAAGCACTCCACTTCTCTTAGGAGGATGAGATCCACTGACTAACTTCCAGAAATGAAACAGGTGAAGAACTGTCCTTGGCATCAGCCAACACATGCTAGGAGAGTCAAAAATTTAATTCCAGAAGTGATGAACAAAGTTACAATAAAGAAACAAGGTACACTATGGCCAAAAAGATTGAAACGAAATACTAAAGGAACGAACCAAAAAGGGCACATGAAAGAGAGGAGAAAACACAATTACAATCAAGCAACACTTAAGATCTACAACTGAACAATGATAACCTAAGTAAATATTAATTTCTAGCTGAACGTATAAATTACAGACATCCAATTATTAATGATCAAAAGTATGACATGCATATAAAGCCGACTAAGAAACAAGTTTTACATACAACCACTACCTGATATCTAATTCAATCAGAGAGAAAGTGCATGCAGAGTTGTTCTCCCCTTCATTCTCAAGGTCAACAAGTAGAGTGAATTCCTTCAAATTTGCAGCAATTGAGAAACCAAAGATTAAACTTCTCATATTGTTCAAATTGTTGGAATATGAACTGAGGCTCCTGACCGGCGAAAGTTCATACTGATGACGCACAGCTTTTACATATTCAACCAGTTCCATTGCTGCAAGGTATATAGAGGGGGAAAAATGTGCATCAAGCCTGGAGACTGTCATACAAACCTGAAATTATACAATAGAGAACAATATAAATTTATAATCAGAGGAAACTAAATGAATAATTTCTATGAGAACCCCAAAAAAAAACATGTAACATGTCTCTGGCAACCATGCACATAATCTGATGATGAAGTTCAAAGGTGCAGATTACACTTATATACCTATAAGGATATAGGTATTCTGCACTCGTTCTGTTGCCAGTGGTGATGAGCCCAAAAAAAAATTATTAAAGCTTGACTTCTGAAACATAAGGCCAGTGATTTGCATAGAGAACTCTTAACATAGAACTCATTGAGGTTTTATATGGCAAATGAAAGAACAGGTTATTTGGGATTTGCTTTTCCTTTCCCTTTGTCTCGCTGAAAAAAAACAATTTGCATTAAAACTCCAAGGAGACAGAACCCAAAAGGAGATAGCAAAAAGTTGGCAAAAAGCATATCCTATGCCTATCAATTGGGAAATTACAGTTTAACGAAGGTTTTGGATGACTTTTCAGCAAGGTTTCCCATTTTTGGCCTTTAAATGTTACGTACAAGTTATTCTTGCGTCAATAACCAACCGTGTAAAGTGTCATGTACATCTGCGTTGTTTAACATCGTGTTGCTAGGAGCTTAAGAGGCTCCAAAGTCTCCGGGAAACTTATAATCTGTTAGGGAGCATGCAGCAGAAGCCCAATACCTTTCGCCCGGGGATATCACCAAAAGGGAGCCTAAGTACAAGCTTGTTAACATATCCAGTAGGATCTACCTTTACTCAAAAGCTCAAGCCAATGAATTATGGGCCAACTAGGATATATTGACTGCTCTACACCACAACACCACACCAATTATCCGATGTGGGATTTCTCTAACACAACTCACAAGTGCATCCCAACATAATCATACCACCACTTGAGTGCAAAACCATTTTGAGCAAGCCTGTTTATTGAAGATGAAGAAAGAGATCTGTCTTACAACTCTTTGGTTTTGGCTAATGTGGATGGAGAGGAACGTAAGAGTTACTAAAGGTGAAGAAAGAGATCTGGCAGGCATAATAAAAGTTCACCATCGAAGTTTTTCTTATATACATAGATGGTTGGAGATGGTACATATCTTAGACCTACCTGATACTTCTCCTGCAAACGAGTTTTGTTCGAGGGCTAGCAACCCCCTTGGTGCCACTTCAGCGACGTTTTGTTTTAACCAATGGAAAGACATCAAATGCTGAAAACTACTATATTGTATATATCTTTTTATTGAATTAGGATGCTCTCTTTTCTTTATGCTGACGATGTCCTAGAGCTACTTGTCATGTTACCTGATCTGTTTGTTCTCATTCTACAGACTACTTCCATCATATGAAGGATTAATGTGTGAAACTCATCTTTCTAGTTAATTAAGTTATTCATCTATTCTCTCTCTTTTCCGATTGGGAGATTCCTCTTGGACCTTCAGTGGGAATGAGATATATCTCTGGAGTTTGCTGCAAAGTGGTAATTTGGCTATGGAAGACCAAAGCACCTATTCTTATCCTTCAAGTTAGACAGCCAAGTTCATGCTGCAGTTTCTTAACATTGACAAAACTACATAGTTGAGGATCACAGTACCGTTCCTTAACATGCGACTGTTGATGATAAGTTGCAGTTCTAATGTTCTACACATCTCGACGCCAACAACCCTAGCCTCTCCATAAACTGTGAAATAGACCCTGCAACTAAGGCATCCATCGGCAAAAGCACACAGAGTACCAATTAAGTGAGCTACACGCACAGACACATGTAAGCATAATCACGCACAAGTACTAATCTCACCTACCCACCAACATGCCAATAGGCACTTCAAAAACACAAGCTTTCATTTGTGAAAAGCATGCACACAGATTAGAAGAGGATAAGACTACCTCTAGTCTTTTTGATATTAGTTTATCCATAATGGCACAGGATGCCAGGAAACCAGAAGCAGAGAAATTCTCCAAAACTGCGACTGGTTTAGAATGAGAAGATGAGATTAGTTTCACCTGAAACAGCAAAAACTATGTTAATCTTAACGTTTAGATTCCAGTAGGAAAATGAAATGTTTGTTCTTTTGATTAAGAAACAGCAAAAGAAAATGCTGAGGCACCCAAAAGGTTCTGAAGACAGACCTCGCAATTGTCCAGCTTGACCTCAAAATGATCACACAGATCCGAAGATTGGAGCTCCAAGAAATCATATTTTGGAAGAGAAGATGAAACGCCCTTAGGTGCATAAGTCTGGTCTTCATCCAAAAGGCACTTCGATTTAATAAGAAAGGCTCCGACCTTCAATGACTGAATAATTATGGCAAGACAAGTCAGATTCAATTCCATGCTTAACAACCATGTAAGCAACTCAATGAAGATGCCAAACTACAATGGACAGAACTAAAAGGTCGTCATATTTAAAAGAAAAGAAAATTACATTCGCATTCTCGTTTAAGCAGAACAGAAAAGACCCACAAGCGAAAACACAATTAGTTCTGTTAAATATTTTCACAAATGTCTTCATAAATTTCAAGTATCCTATGATAGTTATAAACTGCTCCAATAAACACCAGGCAATCGGCCTGATGGATAGTTGCAAGGTTACCCAATATGCAGATCACTCCATTATGTTGAATGAAGACGGTAAATTCAAATGCCAAACGAAATCACTAATTCTGAACAGGAATGTTTTTGAAGATCAAAATAAATAATCTGGAAAATCTAATAAGCATCTCCCTCTTCTCCCCTCCTCGTGCACACACGACTGAAGCGCTTGTATCCAGATGGCCATAGATGACGAGTGCAGATCTCCAGCCATCTATACTCGGCATGTTATACCTTGACTTGTGCAGGTCGTATGGAACACCAGATTTAGCGATTCAGATCGCCAATGAAGAAAGGATGTCTCAGTAACAGTGGATAGCAATTGGGGGGTGGGGGTTATATCAGGACTTAAGGGGTTTGACATCCAGCGCCAGCAAAGAAAAGGATAAATTGCACAATCATTTTGTAGTTGGATATGACAAGAAAGAAGTTCAAATGACTTGCTAAAAGAAGTTCTATTAGTTATAAAATGCTGCTAAGATATAAGTACATCAATCACTGAGGACCCATTTCCTCACAGCCAAAACATTTCAGAAAAATGGTTCTTCAACATACTATCAGAGCTTCAGCTCAAGGGCCAGGACAGCAATACAGTCCCTCCCTTAAAGAATACCCACAGCAATTACTTACAGGTTCATCATTGATCTAGCTAACAGCTTACACTTTCAAATTGGACTTTCTGATATGGTCACATTCAAAAACTGACTCAAAGGCCATATATATTTTGTATTTTAACACATCTAACAGCACTAACATGTGAAAAGTTAAAAGAGTTGAATCCAAAACCATTGCATAAAAGGAAATGAACAAAAAGACAAGCACCAAAATGGAGCTGACGGAGAGATGATCAATGAAGTGCAGTTTCTGGCCATGGACATTATGTTCTATGTTTCATATCCAAGACTAACCATTTCGCATAGTTCTGAGTCTGCACCAGTCCACGGCACATTTAAGATGACATCAATGATATCGACATTCCATGACACTTTTCTGTGACTTGACAAAACATATCTGCAACAAGAAAGACAAATCAATAAAACAAACTTATGAGGTACATTTGAATGGTTTTTGGACAAAATCACATTACAGCTGACATTAAGAATTCCTTTGAAAAGACAAAATAGCACAAGTCAAATGCTATAGAGAACATACTCGGCTTTAGAAAGTATTCGAATTCTGTCATCTTCAATGCCATCTAGTGAAGAGAGTATCTGCACCAGAAAGATAATATTTTCAGATTTATTAGATACCATTCTGTTACGACAATTTTTACCTTTGTTGGAGCAAAACACTTGGAACAGAAAAAACTCAATAAAACAATGGTCATCTCCAAAAAAAATATTTGGCAGCTCTATATGTAAAAGCTACTTCGCAAGGATCAACAACTAAAAGAAACACATTAATTCTCCTTTTTAACCGAAACTCATTATGTAACCTGAATACACTAATAGAGCACCCTTTTGACTAGCAGGAAAATTTGTTATTTATGAGAGAGCAAAAATTATCTAAGGACCCTAATGAGTGTTGGGTTATTTGTACTAATATTGCTTGACTCCTTGTATCAATTCTGGTGGGGCAAGGAGAAAGGCATTGGACGAGGAAGTTCTGAAGTGGAGATAGGCTTCTTCTTTGTCCTTGAGAAAAAATTTTAATGGTCGATTGCTGCCTTCATTTGAGATCAACCAGGGTGGTTCTTGGACAATTCTGTTTCCAGAAGCCCACGGTGCTAAAGGGTGGTGGAAATTTACATGAATCTCCTTGAGTTAGGACAGGTTACGCTCCCAGGAGTGACGTGAGACAAATCAGTGCAAAAGCCACAAAAACTTCTTCCTTCTTGTGAAGTTCGACCCCACTGGGACTTCATCTTCTGGAAATTGCACAAATTGTGGCTTTGTTTGAATGGGAGATTTCAGCCAAACCAAAGCTTTGCTGAGATATTGATTGAGAAGAAAAAACTAGAGTACCTAGGTTTGATGTTACTGTTAGAGTACAAGGGTAAAATAGTCTTTCATATGGTTTGAGAGACTAGGGTTATAAGGGACGTATAAATACTCTTGTAACTTTTACTTTGAAGATTGAATAAGTTTTTCTCATATCATTACATGGTATCAGAGCCTAATCACCTAGATCTAAACTAACCACCACCACCCACCAGCAGCCACCGTCGCTCCGACCACCAGCGACCGGCAACCGACCCAAGCACCGATCAGCGCGCCTCCAGGCGTAGTCGCGCGCGACCCAGGCGCGGTCGCGCGTCTCCCAGGCGCGACCCAGGCGCGCCTCCCAGGCGCGGTCGCGCGCCTCCCAGGCGCGACCCAGGCGCGCCTCCCAGGCGCGGTCGCGCGCCTCCCAGGCGCGACCCAGGCGCGCCTCCCAGGTGCGACCGAGGCAGTCAGTGCATCTTCTAGGCGCTTCCCCGCAAGGCGTGTCTCTCGTGTGCTCACACCCAGGTTGAAATTTTGATGTGAGACTCCTAGATTTTGTTGTAAGGCTCCTGTTGGTTAAGGTCGAAGGATGATTGGCAGATCTGGAACGTTGTCGGTTGGTCTCGTTTACTGAAAGCTGAGTGATTTGTGGTGATGTGTGGTAGTTTGCTGGTTTAGTGTCTGTTGAAGTGTTGAAATCGCTGAATTATATATTGTGCTATGGCTGACAAAGAAAAGAATGTGGTTACTGAGGTGGTATCATCGTCTTCTAGTCGTTTGACTGAGAAGAAATTGGAGGGAGTTAGCAATTTTCAGCAATGGAAACATATTGTGACATTAGTATTGACAGGGAGAGACCAACAGGAGCACTTGACAGGTGATGGGGTATCGAGAGAAAAGAATTGGAAGACTATGGATGCTAGAATCCTTGGTCAAATGTTAAATTCTATGGAATCTAATGTTGCAGATTTGGTTACACACATTGGTACTGTGAAGGAGTTGTGGGATTATCTGAATATTCTTTACTCAGGACAAAATAATTTTGCTAGAATTTATGAGGTGTTCCGGGAGTTTTGCAAAACTGACCAGAAGAATCAGTCAGTTACTCAGTATTTTGCTGACTTTAAACGGATGTATGAAGAATTGAATGCTTTACTACCGATTACTTCGAATGTTCGTGAGATGCAGGAGCAACGAGAGCAGTTAGCTATCATGAGCTTCTTGGCAGGACTTAAACCGGAGTATGATGCAGTTCGTTCCCAGATACTTGGAGGAGAAAGGCTGTCTTCACTCACGGAGGTATTTGCGCGTACCTTACGAACTTCACGTGAGTCTTCTAAGGATATGGCATCTCCAGGTGATAGCTCAGCCCTGGCAGCCCAGGGGTATCGTGGTGGGGGTCGTGGTCGTGGTGGAGGCCGTTCTGGTAGTAGTGGTGGTCGTGGTTTCAACAGAGGTCAACCATCTTCATTTAGCAATGCTTCCAATAACATGGGAAGTAATACTGGTCCTATTCGGACTTGTCATTATTGTGGGTTACCTGGACATATTCAGAGGTTTTGCTATAAGTTGCATGGGAGACCTAGTCAACAGGCTACAGCCAATGTAGCCAATACAGGAGAGTCCTCTGAAGGTGGGAAACTAGTTCGAATGACGGAGGAAGAGCTTGCAAGGTACAATCAGTTTCAGATTTCACAGCAAGTCTCACAGGATTCTTCTACAGCTACTTTTGCCCAGACAGGTAATGCTACAGTGTGTCTATCCTCTGCCTCTCGGCCCTGGGTCATTGACTCAGGTGCTACCGACCACATGACTGGAGTCTCAGGTATATTTTCAGAATTTCATGAGTCTAGTTCAAATGTTACATTAGCTGATGGTTCTGTGTCTACAGTTAAGGGTGTAGGAACTGTTCCTCTTACACCCTCCTTATCCTTGTCATCAGTTATGTATCTTCCCAGTTTTCCATTCAATCTTATGTCTGTCAGTCATCTCACTAAAGCCTATAATTGCTCGGTAACCTTCTATCCTAATTCGTGTGTTGTTCAGGACTTGAAGACGAAGAAGACGATTGGTAGAGGGCATGTGTCGGAGGGATTGTACGTGTTTGATGATTCTACCCGTATGGCTTGTTCAGCAGTTACTCCACTCCAAGTTCATTGTCGTTTGGGTCATCCCTCCTTGGCAAGTTTAAAGAAGTTAGATCCACAATTTCATTCTTTGAGTAGTCTTGAGTGTCAGTCATGTCAGTTTGGGAAGTTACATCGTACTTCTTTTTTTCCAAGAGTCAATAAACAGGCTTCTCAGCCATTTGCTTTAGTTCATTCAGATGTTTGGGGTCCGTGTCCTGTTACTTCAAAGTTGGATTTCAAATACTTTGTTACATTTGTTGATGATTGTTCAAGAGCCACTTGGTTATATCTGATGAGAAATCGCTCTGAGTTGTTTTCCAATTTTTGTGCATTTGTTAATGAAGTACAAACACAATTTTCTCTTCCTGTTCGCGTTCTGCGAAGTGATAATGCCAAAGAATACTTCTCTAAACCATTCTCTGACTTCATGACACATCGTGGGATTCTTCATCAATCCTCCTGTTCAGATACACCACAGCAAAATGGTGTAGCTGAAAGAAAAAACCGCCATCTTTTAGAAGTTGCACGATCATTGTTGTTTGAGATGAAGGTTGATAAATCACTCTAGGCTGATGCAGTTATGACAGCATGTTACCTTATTAATCGCATGCCATCTTCTGTCCTGAAAGGTGCTACTCCTCACTCTTTTCTCTTTCCTTCTGAGCCTTTGTTTCATTTACCTCCACGTATCTTTGGCTGTGTGTGTTATATCCGTGATCATCGTCCAGGACTTTCTAAGCTTGATGCCCGGTCGCTTAAATGTATTTTTGTGGGGTATTCTCGTACACAAAAGGGGTACCGCTGTTATTGTCCTTCTTTGTGTAAATATTTTACCACTGCTGATGTCACCTTTTTTGAGTCTACTGTTTACTCCGAAGTACAAATGGATTCTCCTACTTTGGATGATGAGTTGCTTACTTATGTCATTGTGCATTCCCCCACAAAGTCTACTCCTACTCCACCAATCCATCAGGTATACAGTAGACGTCCACGACATGTACAGCCCTCTGCAGATGCTCCCGTGCCTACTGCTTCTTCGTCCTCCAAGTCTGAGGTAAGTCCATCTACAGATCTTGATGTCCCTATTGCACATCGTAAAGGAACCCGGAGTTGTACCCAACATCCCATTACCAATTTTGTCTCATATTCTGGTCTTTCTGCTTCTCTTCGAGCTAGTTTACTTACCATTGATACACATTCTACTCCTAAGTCTGTTGCTGAAGCATTATTGAGTCCGGGTTGGAAGACAGCTATGGAGGATGAGTTGTGGGCACTTGAAAAAAATCAGACCTGGGATCTTGTTCCGTTACCTGCAGGGAAGAATGCTATTGGTTGTAAGTGGGTCTTCTCTGTCAAAGTTAATCCCGATGGCTCTCTTGCTCGACTCAAAGCTAGATTGGTTGCTAAGGGCTACGCCCAAATTTATGGAGTGGATTATGGTGATACTTTCTCTCCTGTGGCTAAAATGACTTCGGTTCGCCTTTTACTTTCCTTGGCTGCTTCGTCTCGATGGCCTCTCTTTCAACTTGATGTTAAAAATGCTTTTCTCCATGGTGATTTGCATGAAGAAGTCTATATGGAGCAACCACCTGGGTTTGTTGCTCAGGGGGAGTCTGGCCATGTATGTCGTTTAAAGAAATCATTGTATGGCTTAAAGCAATCCCCTCGGGCTTGGTTTGGGAGATTCACTGAGGTGGTGCTTCAATTTGGACTAACTCGATGCCATGGCGACCATTCTATGTTTTACCGGGTTTCTAATGCTGGTCGGATATTCCTTGTTGTTTATGTGGATGACATTGTCATAACTGGTGATGACTCTGCAGGGATCGATGACTTGAAGTTATATTTGACACGGCAGTTTGAAACGAAGGATCTTGGACGGTTAAGATACTTTTTGGGCATTGAGGTGGCAACAGCAAAGAGAGGTATTCATATTTCGCAACGCAAGTATGCATTGGACTTACTTGCAGAGACAGGTATGCTAGGAGCTAAACCTCTGGATACCCCTATGGAAGCTGGCATTAAGCTAATGGCGGAAGAAGGTGAGCTACTAAGTGATCCAGAGCGGTATCGAAGGCTTGTTGGCAAATTAAATTATCTCACTATTACTCGACCAGATATTTCCTTTCCGGTGAGTGTAGTGAGTCAGTTTATGTCTTCTCCTTGTACCCCCCATTGGGATGCCGTGGTGAGAATCTTGCGATACTTGAAGAAAGCACCTGGTCGTGGACTTCTTTATAGAGATCATGGTCATAAAAGGGTGGAAGCGTTCTCTGATGCAGATTGGGCCGGGTCTCCCATTGATCGGAAATCTACATCAGGTTTTTGCACATTTATGGGAGGAAACTTGGTTTCTTGGAAGAGTAAGAAACAGAATGTGATAGCCAGATCCAGTGCAGAGTCCGAATATAGAGCTATGGCTCAAACTACATGTGAGCTAGTTTGGATGCGGCAACTGTTAGTTGAACTCGGTTTCAAGGACCCAGCGCCAATGGAGTTGTGGTGTGATAACCAAGCGGCTCTACATATTGCTTCAAATCCAGTCTTCCATGAGCGTACTAAACACATTGAAGTTGACTGTCACTTTGTTCGGGAAAAGCTAGAAGCTGGGGTCATTTTGACTAATCATATTAAGACTGGTGAACAGTTGGCAGATATTTTCACTAAGTCTTTAGGAAGTGGTAGAGTTGAATATATTTGTAACAAGCTGGGCATGTTTGATATTCATGCTCCAGCTTGAGGGGAAGTGTTAGAGTATAAGGGTAAAATAGTCTTTCATATGGTTTGAGAGACTAGGGTTATAAGGGACGTATAAATACTCTTGTAACTTTTACTTTGAAGATTGAATAAGTTTTTCTCATATCATTACAGTTACAAAGCTCTCTGAGGAGGAAGATAAGGCGAATGCACATGTAAAACAAAAGGAGTCATGGTGGCTGTGTAGTGGGACATCCTAGCTGATAGTAAAGCTAGCTCAGCTTTTGAAGATGGGACAAATTCATTTCCTTGGTCTCGGCAAAAACCGTGGAATTCTCTTTCCTTGCTGCTGTTGATGCCTATGTGTCTATTAATAGCAGTGATGTGCCTGTTGAGAATGTTCTTGGCCAAAGGATATCTGATGAAGAAGAAGATTTTTGCTACTCAGACAACTTTTCTTCAGATTCTGAAATCTAGAGTGGGAAGGAAGTCTCACATCATACATGCTCCTACAGTATCTCAAGGAGCAAAGGGACAGGATAGAATCAAGTTGGGGGATGCTCTTGCAATGGAGTGGTCCGATGAGGAGGCTTCGCGATGGGTCCTTACCAATATCAAAGGGATCAGTGAAGTCTGGGGGTTACTACTAAAGAACTATCGAGCGATGCTAGATATAAGTGAGGATGATAGGCCACGTGGACTTGTTGTACCTCTGGAATTTTTCAGTCAAATCCTATTATTCCAAACTCTTTTTCACTCGGATGCAATTATAGCAGAGCACACTCTTCCCATGATATCTATTTGGTAAGTAAAGGTTCCATTGAAGGTTTCCTTTTTTGCTTGGGAAGCTGCTTGGGGATTATTCTAGCTTTGGTTAATCAGAGGAAAAATACTAGATAATGGGTGTTTTTGTGCAAGACTGAAGAGTGTGAATCATTTACTTTAAAAATGTAGATGGACCACAGAGATTTGGACTACAATACTTGCAATTTTAGGAGTAAATTAGGTGATCTCAGGTATGATGCGATGCTCATTTGGGCTTGGAGAGAGACTTCAGTTTATGCGTTGATAAGGAACAGATTGGAAGATAATTCCTCTCCTTGTTTTTTGGCCCATTTAGAGAGAGAGAGAGAGAGAGAGGAACAAAAGGGCATTGCAAGTATTTGAATCTTCTTAGGATTCTTTTAGAGATAATTGGTTGTACACTCTTCACTTTTGGTACAGCAGGAAGTTCAGTTTCATAAATCTAGATTGTTGGAAATGTTAGAAAGTCTTTTATGCATAATTTTGTGTATGGGTAGCTTCTACCTGAAGCCATTATCTATAGGGGCGGTACCCCCTTGGCACAGCTGCATTTCATTCCAGGTAGTCAGTGATTGCAGCCCACAAGAGAACAATTTAAAATTTGAATCCCGCTTATACATGCAGTTAGGTTTCTAAAGCTCATGTGAGTAAGACACAGAAAATACAGCACCGTATTCATAAACAAATTCTCAGCCTTGGTAGCGGAGTAAGTTTTATACTGCAAGGAGTAATTTCTTATACTTCCGATTTCATGATTTCCTTCTAAGCTGAGTTCAGCATTGTTATGCACCCATTTCACATGTCAGCAGCTTCCAATAGGATATCGATCTCTTTGTGCACAGAAAATTAATTTTTATAAAGCCCAATCAGCATTGACCAGTTCACCGGTTCGACCGGGTCAAATTTGGCTCAAACCATTTTTCAATCCAAACGGAAGAACCAGACATGCAATGGGCCCATTCCCAGCCAGTAATTTATTAAGCAATAACCCGGTCACAAGTTTCAATGAATATGAACTGATGCGGAGTTATCAAGCTGGATGTCAGTACCAAATGAGATAGCTAGCAGATCTCCATATGACTTCCATAAAAGTGATTTTACAGAACAGGGACTAGACATATTCTAAAATCTTATATGCAATTTTTTGTCAGCACTATGGGTGAATTGGAGATGGAGATGGAGAAATTGAAATTAGGTGGAATAAACATCTTCATTTCATCCTTACCAAAAAAAAAATTAACATATTCATTTCATGGATATCAAAAAATCACTCTTTTGGCAGCAAAAGAACAAAGAGAACCACAAATAGAGAGCTCATTTTTAAGAAAGAATATACCACGCCAATCATTACATTTACGTCCACATGTAATTTCCCTTCATAGCAAAACCCTGAGATTTAAATTACAAAACCACAAGATTTCACTCCTTAAAAGGCTCTCTCATTTTCGACCAAATAAAAAAGGCTCCTTGTTCTGTTCTCTCCAGATCAGCAAAGATATGACAAAGGAATAGCGGAAATTCAGTACATGTATAAGAAGCTGCTCAATCACTCTCGTCCAAGGACAATAAAAGGAAAAATACGTGAAATGAACATTGAAGAGGCGACAATACTTTCCTCATAATCAGATATGCCGGTAAGACCAAAGTAAAACACTCATATGTGAATTCTCTGTCATATTTTATGAAACGAATCCAATTATTAATATAAACAGTGTTAAAGGGTATAATGGTCTTTAGGATTTTGATGTGTATATATATCGCACTTTCTGATCAATAAAAAGGATAATTATTTTGCTACCATGGTATCAGAGCCTAAACCCTAAGATTACCGTCGTCCACGACCAACCACCGTAGAAACTAAGGCCGGCGACCACATCCCGGTGTAGAACCCAAGGCTGGCGACCTCATCCCAGCGTCCCGCCGAAGCACCGATGAGCGAGATCTGAGATCATCCAGGCCCGGCGACCCCATTTCCAGTGCCAATTTAAGTCTTCCAGGCGTCGATCTAAGGTTTCCAGGCCAGGCAACCCACATTGACGTCTTCTGACATCACTAGATGAGAAGCGGCCCCTTCTTATGGTTGTCGATTGAAGTGGAATCGAACAAAAAAAAAGGGTGAATGTGTTCTAAAGTTTGACTTGGTTGTTGATATGCTCGAGGAAAGGGAGATTATTGCTGTGTATGTTGGTTTGGATGATTGGATGTGATGTTGGTTTGGCTAATTGGCTGATTACGTGTGGTGCTATACATGTAGATTGAGAGAGAGGGGGGTTGAGTACTGTTGCGTATAACTACTGATGTGTCGAACTGATGTGTTGATTAGTTCGGATTTGGTCGATCATTTTGAAGTGTATGGTTTGATTCAACTAGTGTCGGTTTTTTGATTTACAGAGGTTGAACGTTTTTTTATTTGGTTGGTGATCAGTGTTTTGTGATAGGTTGTAGAGCTTTGTTCCTGGTTTAGTGTGAGTATTTGATTATGGCAAATAAGAACAAAGGAGTATTGACTGAAGTCGTATCTACATCTTTTAATTGTTTGACTGAAGAAAAATTAGTTGGGGTCATCAACTTTCAGCATTGGAAGCGAATTGTGGTGATAGTATTGACCGGAAGAGAGTAAAATCACCATTTGACAGATGCACAAACTGCTGCTGATACTAAATGAGATACCATGGATGCCAGAATTCTTGGATAAATGTAGAATTCTATGGAATCTCAAGTGGCTACCTTAGTTACACATGCCACTACTGTTAAGGATTTGTGGGATTACTTGAATGTCCTTTATTCTGGGGAAAATAATCTCTCAAGGATCTATGAAGTCTCTCCAGATTTCTTTAGAGCTGACAAAAAGAATCGATCTCTTACTCAATTTTTGATGATTTTAAACAAATGTATGAGGAGTTTAATCATCTTTTGCCAATTACCTCTGATGTTAAGACGATGCAGGAGCAACGAGAACAATTGGCTATTATGGGATTTTTGGGAGCACTTGGACCAGAGTTCGATGCAGTTCGTTCACAAATTCTTGGAGGAAATACTGTTCCTTCACTAACGGAGACCTTTTCTCGAGTCTTAAGGATTTCACGTGAGTCATCTAAGGATATATCCCACACAGGTGATAGTTCTGCCTTGGCAGTCCAAGGAAATCGAGGTGGTGGTCAAGGTCGTGGTGGTGGTCATAGTGGCCGTGGCTTTAATAGTGGTGGTAGTGGCCGTGGGTTCAATAGAGGCCAATCACAGTCATATGGTAGCATCTCTAGTGACAAAGGGAGTAATACCAGACTTGCACGAACATGTCATTATTGTAGTATGCCTGGACATAATCAGCGTTTTTGCTATAAGCTTCATGGAAAGCCCCCTCATTCGGCTGTCGCTAATGTAGCCAATGCAGTAAAGTTGGGTGTTTCTTTGCAATCTTCTAAAGGAGGAACACTTATTAGAATGTAAGAAGAGGAACTTGCTAGGTACAATCAATTCCAGATTTCTCAGCAAGTTTCCTCTTCCATAACTACTTTTGCTCAAACAGGTAATGCAACAGCATGTCTTTCATCTACCTCTCGCCCCTGGGTCATTGATTCAGGTGCTATCTATCATATGACTGGATCTTCAGGTATCTTTTCCGTCTTTCAAGAGTCTTCGTCTAGTGTTACATTAGCCGATGGCTCTCTGCCCATAGTAAAAGGGATGGGCACAGTATCACTAACATCCTCCATATCTTTATCCTCTATCATGTACCTCCCAAATTTTCCATTTAACCTTATATCTGTTGGTCATCTTACCAAAGAATATAACTGTTCTATAACCTTCTATCCTGATTCCTGTGCTTTCAGGATTTGAAGATGAAGAAGACGATTGGTAAAGGACATATGTCAAGGGGACTATATGTGTTTGATAATGCTACCAATGTCGCTTCTTTAGCAATTTCTCCACATCAAGTTCACTGTCGCTTGGGACATCCCTCTTTAGCAAGTTTGAAGAAACTTGATTCTCGATTTCATTCTTTATCTAGTTTTGAGTGTGAGTCGTGTCAATTTGGAAAATTGCATCGTATTAGTTATAGTCCAAGAGTCAATAAACAGGCTTTTTGGCCATTTTCTTTAGTTCATTCTGATGTTTGGGGTCCATGTCCTACTGCTTCAAAGTCGGGTTTCAAGTACTTCGTGACTTTTGTAGATGACTATTCAAAAGCCACTTGGCTATATCTAATGAAAAGTCGTTCTGAATTATTCTCTATTTTTTGTGCATTTGTTAATGAAGTACATACTCAATTTTCTGCTTTTGTTTGCATTATTCGAAGTGATAATGCCAAGGAGTATTTTTCTATTACATTCTCTGAATTCATGTCGCAACGGGGCATTCTTCATCAATGTTCTTGTTCGGATACACCACAACAAAACGGTGTAGCCGAAAGGAAGAACCGTCACTTGTTAGAAATTACACGTTTGATGTTTGAAATGAAGGTAGATAAATCCTTTGGGCTAATGCTGTTATGACAGCATGTTATCTTATCAATCGCATGTCGTCCTCTGTTCTTAAGGGTGCCACTCCTCACTCTCTTCTTTTTCCTTCTGACCCTTTGTTTCATTTGCCACCTCGTATATTTGGTTGTGTTTGTTATATTCGTGACCATCGTCCAGGACTTTCCAAACTTGATCCTCGATCTCTTAAATGCATTTTTGTTGGGTATTCTCGTACACAAAAAGGTTACCGCTGCTATTGTCCTTCTGTAACAAGCTGGGCATGCTTGATATCCATGTTCCAGCTTAAGGGGGAGTGTTAAAGGGTATAATGGTCTTTAGGATTTTGATGTATATATATACCGTACTTTCTTATCAATAAAAAGGATAATTATTCTGCTAACAGACAGGACATGTTTTTGTTAATTAACTCAAATCCCCTACTAGTCTATGATTGTCTCGGCCAATCAAAAATTATTATGTGGCATGTATTGTCCCTCATCACAAATGACAAATCCATGAACCAGTTACCTATTTTAAGGTTGATGTAGGAAAATGAGTTCCAAGTAGTGAGCCCCATTAATTGAGAACTTGAAGAGAATCCCAACAAATGAAAAATGACAATAAGTCATTTTCTTTAGGCATCACATTTAAGGTTTCTTAAGCATCTTATCTAACAAAAGAATTGCATCAGACAAGTCCAAAGTAAAGATTCACCGAGATTGAATTATTCTTCAACTTTATTGAGAAAAAAAAAGAACCATATACATAGACTCTTCAAAAATTCTACTCCTGGTTGAAATAACAATATCCTTAAACAAGAAATTAATCCTAATAGGAAACCTCTAAAGGAAATAATATCCCACGGAATACGAAAGGGACACTTAAAATTCCAATAAAAAAGACTACTAATTCAACTCCAACAAGAATGCTAATCCTTTTGGATTCTTATTTAATTAATGAATCGATACAAAAGTCCATCTTCACCACAACTTAGTACAGAGGTCAATATTTAAACAAACATTAACTCGCTTGAATATGCTGACTGGATGAAAGGTGAATTGGATTAAGAGAGACAGAGACAGAGACAGATAGCTCCAACCTAGCAGGTGTTCCACTCAACTCTCAATTTGATAGATGGTGATGCAACGATCTACGAGACAGATATGGTGTGTGCGTGTGGGTGGCTCATTTGCTATGTGTGTGTTGTTGGAGAAGGGGGGGAGGGATATACTCTGTGACAATATTGATTTAAAGAGAGAGAGAGTGCAAGGCTTTGGAGGTCCATGATGGTGGCAGAGAATGTGGGTGGCAATTACCGTTTCTGCTGATCTGGGGGACAAGAAATTACTCATTGCCCAGTGAACAGCAGCAAAGACAGCCAGCTACAACAACCCAGCAGAGAGAGAGAGAGAGAGAGAGAGAGAGATGCGGTACTTGTTCTGGTAGGTCTGGGGATGTGTAATGCCCGCTTGAGAAATTTGCACATGCCACATACACAGAAGGAATAAACAGAGAAGAAACTAATCTAACACATCAAGCAATGTATATTAAACAAGGAAATGCATAAATCAAGCCCTGCCATAAAGGAATAAGGCAAGATATTAACAACATTTAGCAAAACAAAAGCAATGCAAAGAAAGGCTAGAACTTACCCGTTCATGCTGAAATTCAAAAGACTCCAATATATCAAGAAACTTGATGCAGTCGAGGAAAAATTCAGTATCAATTACCACTGTGAGGGGTTGAATCATAACCTAACAAGAGAAGCAACAGATAAATTACTTAAGTAAATAACACAGACTTGAGTCTAGTATCAATAGCTAAACAACTGATGACTAGCATAAAAGTTACTCTCCACATGGAGAACTGAAGCAATAGGCCGTACCTTTATTGACATTGCAACTTCTTGTTTTGGTGAAATATCCACTTGTATCTTACAGGAAGGATTGTCAGCAGCCTGCAAACTTTCCCCTGGAAGAACCTGCAGTAATGTCAGCAGATGCAAATGAAGGTTAAGCTAAAAAAGAAAAAGACAGTTCCATAAAGAAATGGATTGCGATCTAAATAGACATGAGATAAAGAGTCCGCCTAGAAAGAGGCAAAAAAAGGACCTAAAATGGCGTGGAGGAGACATTACACAAGGATAAGGAATACCTTCATATTACAGATTGTTTTCAAAACCAGAAAGAACCAGTCTGGTTTTCAGTTGCAGTTGAATAGGTTCAATCACAGGGTTAATTAGTTGCACAGTTTACTCATGTAAGTATACAGTGAAATTAATCTTACCCATCCAACCCAACATGAGAGCACAGCTCAGATGGCTGAGACACTCATTCCACTTTCTAGAAGACTGGGGGTCTATTCCCCTTCCCTCCTCTCTCTAAATTTGTTACAAAAAGATCGGTCAAACTAGTGACGTGCTCACTGGTTGCCTAATTAAACCAGGTCACTACCAGCTTTGACCAGTTCTCGTCCAGTCCCAGTAATTGAGTAAAGCAAGAGCAGACCGTGGTCCGGTTCCCGGCCTAACCGGTTGAACCCACGAGTCTAGTGCAGATTTAAAAACATTGTCTTACAAAAAATTCGAGTTAAAATCATGCCCAATGACGCAAAAGGATTCATACAGCTGACCCTACTTAGTGGAATAATGCTTCGATGTTGTTGTCGTCATTGCCGTTGTTGCATAAGCCTCAAATTCACATGAAGAAACAATAGTCTAAGGTTTCGCAATTCAAAAAGAATGTAAACTAAAAACATATCAGTGTAAGGTTTTATAATTCGAAAATTATTTATTTTGTTCAGATGATAGACGCAATATAATTCCGAAAAGGAAAAAATCACTCATGCTTGTATGCCATGCCACTGTTACCAAGTCTTCAGCAACAATGGTTAGTTTACTTTGACCATAAGAATGCTAAGCAAGATGTAGCAGAGGAAACATATAGAATGATAAAGTCTAGCTATAGTAGAAGACGGAGAATAAGCCTTTAAGGCACTCATATAGACTTGCCTTCAGAGAAGCAGATAGCTCAGAATGCTGTAATTCATGGATCTCTTGCAGATAGCTCAGAATGATGTAATTCATGGATCTTGAAGCCACAAGCACCGCATGATGGCAAATGTCTCAGGCCGACACTAAGACTATCCCTCATACACGCACTACATGATGCTAACTTCACACGACTCACAGGAGCACACACTCAATAGCCATTAAAGCAGGACAGGAGCTGAAATTAGACCATCCATTTTTAGCAATATATTTTACCAATACAAAATGGTCTGTTCCATATTTCTCATTGGTTATACTCTCCAAGAAAGATAATTTTAGTCCAAAGGGATTTTTATTGATTCTCAATCAAACTACTCCAATACGTCAAATCTTGAGTGTCTAACTTATATACTTGGTAGAGGGAAAAAGTAACAAAAATTTAACCGACATGCTCATTAGGGTGCGTGTTTGGTGGCAGCAACTTCCTGTGGTAGCTTTGGGTGCTGTAGATGTTGTATAGTTCAGAAGCCACTAATTAAAGGAAAAAATATTCTTGAAGATGTTCTACATCCTCCAAAACAATTGGGAAGAGTGCCTTAAATGCTGGAGTCATTTGCATCAATAAAAATTGTCTTAAAAACCCTCAAAGCCATAGCTTCGCAAGCACCTACAGGGTGCTTCTTAAAAGTCAAACCAGTTAAATGTATTCATACTTCAATTGCAAAAATAATTGGTTTTTTCAGTTGTCAGATTTGGTTCTTGACATAATAGGCTGTTATCTGCAATCGATCCCTCCCTCGCTTCCTCTAGTGTAGTATTATCTCTAAAATCTCTCTTCCACACCCCCCCTCTTTCTAAATTGTACACTCATTCCTATGATATTTTGAAATTTCTCTTTGAATTAAAGATCCACTAAGCAATCACATCTACCTTTCTAATCTAGACTGCAAACTGGATTCAACCAGCATATTACATGCCATAAAGTTCGAAGAAAAAAGCACCAACCTGCCTCATTTGTACAACAACATTTTTGTCCTGTGGGTAGATAATCCTGAATGTATTGATGCCAGCAATAGCTAGAGCAGATTCTTCCCACATTGTAAATTCAACAGAAGCTTCGTCAACAAGGAGCTCTGCCGTGTCTTTCCCAGATTTCCTGTGCCAAAGCAAATAATTTAACAATACTAACAAGATGCATAACATTCCATAGGAGTGGTAATCATACCAAAACATTCTAATCACGTTTAAAGGTTCAAACCATGAAAACTAGGTACAAAAAGGTTCCTACAGGTACTCAACAAAAGGAACAAACAAAAAGCACAAGACTTATAACACAAATAAGAAAGCTCTCTGACCAAGTGATCAAACACGAAAGCCCTTGAGGTATTGGGAATTACATACAATGAATCCATCATCACCTTATTTAAATGTGCATAAGCATCTATTAAACAAGATGATAAAATTATCTCCCACCAGAAAATACGGCCATAACTTTTTTTCGACATTAAGTACACCAGAATTGCTAACACTTGTATACTGAATATTCAGCCCTAAAATTTTTCAATTGAACAATTAACCCCAAAAAAGTTTCAACTACTAGTCTATCGAGTCCTACAAAAAAATTTCACTGAAACCTATGTGCATCAGTCTCGTACACCCCCAGGTGGCACTACCGCATAGAATTACCTTCTAATTTAACTGAAGAACTAACAAAAGGACGTCAATAAGAACTTTTCGATCGCTTTAGGAACTCATTGCTCCATCCAAGGTTGCAGGACTAAACTGCACGTGCACACGAGTTTCAGGACTCCTAGTGCACTGATTCTCAAATCACTCAATGTGCACTGCATTTAGTGTAGTCTCAAAAATTGATTAGAATTGTAACTCCCTCCAATTAAGAATCCAAAGGACCTTCTTTTTCTGCATCACCTTCTGCACACTGGTCACTGCCTTCATCCTTGTGAAAGTGTAATCAACAGTCATGGTTTCAATTAATTACATTATACATGCTTCTAACTCCATTGATCTCGTTTATTCTCCCACTTTGAAACCCATCCCCCCCCCAAACCTATAGTGGCAAATATATAAAGAGCTTAACAATTGTGGCAAATATATAAAGAGCTTGTCAGAGAAGTAAATACAGCCTAAATAGTCGGTACAATCAACCTGTCTGCCATACATTTGGATGATCAATAATAAAACTTATCAACAATAGAAACCTTACATGCTTCGGAGTGTTGCAGAAATTCGATGAATTAAGAACTTGACTTCACATCTACACATGTTATCACTTGCAATAGTGTCCCCATTGCTTAATGACGGAGGATGGAATTCTGTGGCTTCATATATATCCTGCAGAAAGTGTCAAAGAGTTTCAAAGCCGATAGATATTATGACAATTTGGAGTGATAGTTGTCGCTAAAAAGGTAGTCGTTACACCTTTGGCTAATTTGACACTGGCAGAATAAAGGAATATCAAATTATTTGCAGTTTAACTCATTCAAAGATCTTTGTTTATGATCTTACTTTTCAAACTTCAAGGACTAGCGTTTCTCAATTGAATGGAAGCAGAAATACAATTGCTCATGAGAAAGTTACCTTTATAACTTCATCTGAAACGACACCAGAAAACTGACCAGAGTCGTCTGTACCTCCAGCACCAAGCATACCACGAGACAGCCAATTTAACCATCCACGCGATCTGCCTGATGACCGCTCATCATTCCGTGACTTCTCAAGACTCAGTTCCACAAAGTTATTGGTAGACTCACATAAAAGCTCCTAGAAACATAATAACTAGATTAAAGACCTAACAATTTATTTGCTTGACAGTCGCATGAACAAAAAAACTGAAAGTCTAATTTACCATCAGAAAACTAAACCAATCACTATAACACACACAGCAATCATCACTATTATTATGTACTATTCAAAAACAAATAAATGAAGCAAATTGTGACACAAAACCTCTATCATACCTGGAGTTCACGTTCAGCAACTGAGCGATAACTTAAAATATCTTCTATATCAGATGTTCTTTCCATTTGCTCCAACTCTTGAAGAATTTGTTCATCAACTGACTGATAAAATCAGACTCCAAAATGAGGAATTAATTGGAAAAGAGACCTATTCAAGACTTGCTAGTGGCACAACATATATTATAAATTAAGAATGTGTAAGTTAACCGCTTCTATATTCCTCTAACACTCTCCTTTCTCATTATATGGTCCAAGTAGGAGGTTTTGAAGTCAAATCTCCAGGCCTCACATTTCCTACAGATTACAACTTCATTTTCTGTGCTCCAAATTCAGGATACATCTCAACCTAACAAGAAGGGTAATCAATAATATATTAAATTAAGGTCCATCTAGCAGTTTAAGAAACTTTAGAAGAATCCACAATGATTTACAGTGTTCTACATTAGGGATTTCAAAGAAGGGCTGGAACAGGTACCTCCATATAGCTTAAACTAGATAAGAAGTCATGTATCATCACTTAACAACAAAATCACAGCTACGATTTTCTCTAAGAATAAAAAAAAAGTAAATTGAATGTCTGCCAACAAAATAACTTGATGGAAAACATCTAAGAAGATAGGATGAGGTAAATTAGCTATGCAACGATAACCTGCGCATAGGTATTCAGGATTGGCCCCCAATTTACATAACTCTTTAGGTGACAAAACAAGGTCCAAGAGGCTTCAGTATCTTTTTATGGTGAAAGAAATTTCTAGCAGGTGCAAGACAGCATTGTGCTTATCCTCCAACTAAGAGTTGTCTAATTAGTGTATGGCTATCTTTATGTCCTTAATGGAGTCATATTAAGGTAGGTAGAAATTCACAAGATGATGAAACATATTTTCCAGCTTTCATAAGAAATGACACGAGGAACTTGTAGGCAGATTGTATATGGTCCATAAAAAGGATGCCAAAGAGAACAAAAATCTTTATTGGGAAATTTCTGAAGTGAATTTCACATATATCATCAAACCCATCTATCTTTATGAATCTCATCCAGTATTAGTTTCTCTAAAGATCTACAACACAATGGGATAGATGAGTTCTCATCCCTTCACTAAGCTATATGTGTCGCCGATTGAATTGATGAAAAGCAGAAAGCCCCACAAAACTGATTTGAGACCAACAAGCAAACAGCGCAAAAAACACAATTTCAATGTAATGGCACCTAGCAAATGCCAAATTTCCAAATTTAATGGAAATGGTACTCAGTACGTCTAACACATCAAGCTATGTTCCTCTACTGGTCTGTTTCCTATCATTGTTCCCCCACCAAGTGCGGTAGCCAAGACACTTGAGAACATTGAGAGGCGACTTCAGAGAGTGGAGGTAGTAAAGAAGATTACCATTTCAGCCTTGTTTAGTGGGGAACAAGTAAACTCCCTATGAGGCAATTTCAGAGGGAGGAGGTAGTCAAGAAGATTACCATTTCAGCCTTGTTTAATGGGGAATAAGTAAACTCCCTGTTCTGAAGTTAGATTGGCTACAAAGTTTTTATCGCATTCCAACAAGGCTTTGTGCAGCAAATGGGTAAGGAGATAAATGCATGGAAGAGAGCAAACAAAAGAGAAAAAATTCATGTCCCAGAGACAATGCAGATCTTTGGCCAGTGTGGAGAGAGAGGAACCCGAGAGCAATTTTGAGGGTTTGGATAATGATTTCGTGAATGCTAAGGACTTGTATCTCTTTAACTAACTTTTTCTTTAATCAACAGCCTAGATAAATAGCACTCTACTATGAATTGTTCATAACCTTCACACATCAAGTATATTGAAATTTCATTTGTCCTTCTCAGCACCATGAAAGAAGTCAAATCACAATCAGACAACAAAAACAAGTTTTTATGAACAACTTAACTTGATAGAATGAAAAACGTCCTTATACCTCAAAAGATGCAGATATATAATTACCATACGCAGTCGCCTCGTGTTCACTCAACTAATATTTTGAAACAGATAACCACTTGCTTAAGTCATTGAACAAAAAAAAACTCCAACTAAATCAATGTATAAGCAAAGCAAGAGCATAACGAACAAGAAAATGTCAATTTCCAGAATGATATGAAGTATGGACCTCAAACATCCAAATAACCACCTAGCATCTCAAGAGAAACAAGAGAAATTTCAGGCATCACAAGCCAAAAATGCTCCACAACCAGCTATAGACCCTTATTCAACACACAAAAGATGAAAATCCTAAACAGAATCCAGAGGCAGTAACAAAGGAGAAACGTTACAATGGAATATAAAAATACAATGTTCATTGATGTTGAGGAAGACCACCTGCTCTTGCCGAAGAAAAACTAGTTTCTTTTTGTACAAGCTAACATATTCCCGACGATTGCTTCTGCAACAGAGTAAAATTTGGCATTATTTGGCATGTTTGACAATTGCTACGCAGATCGATGATGACCATTGAAAAAGATGCCCTTTAGTTGCAGCAATCATTGTTCAAAGCCAATTTAAAAATTTTCAGATCCTCAGCCCTCTCTGTCAAATAACGCATAAAAGAAGAAACCCCTAGCATTCACGCTGAAGCAGTCAACTATTAGCATAATCATGGTGAAGCACCAACATCAGCTTTTGAGATTTGGCAGAGCAAATACTCTCCAGATCCAAAGGGATTTTGATCTTACATGTAGTTGTCTTTGACCATATCAAAAACACACTTTGAGATCATCTTGCCTACTCAAGAAGATGCTACAGAAGTAGGAAATGCTCAAGAAAGGCAAGCCATGGAGTATCAATCAAGTTCCTGCTTAGGTATGTGCAAGTTATCTGATGATAGAGGATGGCCTTTTGTCTTAGCACAAAGACTGATGCCACCATCATAATGAAAAAACAAAGGCTTTCAGATTCTTTAGCCAAATGTTTCCTTAACAGCACCTTTTTCCCAAAAAGAAAATGTACAAACAGACAAACTTACAGATGCATGTGCATGTACCCTGGTATGCATCCGTTGCTTGAAATGAGAAGGAAAACATAAAAGCTCACCATCATATTTATCAATCTTAAAGAAGAGAGAAGAATAACATATTTTCCTATGCTTAATTTTGATAAATAGAATTTTGTTGTCAACTGTAAGATAAGATATTGTGATGCCAGTAAAGATCAACTTCTCAAGCAGATGAGTTGAATACACAAAAAAAAACCTTAAAATTAAGGACAACGCTTCAAGATAGGGAAAAACCAAAATACTAGATAAAGATAAACATTCTAAAAGCAAGAAAAAGAAAAGACAAAAAAGAATAGTACAAGATGAATTGACATCCATGTAAGCAAAGCAGTTATCAAGGCAAATGGCCACATTTCCAAGACTTTAACTGGAAAAGAGATAGGCTACCCAATTTGCTCATAAAACTTTCTATTTTCTACATGTTTTGTCAAATATATATATAAAAATCTCTAATTTGAATATCTTTTGTAACCACAACAAGCCATTTGCTTTGAGAAGCTACTGCTTAGGGCAAATATGAGAAGAAAATGATTGACAAATTATCTTGTACCATGAGAGAGAGAAAGAGACAGAGACAGAGACAGAGATCAAGTGCAAGTTGCAATGTCAGTATATGAGCATGTGAGAATGGTCTTCCATTAATAAGCAGGTTATTAAACACGTCCCTTGATTCCATTGTATAAGCCCAGTATCTCTGTGCATCATCCTGAGCTTATAGCAATTAACTCCCTCTCCATTAGAACAATTTCAAAATATGGCCAGATTTCCACCAGCATGCGCAGTTTAAAACAAAACATATCAGAACCACAGTTCTCTAAATATCTACTCTTACCCAATTAGAGCACCAAAGGGCTACAAGCCAGCAAAACCACAATGCAAAAGACATTGAATATCAAATCCTGAAACTCACATTCGCTGACCAAAGTGTCTCCATGAAGTCCTCCTTAATTTCTTTCGAACATCTGACAGGACAGATTCTTGTGCATAGTGCCACCACAGTTTCTGCCAGTTTTTGAGCTTTCTTGACAATGGACTGGACCATGGACGGTAACGTCCATACCTACATTTATACATATCACAATTTGAGCACAAAAAGGATTTGCTTGCATTTGATAAGTCAGTAGGAATTATTTATCACTGAAAAAAATTCATCAACCGCAAAGTACCATCAATACCATATGTCATTACAAGATCGACCAGGATATATTCCCAATCTAATTTAGCAATAAAGAAAATATGAAACTTTAATGAAACAACCAATTAGGAAGAAGGATTCATAAAGAGTGAGACAATCAATTAAGAAATTGACAATCCCTCCATCATCATGTTTGACATATAGCATTTTGTCACAGCACCACAGTCGATGGACATTTTCAATCTTCCGTAGTTATAACCTGTCTCAAGAACCATTTATAATTAAAAACTTTCTCAGAATCTAACTATGGGAATTGGCTGTCCTGAACCCTCAATGAGATTGGAGAATAAACAATCAACTATCCTCAACATGCTAGCCACATAGTTTTCTTTCTTTGCCAACGAACACAACAATAAATAACTGAGTAGAGATTCTAGAGCTCCGGTCTGCCAACTACTAGATACTCAACAAACATGTTCACTGGCCTTAGTATTAGCAAAGTAACCTTAGACAGGACAGGGCATAAGTACTTTACCAGAAGTAGGACCATTACCATCTGAAAAGTGGTTATCATCTATCTCACAGCAAACAACTAGCCATTGTGGATTAATATACTCCACAAATCAGGACAATGAACAAAATCATGAAACTGCACTACATGACTAGAAAATTCAATAGGTAAGCACAAAAAGCAACACCAAGCAAAGTTGTGAACTGACAAAGATGAAACGTTCACATAATACTATAAAAGCATCTGAATCAAAGGAACAAGATAAAATATAAGAAACTAGCATTAATGTTCAAACATACTGTTCTCTTAGTTGACATATAGTCAAGTTGTCCAACAACATCAAGATCTGTCGAAGCTGAAAATCGTCAAGACATATTACCTAATACAAGTGGAGAGAACACAAAAGCGTCAAGTATGCCATCTACGATTAATACAATCATCTAAAAGATCACATGCTAAAGATTTTTAGAGCACAAACCAACCAAGCTGGTTATTTCAGCCCAGACAGACCATTGTGGAGTGTCCATATCAAGCTTCCCAGATCGATTGACCTATAATGGAAATAACTACATCAGTCAGATGAAAATACAAACAGAATTATTTTGGCCAAAAGAAGAATACATTCAGGATTTTATCGGTATCACTTCCACACCTTCAAACACAAACAAAAATTGGGGCAACAAAATCTCTGAAATTCACATTGGATCAATGCTATGATACCACCAGTGAATAGTAGAAACCAATATTAACAACATGAAGTGCATATTTAAGACAGATCAAACCAGAAGCAGCACATGCATGATTGACTAAGTTTAATTTTGCAAGCAAACATAAGAAGGCCCCCTAAATGAAGACATATACAGGAACTATATACAGGAACTCAGCATACATCTAAGTGGGAGCAAATAATTAATAATTGTTAAATGGCAAAACTCCAACGCCAAAAACCTCCAGTGGAAATAGACATATACACTATTTTGTTTAATTGTGAAATATCACAGGAAGCATGACGAACCAGCCTTACTGGCACCTTTCCTGGTAGGCAACGCTTTAATCACTGCGATGAGAAGGCATCTAGAATTACAACAAGGACCATTTTTGCCTAACCGAATTGTTCAAACCAACTATTTAGTCAATAGAACCTTGAAGCTAACCGAAAAACAACCCTCCATTCCCAACCAGCTTTCCCACTCTTTTGAGATTGGATTTCCTTTGTTTACGACCGTCATATTTGCAACACTTTCAAAGACATTTAACTACACATCCCCAAAAGAAAAACTTCTCTTTTCCCTTCATTCCTCTGTGCCCTTTAAGAAAATTTTAGGGATCCCCAGAGAAACTGCTCAACAATATACGCAACTGAGTCTAGAGTATAGAGTTCCAGACAAAAAAAAAAGGATCTGACAGATCATTGTAAAATGGAATTGATGCTCTCTTCGTTCAGCTCGCATATACCATGTCTGATTATATTCAAATCCCTCCCGGGTTGTTCAACTAGCCATTAAAACCCTTTTCAATTCTAAATGGAAAGGAAAAGTACTCATGATCTTTGCTCTTCAGGGAAACGACACCAATCCCTTTGAGAAGAAATGAGCTTTGATAACTAATCTGTGAAGAAACTGAGTACCCCTTTAGGAATAATCTACAAAAAAGCTTCAGGAGACCCTCATTACAAAAGAACCAGCACCTCTGACACAGCTGATCAAATGATGAATACATCTACCAATCTACCACCCTATAAATCACCATGTACTTCATGAAAACAATGCCACATTACTGACAAGCATCACGTTGAAAAATATTGTTCTTAATGATAGCCACTGGATCCCATGGTAAGTACAAAAGGATCTGTAAAAGGAAAAGAAAGAGCATAACAATGACAACAAAAGAAGATAGTTAAGACCATATTAATAACATTACGTAAGATGAGTTGCATCGCAAATTGATTGTTGAGGTCAAATATTAAATTCATACTTATATCCTTATCCAAGATGCACACATGAACAAGATTCTTTTTACTTTGAAAACATGCATAACTATCAGAAACTGGGATACCATTTTCATGGTGCACGTGGTTTAGAAGATCAATTATTTCAAGAATGGTTAAAAAAGTCAGGCCAATGATGAAAGAAAAACTGTGTGCATTAACAGCTGGCGGGTCCTTTAGGTCATTCAATGCCACATTTATTAGCATCCAGAAAGACCAAATTTGTGCATAAATGACGGGCTCGACATGATAATACTCCTGTGTCTAGAGAAAGAAGGATAGGCAATATAATAACAACTCATACCGAAAGTGACACTGACACGTTCAGTGGTGCTAGAATAGGGTGAAACCGATTGCTTTCACAATTAGCATTGCCCAGGCATTGATTGTCTCCATTGTCCCTGATCATCAAACTCGAAGCTCCATTGGAGGAGTTGCAGTAGATTTCTAAACCCGCAATCTCTACAACTTTGTGGACTTGGCCTTTTGTGCTAGGCAAAGGAGAAAAGAGAACTTCAGGTTTCTCACTAAGACAAAAATCAATCAAACGTGCACCATAAAGCTGTAAAAGAAAGTAAGAGAAAGAAGTAAATAGGCATGTAAATATCCTAACTTCTAAGCACAGAGTTCCAAAGCAGATCATCAAATAATGGGACTTCTATTTGTTGAATACAGTCAGTTTGGCTCTTCTCACATCTCAGGGGGGGAAAATGTGCACACCTGACTGTATTGACCAGCAATGCACATGTTTCAGACATCTCACCAATTAGAAGGGTTGCAGAAGAATGGTAAGATTATGGGCTCATTTCATTAGCAGGATTATGGAAGAGTGGTAACGATTATGCGGCAGACATTTAAATATAGTGTAACTGAAGCAAAAGGTCAAAAGCCAAAACTAAAGCCAAAAGCCTCGGTAATGCCAAGATAGGCCCTCTATAGTTCCTTGACTGACAGAAAAAACGCATAGAAATATCATCATAAAGCCTTGCATTTCATGAAGTTTAAGCTCCCAGGCATTGTATGTTGCAACTTGCCACTGAAAAGCAATTACTCTATAACTCACCAGCAACTAAACCATATCTAACTCCAAGGTCAAAGAAAAAGAATATTGATACCTGGGAGAGGAATTCAATAATATGCCTAACTACAGATCAATACTGTGCCAGCTGGATTTGCACTACCTATAGAGTACCTCCCCGGAGAAACACTTTGCAAATTTAACACATTTAGTCAGTTCTGGATTATAAGGAAATCTTCTTTGCATTGTAGATGAGATCATACAAAAGGTATACATAACTTAATGATCGAAAGCATTATACAGTTGTAAGTTATCCACAACAATGCCTGTGATTTGCTCAAAGATGGAAAAGCAAGCTTACTGGACTACCTTAATGTAAGGTTTGAGAGGGAGAGGAGAAAATAAAAGAAAAAAATTGGGTGAAATGTATGTCAAAGAGAAGAGTAGTACTTTCTTCCACATTTTTTGAAGCATGATAATGAAAGTCTTGTTTCAAATGGAGAAAAATTTTGATAGATGAAATTCCTCTTATTACCCTGAATGGAAAGTTACAACCTATTCAAGGGAAAAAAAATCTGTTCAATTTCTACTCTTTTTCACTCCATCTTTAAGTGATTGCTAAAATGCTGACCCTACAAAATTATTTTTTTCTTTGGATTTTCATTCAATTCATTTTGTATATATTTCTCGAACAAGGAAATATTAAAAAACTTCCATATTTTTCCTGTCTCCTATTCCTCCCCTCCCACTCTTCCAAACATTTCTTAATTCCCCAATTCCATCCTGAGTTGATGCTAATGCTGGCTTTTTTCTCCTTTTTATAGCCAAATAAGCTAATTGTTTCAACAGAGGACACAAAGGAGATGCCAACATGTATACACGGTTTTTTAAAGTGGACATGAAATATAAGGCTAGTTAATCTAAACTATCTGCAAGAACTCATACATCCAACCTGACATTTTCACTATGCTTTTCGATTAAGTTGTCTCGACCATATGTGAACACCGCTAGGGGAGTTTCTCTCTTTCAAAAGCTCCAAATGCCTTTCTTATGACAAATAGAAGATAAAGAGAGGGATCGAGTTGAATTATGAAGTTTCCTCAGAACAGTACCATGTATCCTGCCAAGCCCAAGATTCACCCTCTACTGACATCACAGATCCAATCAATTCCCATTAAACCATTTGAGAAAAGGAGGATGAGACCTAATCAACAGTTGATATAAATATTACCTAACAGACATCTGCTTCATAATTTTCAAGCTGGATAACCTCAAACCAAAAATCAACTGTGCCTGTGAAATATAAAAAGTTGTCAAGATGGATGTCCGGTCGAGTTATAGATACAGCACTAGCAGATACAAAAGAGAAACTGAATCCACATTTCAAGTTGTCACTTATTTAAAAGCCTTATGCCTGTAAGTGCAGGGAATAAATCAAACATAGCAATAATCTAATCAGAAGAAATCCGTAAAGCAAAGGGAATTGCGAAGATGAAAATCATTGCCTAAACAGCAACTTGAAACAAGACCATATGGTTATCAAAATAGCAATGTACAAGAGAACTATAAGACTGAAAGCAAGAATATCTCCTTCTATACGTTAAATTTTTCCAGAGAAATTAAAATCTAAAGATTCCATCACAAATTTGGGACATCATGCCCACAACAACAGGCTGGGTACAAAGGTTCTTTCTCCTTCTTTTGTAATCCAATATTGATACACCAGTGGTACCTCACACTTTAACAACAAAGAAATATCAATCTGCAAGTAAGCCGCAACTTCGTAGGGGTTGCCAATGAGCAGTTCCCATCTCGTTCCATGGTGTTTTACATCAATACATTCACTATTAATTGGAAAAAAAGAACATTCTAAATTTCATTAGCCATATAACGCTCTATCTTTCTTCTAATGCGAAACACCTGCTAATTACCATATCCCTGTATCCAGGGTTTTCAACAGATTAAAATACCATGTGTTTCATTATCTGCAAATAAGACAAAATACTAAAAGAGCTCCAAGCAACAAGGAGAAATGCTAGGCCCCGGGGTGCACATCAATATGGTAGACGTTAATATGCAATGAAATGCATAAGAATTATTCATATGGCATAAAATGCAGAATGATGATACAGTAAAAGAGTAGAACTTACGGAAGAACTCTGCAAGTTGTTCTGATTAGCTTGGTATAGAATATGGACATTTCTAATGGAGACTTGAATGCTGTCAAGTATCTGTGGTGAAAGAAAAAAAATTATCAACATGTAGCAGGATGACACTAAAATTTTCACCCTCAAAGCACCCTTAGAGTTCTTGAAGCATAATGCATAAGCAGCAAACTAATAATAAAGTCATTAAATTACCTTCGCAGTTATGTAGGAAATAAACGATTGCCCAGCCTGATTATCTGCCATGAACTCCAACAGAAATTAGCGCAACAAAAGCATATACACACACATAGGAAATGCAGCTGACACCGTCCCAAAATGAAGCCCAGCAGAAACTTTATTCACACATTCGTAGATATATATACCGACTATGTCCACTTAAATCAGGATAACAATATTATAACATCCATAAACGGGCAAGGCAGATCCACGGTTAGTACTAGAAGCGAAAAGCAGAAGCTAATTGGATGTCTTAGGCCATGAAAATGAAAAATTACACGCAGACCGTATTCAATGAGGGGCAAAGAAATATCTGCCACCTCAACAAACTGTCCTCCCCAGCAATCACTTAAAGGAAGGCTTTGAATGATTCTCCAGTAAACCAACAGCTCTCTGGAAACTGAGAATACTTATTGGAAAAGAAGCCCAAATCAAATAAAAAGGCAACTCCAATTCTCTGACCCCTCAATACGGAATGCGCTAAGTACAGCACAGAAAAAAAGAAAAAGGGAGACGGGCTCAGCTTACCGCTCATGCGTCGCGACAATTTCGCAAGCTCCGCAGCCGCAAGTTTTGCCTTCTTGCCAGCGAATTCTCTTCTTTCAACAGCCTCCGAACTCCACTGCGACCACAACGCGCGCGCGCCGAAGCGCCACAGAGACACTCAGACAGTTAGCGATGACGACTCGACGCCGACACGTACTAGAAAACGCGGGGACTCGGGGGCTCACCTCCTCGTCCCGGCGGTCGGAGGCGCGGACGAAGACGTCCTCGAGGACGATGATGATGGGGTCCCAGCCGAGCTTCTTCCAGGGGATCCGGATGCTCAGCCGGCCGACACGGCCTTCCCGGAGGGCGAAGGGGAGGCGGAGGTAATCGAAGGCCTCGAGGATGAGCTCGACGTTCTCGAGGAGGACCTCCTCGTTCCAGAGGGTGATCTTGAGCTGCTCCCGCTGGATGTCCTTCACGTAGCGGCCCAGGTACCCCAGCAGCAGCTGGCGAACCAGCCCTTCGAACATCGTTTCCTCTACCTACCTCTCTCTACTGCGCGCAGAACGGAAGACGAAAAGCGAGGACGAGCTGCTCTCGATGCTAGGATTCTAACCTCGCCATGGCAATGGAGGAGATTCTCCGGCGCCGCCGTAAATCGACGTGCGCGCGCGCGCATGTACACGGCGGAGAGAGAGAGAGAGAGAGAGAGACGGAGGGGTTAGAGCGGGAGTGGCTTCCTTTCCAAGGAGATGAACCGAGCCGGGCCCCCGTCGGAGCGGGTTGCGGATCCAAACCGACCCGGATGGGCCCCCAGTGTCCAGTCGGGGCTTCGAGAAATACGGGCCGGAGCCGGATGGAATCGGGCTGGACCGGGCCCAATTTTAGGCCCGCTCATTTTGCCCCTCGAGGGCCTTGTAGCACGTCTACTCTTCAACCTTTTATTAATATCAATATTATTAATACCAATATTAGCCATTTGTCGGGGGTTTTATGGGGAAAAATGTAAGGGAAAAAACCGCCAAAAACCCCAAACTTTATCACCCGTGACACATTTACCCCGAACTTTTTTTTGTGACACAAAAAACCTCAAACTTTGCTATTTGTGACACATTTACCCCAATATATTTAGTCCATGGGCATTTTCATCTTTTTCTACTTTTTTTCTTTTTTTCCTTTTTTTTTATTTTCCGGTGAGGGGGCCCTTGCCGGCGTCGGGTGAGCGCCACCCTCACCTAGGCGAGCGAGGGCGGCCCTCGCCCGACGCCGACGAGGGCCCCCTCACCAGAAAAGAAAAAAAAGGAAAAAAAAAGAAAAAGTAGAAAAAGACAAAAATGCCCATGATGCCTGTGGACTAAATATACTGGGGTAAATATGTCACAAATAGCAAAATTTGACGTTTTTTGTATCACAAAAAAAAGTTCGGGATAAATATGTCACAGATGATAGAGTTTAGGGTTTTTGGTGGTTTTTTCCCAAAATGTAAATACAAGTAGTCGAAATCATTTGGAATTGTCTATAAATGGGAAAATCAATTATTGGAAATTTCTTTTCGTTGGGGATGCACAGTAAAAACTCGATACCTTCATCTCGAGAAAATCATCAAAAGAGAGTTCAAAATTGAGTCCACCAACATATTTAGTTAAATCAATTGCCTTCGATCAAAAGCTAAAACTAACTATACTTTCATCCCAAAGAGATTGCTAAGAGAGAACCTAAATTCAAGTCCATTAATATATCTAATTAGACCCATTTTTTTTAAAACTAATTGGTTATGGATCAACTGTAATGTATTAAGTATCCCATACCACACATATTCTCAAATGTAAAATGTAAGACCTTTCTAACATGACTTAGATGTGCATTTGCACAATTTCCTTGGTTTGCACTGCTGAAGTCATAATACATTCATCTTAGGAGATCATTAAAAAAAGCCTAAATTCGAGTCCGTCAATATATCTAATTGAATCAACCTTCATTCGGGAGCTTAAACTAATAATACTTTCATTCTGAGAATATCACTGAGAAAGAGCCCAAATCCAAATTCATTAACATATTATTTAGACCACTGAGTTTATGGGTTGATTGTGATTTATTCGATACCTTCATCCTAAGGGATAGTAGGGCTAATTCTTTCTTAGGATATTCATCAAGCAGAATACCTCATCCTAAGAGATCACAAGACCCATTCCTTCTTAAGATATTCGCCAAGTAGAAGCTTTTATACATCCATCTCAGGATATCACCAAAAGAGCTTAAATTCGAACCTATAAACATATTCAAATAGACAAAAAAAAAACACATTTAGATAGATTCATTTTCACTCAAATGCCTAAACTAATGAGTTCTGAGCAAATTATGATATATTAACTATGATATCACCCATATTCTCCAATTTTGGACTATTTTAACTCAATTCACATGTGTATTCTAATGCTTGTAGGAGGTGACCTTTTTTTTTTGTCTGTTAATAGTAGGAGGTGACATTAGAACCGGATGGTCTTGGATAGTTCCCATGCGAATCGGTCCAATTACCTATTCCCTAAATTTGAAATCGATGATTATTAGTTTGGTTCTTAGCGTGTGAACCGAACCACCTGTGCCATAGATTTTTATTGATTAAAGATCAAAAACACTAAATAATGAGACTTTATGCTATATAACAACACTTACAGTCTTGTGGGGAATAGGAAAAAAAAAGATATCACCGCCGATTCTTGGACCCACCTCTGAATCGGACTGGATCGGTTAGTCCTGTCCAGTTCACATCAGGACTAGGTAAGCCAATTTCCGTTCCACAAATCGAAATTGACTCTTCTAGTACGGTTCCTGGTTCCCGACCCTAATAAATAGTATCGCCTTTTCCCATCTTATTAATAAAAACCACATTTTTTAGCACCACATTATTTTACGTAAGAAAAACATCAAAATAAAAGAAAATTTATCCTTCCCTTAGTCAAACGGACGGACCAAATATCGATAAATCAAGAACAAAGCGTCGATGTCTGGTTCCCCCGCAACGGCGAGCTCCCTGCTGACTGGCAAGCAGGGGACTCCACTCGACACACGTAAGAAGCTCTCCACTATTGCCCGAAACAGCAGACGTCGACCCTCCGAATCTTCATCGTCCCGTCGCCGTCGCCGTCGCCGTCGCATCGGAGTCCTCGAAGCTCATCTCTCCGATCTCTCTCTCGCCGTCTCTCTCCGTTCCGCCGTCGCGTGTCCGGTCGCCATTTCCTCGCCCCAGCTCCTCGGAGATCCCGCCTGAAGAAGAAGAGGTGAGAAACGAACTCGACGTCGATTCTCCGCGCGCAATGTCGGGGCATCCGCGATCCGCATTGGCTCGTATCGTTCCCCCTAATCGAACGAACCGCGTGCAATCGCTCCTCGTCTGGCCCGCCCGCTCGCCTGGTCGAGCGCGAGGATCCAGTCTGCTATGGTGAATTTTTTTTAAGAATGCTGATGATGCTGTCGAGTCCTCGGGAAGCGTGATCTGGCTTTTGTGTTTTAGTCCACTTGCAGTGTCCGTTCCGTTTTGGTGTAATTCGACGGAGATGGATTCGTCGGCGCTTCTGTTCAACCAGCTCAAGGTCCGGCGCGTATCTGTTCTTCTTTTCTTTAACCGATGACGTTAAGGCGACGTGGTTCGATTGATAGTTGATATAGCTCGAACTCTTTGACAGGTGGCGGAGCCATTCTTTGTGTTGGCCGGACCGAACGTGATCGAGTCGGAGGAGCATGTTTTGAACATGGCGAAGCACATAAAGAGCATAACTGCAAAGTATGTTTTCCCTTTGGAATTGGGTTTTGTGAAAGCCATTGCCTTGGGCGGAAATGGGAACACGGAGGAAGATGCCCGTAGCTTGTTTTGTTCTCTATTGCTTTCATCATTTGACTTCACACGACTTCACTTGCTTTCCTGATAAAATTGTAGTCTATGTACTTTTGTTTGGCGAACCGAGCAAAGATGTATGGTTGGCATTGCTCTAATTGTGAATTGATATGGTACTTTTTCGTGTTGAGGCTTTTTTTTGCACTCTTGCAGAGTCGGGTTGCCGCTTGTGTTCAAGTCAAGCTTTGACAAAGCCAACCGGACGTCATCGAAATCATTTCGGGGTCCTGGCATGGCTGAAGGCCTCAAGGTGACTCCCCCTCGCCCCCCCCCCCCCCCCCCCCCCACTTTCCTTTTAATTGTTTTCCATCTGGAATGTATATATCTTCGAATCACAAGTGCAACGGAAATTTACAATTGGGATAGGGGTAAAAAACGAACATCAAGGATAGTCATAGTTGTGCGGAAAATTGAACATGAATTATCCATTTGATGCACATATGGTCCCTCAATTGTAACATGTTTGATGATTGCGGTTCTTCTCTTAATCTGTATGTTACGAGATTAATACTATTTTGGTTGCTTACAGATCCTTGAGAAAGTTAAGGCGACTTATGACATTCCTATTGTGACTGATGTACATGAAACAATTCAGGTAATCCTTGTCTTCTTATGTCAGTACGACTTCTCGGTGGGAAGAGTGCAGCCTCTTATCTGTGACAGGCTTGGTCTGATTTTTCCATTTCCTTCATAGTCCATATGGGTTTTCAAGCTGTCCTATTCTGTTAGTTCTTTTTATTTCACTTTCTTTGAAAATCAACTGATGGCAAGGTCATGCTCTGTTGACGACTATAACCCCATCAAGAATCATTCTCACAAAGATGTGACCTACGTTCATTTATTGACCGCTTAAATGATTCTGCCTGTCGCAACAAAAAATTTCTCCAAGTTGATTTAGCTGCAAAGTTCACCAAGTTTATGTATTAATTTACAACTACGATGCTACTTCTCATAAAAAGTGAAAGACTAGAAGAGTAGTTAATTTCAGAAACTTTTCCTTTTATTTCTGCACATTTTCAGCTTCATTTAGTGTTTCTAATTAAATACTTGTTTTGGAATATCATAGTGTGTTGTACTTCTGTTTTAGCATTTCCGTTCGACAGCTTCCTTGTTCTTATGCCCGTGGTGCAAATTGCTAGCATTGCTGCTGTCTCTTCTTGTCTCTCTGTAATTACAATGCGGCAGGATTGCTGTTTGTGTGAAATACTGCACGAAACTCTTTGAGAATTTTCTGTGCATCAGTATCAACTGTCTTTTTCCTTTGTTTTGTTCAGTGTGAAGCAGTAGGAAGAGTTGCAGATATTATTCAAATCCCAGCATTTTTATGCCGTCAGGTTCTGCGACACAGATGTTGGATATGTAATTCATTGCATCTTGACAATGACAAAGGCTTTTGAAGTCTGAAATCAAGTTACTCTAATCATATTGACAGACAGATCTCCTAGTTGCAGCAGCTAAGACCGGGAAGATTATTAACATTAAGAAAGGCCAATTTTGTGCTTCCTCTGTGAGTGAACTTCCTTTACTTCGAAAGTTTGGATCCTCCAGTAATATTTTCTATTGAAACTTTTTTAATTAGGCTGATTGTTTAGGAAATTTAGGGATCCAGTGCAGAGATTTGAAGTGCTTGTATGTTTTTGATTGTTTGCTTGACTTGTCAAGTGCAATCCTACCTTGCTAATATTAGCAGATATGCAGGTCATGGCGAACTCTGCTGAAAAGATTAGACTGGCTGGGAATCCGCACGTAATGGTTTGTGAAAGAGGAACTATGTTTGGTTATAGTAAGTGATTCTAGTATTGTAGAATGCTATTGAAAGATTGTCAACTTCATTAAGGGTTTTGAGGACAATAGATGATTTCGATTGCATTTTACTTGTCAAAACTTGAAGCTTCTGATATCTGATAGGGTGGTGCTCTCTACTTCCAGGGACCTTTATAATCTGATTTATGAATTGTGCATCCTACTTGACTTGTGGTCCCTTTATATATTGATACTTAACTAATAGTTGGATAAGCGAACAGCTTTCAATCAAGCTCTGATTATATGACACCTCATTTATCCCTAGTGGAAAGATTCTGATTTTCTTTTAGGCTTCAGTTGGCTGATTATGTCTTAGTTTACATACTTAAGAGTAACATTGTGATCACAGGAGAGGGAATTTATCTGCAGAGTTATTATCCCGCGTGATTGATTCATTTCTTCATTCTGTCTGTAGATGATTTAATTGTGGATCCACGCAATCTCGAGTGGATGAGAGAGGCCAACTGTCCTGTTGTAAGTATACTATAGTTTCTTAGATTGGTGAGTTGCTGCATGCTGTCTGAACTGTCTTGTGCATGCACATGAAATTTTAAGATGATTTTCCTACAAAACTATAACTGAAATTTCTTGTTTAACAAGTATGGTAGGGAAAATTTTTTTGTTTGTTTTCCAGAAACAAACAAAAAGAATTTTGTATTTTGTGATAGCCTTCGCCAATGTCAATGTGCCTGCATGTTTCAACAGACATTAATCTGTTGAGGAGTGTCTTCACTGTGCCTGTGAGTTCTTCACTGCTTTGTCGGAAAACTATTTGACCTTATGTTGCCCCAGGTTGCTGATGTCACACATTCACTCCAACAACCTGCTGGGAGAAAGGTACCAACTCCATTCATATAATGTTAACAGGGGATTCTTACTGGCTTAAACTTTGAGTTTTTCTCATTGAACCTCATGGGGAATGTCTATAAAATAATTGAGATGGGTTGCTATTCGCTTAGCTGATCTTAGTGATATTGTTGTCATTTAGTTTACCTACCATGCTTTGCCGGTCTTTACGAGGACACTATCTATTTCATCATTCAGAATGAAAAACGTGCTTTTATGACCTTATATTGTTAGCTGCACAACCACTTGCAAACAGGAGATGGATGCTTCAAGATGGGAAAGCTTGGTTTTTCCTGTGTTTTTGTTGAATATCTCAGAAATAAAATAAACCGGTGGCTATTTTACCTTTCATGCTCCCACTACATTTGCTTGTTTATTCCCTCCTAAGTTTGGTTGTAGAAGTATATTCGGCTTCTCTTATATATGGAGAAATAGATAACAACTTTTTATTGTTTTTTGTCTAGTGATTTACACCTTAAGGCTGAACTTGTTATATTAAGTGCCCTGTTTGCCTCTATTCCTGTAAATGCATGCTGTCACCAAAGAGTGTTGTCTCTCCCTAGATCTTCCAGGTAGTAGCTTTTATTTACCCAGTGTAAATCCCTGTCTGTAGTGTCTGCTCATATTTGAAAAGTCGAACCATGTTTTTTCCGTAGTTGGAAGGTGGAGGTGTTGCCAGTGGAGGTCTTCGGGAACTCATACCATGCATTGCAAGAACAGCAGTTGCAGTTGGAGTGGATGGGCTTTTTATGGAGGTATGCTGAGTCCCGATTACTGTTGCATTATTACAATTTTCTTTAGATTGTTGGAAATCTCCAGACTGGTGCATCCCCTAATTTTTACTCAGGAATGAAGAGCCTTATTTTCAGGGAGTAGAATAAAGGCATAGGTTGTGATACTACTTAGAGACCAGCATCGGAGTTCATTTGCTCACATGCATATTTTTTTCTTTGGACACTGGTTTGATTCCTGCACATGTATATCGAAGCATTCTAGGAGTTACTGGCACTATTTCGAACAAAGAGCTGTTGATTTTCCCTCATTTGGAATGTTCACCCAAGAAAAGCATTCATCTGTCATTTATCAACGCTTTCATCGTAGTTAACCATGGGCTCAACACTATCCTAGATAACTGTGCTCTCAACTATGTACAGCTACAGGCATCTTTCTTGTATCCCTTCTTCTGAATTCAATTATGTTGGTCTTCTGAGACTCACTTTGGATGTGTTCAGGTGCACAATGATCCTTTAAATGCACCAGTAGATGGTCCAACTCAATGGGTGAGTTCAGCAAATGTCTTTTTGCTGACGATCTACCTTTTTTCAAAGAAAATTTTGCACTTTTCAAAGGTTGTGTGGAATTAATGACCACATATGGCTAAGTTGTGAATTAAACAGTCTAAACTCCTGCTGTTTGATGGTGACAGCCCTTACGCCATCTTGAGGAGCTTCTGGAAGAGCTTGTGGCAATAGCTGTGAGTTTTATCCTTTATATGATGAATCATATTACAATCAAGTGCATGTATCTGTGTGTTTTGCATTGTTACCTTTAATTTTATCATGTTCCGAGGACATCCAAACTTTTTCTAAGTGAGATTACCTTTCAATTGATTATCTTCTGAGGACGGCAGAACTAACTTATACACCAGGCATGATTGACAGAATCCTAGAATGAAATGACATAATGTTATGTATAATAGAGTTTAACCAAAAAACGCCAAATGATTTACATTCCTAATTCTTAATTATGTGAAGGGCTTCTATGCTGTAGATGAAACTGGAAGCTTATGTTTCTCATTTGGCACCATGGAGATAGACTGGAAAGCTCACTTCTGTAGAATAGATGAGAAAACTTATGCCTGCTTTGTGTGATGTGGTTCAAGGGATAGAATAGGTGGTAATCTAGAGAAAATGAAGTTTACTTACCAGTCTAAAAACATGGTTGATCCAGAGGAAATTTCCGCTACTAAAAAACCCAGAAGAAAGGCATTGGCAATTGAAAATGCCAATTTTTTCCTTCCACAGATCTTAATGATATTACTGCTTGTGCTGAATGCTGTAAATGATTATAATCTGCAGTAACTGAAAACTGGTTATTGTTCGTTGTAAAAGTGCCGTTATTTGTCCTCAGAAATCATTGATGTAAATTGTAAAATATGAGCTTGCTTAAAATTGCTTTGGATCATCTTATGAGTGGACAACATGGTATTGAATTATGATTGGAGCTTTCTTTTGATCTTTCAAAGAGGGCAAGCAAAGGGAAGCAGCAACTTAAAATTGATCTCACACCATATCACCTCTAGGAGGACCTCGAGGCTTCTCAAAGGGTATGTCAATCTCAAAGTCTTAACTGTAGAAGTTTTCCTCTTGGGTGTTGATTGAGCACTTTGATGTGATTTAGAATCTCTCAGACAAAACAACAATTCAATAATTGGCATTCCTTTTTCCAAATCCTATGTGGGAAAAAGACTTGCGGCTCTTCCTAGATTTTTCTTAATGGCTTAGGTGCCTCGAAGCGATCAAGTAAGTTCAGGTGATCAGGTGGAATGTCTGTCATGGTGGCTCAAATAAATAATCATGCAACGTGATGCTGTTCTTTCGAATTGTCTTCTGGCATTATCTCTGCCCGGTTAATCACCAATGTTTTGTATCTCCGTGTTATTCCTAAATGTTGTTTTATTGATTGTAATCGTTTTATTATTGATGAGAGAAACCAAAGTTGCTTTGGCTAAGTAGAGAGTTTTGTTGCTGTCACGTGGTCTTTCCAAGCGAACTCGTCCACAGTGCAAAATGGACTGATGAAATTGAAAAGGAAATCTCCAGGATGGACACGCTGATCTATACCTGTGACTGTTTCCTCTGTGATTTGCGTCAGCTGACGTGGTTCTGTACTTCGCTACTGGCTTAGGGAAAATTTAGTTGAGAATTAAGCACAGCCTTATTGAAGTTCGGACGTTGGAGTGTTTGGCACAGCCTAAGGAAATACAAGAAAGAGCTGGGAAGTTCGGTATCTTTTGGTACATTGGTACTGGTAGTCATGATTGCATGAATGCCAGCTTACAAGGCGATGGGAGTATATCGGAACAATGGACGAGCCCCAGTGGACTAACGTCAGCCCATGAACGAAAATGTAGGCCTTGCTTTTCGAGCTCGGGTGAAACCCCGACGTTCGGTGCGAAATGCGTCGCCTAAGTCTACATACAACTGAAATTAATTCTTACCAAATTAGTTGGACCTGGCTGCTTTGTCGAAACACCCTCCTTGAATAGGAAAGACTCCAACTGCATTCTGCTCAAATATGGTTAGGGGAGTGGCCACGGAGAACTTGCGGATTGACAACCTGCAAACATTCGATGCAATTACCTTTTTACCTTTGGAGGATCTGGGGTCTGTAGTAAGTCCCCTAAGATTTTTCCTCTCTTCTTCCAGTTTCAATCTCTGTTAATGCTTGAAGACCGTTAGACAGTCGAAGATTATAGCTAATTCATATAAAAGGGAATCTCTTTGGCGACCCATCTCAAGATCTTATCCCGACGGAGGACATATTCCTTTTGGTTCTCCAAGTCTGAATTCGTCCAACCCATTATTCTAAACAGAAACATAAATCTTGACATGCCGACTGACCCGCACATCAGACTCACCCTTCTTCTGGAGATAACTACCGGTGTCAGCAGGAATAAATGCTTATCCTTAAAAAGAATTCAGGGACCACGGCCGAAGGTAAATAGAGTGCAACAGACCCCAAATACCATTAACGCAGAATAGAGCATCTGGCCCCAACAAAAGTAATACAAGAGAATAATCTGAACAGAAACAAAGAATAGGCTACCTACCAAGTAACGAAAACGAAACAAAACGTGTGCTTCTTTGACAGTCTGCTGCATAACCCTTTAAAATTTTATTTCATCGGCCTAGTCAAACAATTTACATCGGACAAAACTTCATTTCTCCAATAAAGATTCGCCGGAGAAGGCCGTGCACTATTTCTTTCTTTTTTTTTCCAGAAATGAGGAGCAAAGGTAGTGTTGCCAAAAGGCACAGGCCACAGGTATAGTGACTATTCCTAGAGCTCAAACTTTTCAAAAGCCTCGTGCTTTACAACATCATTCAGTAACAATTGGTTCCCTCAGAATGCCTCCATAACATAAATGGATGTAAAAAAAGTGCTTTCTTATGCTGCCCCCCGCCCCTATCTGGTGCCCTAGCAACATCCCACGGTACAAATTATTCGGATCTTCTGCTCTTTCCATAAGCAATGGCACAATCCTCTCTGGACCTTGGTGAAAATATGCAATCTTCGAGTACCTCACATTCAACACTCCTTGCTAGATCAAGGGTAGGAACGCTCACCTCTGTGCACAACGTCACCGCCTATAGAATAGTAGAGGTCAATTACAATTTACACCATAAATAAGACTATTGAGAACACAGCTCCGATATACAAAGAAATGCATCGACAAGAGAATGATACCTTTACGACAAATCCAACTAACTAATGATTCTTATTAGACCGTAAAGTTTCCAAGTATGGAGCTACTAGCATATCCATTTTGACCAACCAGAGCGCAACTGCAGACGTAGTATGAGGAAGAGTAGGAAAATATGCAACTATTTCTTCCCCAGATAAATTGTAACCAGGCACAGTGTTGCACCGGCGCAACCAATCCCTATTAATGGCACTGACAAAATCTGCGAGAACCTGGAAGATCATAAAAATAAATAAACATGTAAATTAGATTTTGAACAATCTTACACGGACGAGGCAAACAAACTTTTAAAACCAACCCATATAAGGTTTCCAATAGATAACACTAAATTAAACCTGCAAAAGCTCTGCCAAAGAGGAGGTTCGTCTGAGTCTCTTTACCCAAAGCCTGTGGGCAGACTTGGTCCAAGCACCAATAAGTGCATCTTTAGGCATAGCTGACTGCAATAACATGGAAATTCCCATTTAGTCAGCTATGTGGGAATATAATAGCATAAAACATACTCTCTCAAGGGGTCCAAGTAGATAACACCTCAACCATAGAGTCAATCAGCTTTACAAACGACCTTCCTCTGGTCTTTAATTGGTCAACAGGAGAGAAGTGATGAAGCAGAAGCACTGCCTACTCTAGGAAACTGTCTTATCTATGTATAGAGTAACAATCACAAACAATTTGTCCACCATGGAAAGACCAAACTACTAGAAGGTACCAATCTTAAGAATCAACCAGAAATATTAACTTATTCAATCCAATACGTTAAAGACACCGACCAAACATAGGCAAAAGTATTGGAAGCAGCTCATTCAAACAGGCTGGACTAGTGCTTTCATTGTCTTTCTGATAATTCCCAGGCAGAATATAATGGTAACTCCAGAAAGCAACAGAGTGATGATCAAAGCAACCTTTTCTTTGCTTGACCATATATCCACAATCTGACCTTTTGATTTTCAACAAACCCAGATGCACACCAAACTATAGTTGACAACATAACAAGCAGAAATATCACACATTCAAAGCATTTTGCAATTACACACTAGAAGCATCTATCCATATAGACAACAAGAATTCAAGGCAGGCTCTAAAGTAAAACACGTGGGCTGCAGGGCAAATGTCAAACAAACTCAACATAACTACTCACCTCTATAGCATGAATTGCAGCTTTCAGAGACTGCAACTGTGATGATAGAACTCTGTGCTTTGGGAACGTATCAGTCTCCTCCTTTTCCCTACAAGTGGCTGCATGGATTGCATATCTTTCTTCCAAATCAAAATCCAGCTCAAACGTTGTGTGGCAAATCTTACAGTGTTTCTCATCTCGCCAATACAAATCATGACATCTCTCACATCTATTAAGTGAATCATGATAAGATTTTCTTCTATGCCTGACAACATTCAGTGCTAAGTAGAAAAAATTCCACATCCACGAATCAAATGCTTTGAGGCGGCTCCAACTTTGCTTTAGTTCCTCCCCCTTTGTTCCAACTTCAATGGTTATAGCACCAGATGAAGGAAAAGAATCTCCGCTTGTAATCAGGCTTGTGCCATTGTCTACATCAGAAATAGGAGAACTTTCTTCCCTGACAGAATCAAGCTCAGTCATATCAGATAGGATCCCCGATCTAACATCAGCTTGACTCACCATACAGCTTGACATTGCTTGAAAGATAAAAGCCTTCCGTTTCTCCAAAGATTCAATAAGAAGTGCCTCCCGAGCACCCCTATCATCTAAAACCGACAATAAGGAGCAGAAAGCCTGCGTCATGTATAACCAAAACAAATTGATGAAGAAGAATTCAGTCATAAAGTTCAAGCTACGGGACAATAACAAGAAACTATATTTAACAAAAAAAGACAAGCACCGAACTCACCTCTTTGGTATCGATGATCTCCCAGTGCCCATCTTCAGAAGACTCGAAATAAACACTCCTATGTCCCGGATCACAAGAATTGCACGGACCCAGGAAAAGCCAGTACCTATTGTACCGACGATCTGATCCCAGATACACAGATTGCATTGGGTGTGGATAATCAACTATTTCCACATCTTTTGCTTCTGTTGATTTGCCAGAAGATATCTGCTTAACATGCGATTTTGACAGGAATGCTGAAGAATCGATGGGTTGAATCTCTGCTGATGAATTAAGGCCGTGCCTTTGTTCATGATGCACCCAGGATGACCCTAACAAGTTTTGTTGATTTGATGATGTTCTCTTGATTTTTGCTCCAGAACCAGTATAGATGGAGCTTGGAACAGTTTCGGTGCTTACTTGTGATGAATTCTGCTCAGGCTAAAAAGTAAACAGTAAGCACCTCTGCCAAACAACAAAGACACTACAAAATCAAACAATCCATGAGTACAGCATCAACTTGATGCAACCTAAAATGGCATCTGAACCGCAATAGAATCTTCCTCAAGATCCACCCATCCAGCATCAACTTGATGCTGCCTAATGGCATCAAGAACAAATTTGCATTTCTTCAAGGACATAGATAAATCAGATTATCAAGGATTTACATTAGAAAAAAGAAAAAGTATAGTGGTCTTCTATGGAACTTGCAATAGCAAGTACTTGTAGGCCACATGACTCTAATGCTTAAGAGAATTCCTGTGCTCAAAGGGCACAAATGCAGGAATTGACCTGAAATGGAAAATGTCCTAAGAAAGAGAAGCTTTAATTTGACAAATTATGATTTTGTTGTATAAAATTTATTTAAATTTAAATTTGAAATGATCTTTAATCTTGACTAGCAAAGATTGAGCAAAACAAAGAAATCTTCTTGGGAATTACCAAAAATAACAGACAACTAGGTATGAAAAGAGGTATAGAAGCAAACAAATAGATGAAAAACCATGGATCACGAGATACCTCCATAAGAACGGTGGATCCAGCACGAACAAGATCAATCAAGGCCACCAAAGCATTCATCTTTTCTTCAATACTTAAGTCGGAATATTCACCTTCCATCAGTCCTAACAACCATACTTCTCCAGGATGGCTCTCATCAATCTCTGTATCTACTATTACCATGCTATTTTTACTTTTGTGACAATTTCCACGCTTGAATTTTCTAACAGTAAGATCTCCTGAGTCAAACTCAGTATCATCACCACTGCTACACGAATCATCATCAAGATTCTCAACACTTCCAGAGTCATCTGTATCAGACTGAAGATGCTCAGCGTCCTTTGAGGTAAAGTTTATCCGTAGACGATAGGTGGAAGATGAGATCTTTTCAAACAAAGTAATATCACTTGAAAGCATGGAGCATATAGCGTTTTCCAGTTCCTCCCTATTGCTGGAGATGTTCAATCCCATAACCTTTTTTGACAAAGAAACAATCAATATAAGTGCAATATACAAGGTGGCTTTTCACCTTTATGAATTGGAAACTCCATTCATATAAAATTACCTGTGAAGCCCTTGCCATTTCAGAAACTTTCAGGCCATTATTACCTTGCTCTGACAAAAGCCTAAATAATTCTCCCTTCAAAGTTCCAGGACGCATCCCATACTTCATCATAAGGCTCATTTCCTAGAGAACCGATTGAAAAGGTGTCGTATATAACAATATTGTCATCCACGAACACTATGAAACAATGGAACAAAAGAATCCCTACAAACTAATCATACCGAGATGCATCCTAAGTTCCCCATAGACATATACACACATCCAGATTCAACAGCGGCCAAATGAAAGAACAAAATTAGAAAGAAATTCAAATGAGCAAAGTATTATTAAAATGAGTTCTAATTGGTACTGTCAAATCATTTCCTATCAGCTTTTACCTTTCTAAACTACTTTGTCATAATTTCATTTCTCAGAGGATAATTCAAAAGATTCACTTGTCCTTAGTGTGGAAGTTAAGTTTGAGCTATGTCACTCGATTTTGGAGATCTATAGCAGGAACTTTTGGCATCATTCAATCTCTGTTATGCTAACTAGTTTTTCTACACTTTTGCCTTTCTCTACTTCACTCCTAATTTCTAAAACTCTCACAAAATCAATCTGAGGAAAATTTAAGATTGAAAGAAAATTTGAGGAAAGTACACTAATGATAAGTGATAACCATTTGAAAGGAGTAGAAATGCTTAGAATGAGCATACCTCGCTAACAGCTTCTCTGTGTGATGCGCCTTTCTTTGATCCAAAACCTGCTGCAACCGATACTTGACGGAGTATTTCCGGCCATGTCAACGGGTTCAAGGACTTTTTCCAGAAATCGACAATGATATCTTGGTTCTCAACCTACATGGTGCCATCATAAGTGCAAAGTTTACTATTTCCTCCCCACAATCCATCAAGAGGAAAAAGAGTAATCAACCATAACATGCAATTTTATTAACCAGTAAAGTGATTCTCAGGCAAAGGAACAAAAGTGAGAAATCAATCAGAATGATATCTTATAGAACTTTCACATCTCCATGGTGAAGAGTAATATGTCTAAAGATGACATTCGTCAAGCATTCAATAAGATGATGAGATCCCCAAGGCAACAATGTGGACGGAAATTTTTCAAGACTCTGAACGTGTTTTTATAGACTTCCACAAAAAGCTCTCCATTAATTTTCTCCTTCCAACAATACATCCTTAGGAAAATGTAGTACATCTCACATTGACGTCAGCTTCAAACTTTTGAACAAAGTCCGGTGTGAGACAAAAAATGGTCAAAGTGAAAATCAACACGATGCCCAGCAGCATCTCAGTTCGTTTCCACCGAAACGGGTAAATTTGCGAATCATTTTTCATACCATAATGTAAGTTGGAGAAAGCCAAAAGCACAAACTAGAAACAGGGGGAATAGACCCTAGGCCCTTTTTCGCTAAATGTAGTTGCCACATGGATCCTTCTATGCTATAGCAGTATCCCTAATAAACATCCTCCTTAGGTTCCTATTGTTAAGATGCTTGCTTGTGGCATCTACTTATATTTCTTACATCTCACTGGTTTGTCATGAACACTTAGCTAAACAGTCGTACCTTCTCATTAAAGAATCTTTGACGTAGTCATTTTTGTCCAAGAGATACGACCTGAAATGAGTCTTGCTTGTCTCATCCTTGAGCTGGGAAAGATCAATACAATCCCATACATATTCCAGGAATAATGACACAAATGGTCCTTAAACTTTAGCCAAATGTGCAATATGGTCCATGAGCTTTTAATTTGCTCAATGTGGTCCTTGAACTTTAGCCCAATGTGTAATGTGGTCCCTAAAATTTCGATTTGTTCAATGTAATCCCTGGACTTTTGGCACATGTTCAACTTAGTCCTTGAACTATATTAAAATTTTCAATATTGTCCTTCCATTAATTTAAGTTCAGGAACAATATTAAACATTTCATATAATCTAGGGACTCAATTAAACATGTACCCAAAGTCTAGGAACCACATTGAACAAATCAAAAGTTCAGGGACCACTTTGCACATCAATTACAGTTCAAGGACCATATTGAACATTGGGCCAAAATTCAAGGACCACTTGCGTCATTGTCCCTATATTCAATTTATTCCCAATTTCATTGAATACTCATCCATCCATTAAAGCATCTCATATGGCTAAATCATCTTAAGCGCAACGGACCAATTCTTCTTTATCTTTTCAGCAAAGTAGTGCAAGCTAACCAATAGCCTTGGTCCTCGCTATGTGGTTTATGTACTTACCTGTCATTTCATTTGTGTTCATTCTGAGGGGAAGGGAAGTATTGAGAAAGCACTAAACTGTAAAGGGTTGGTTCTGGACTGTTACAGGGCAAAAAAATAAAAACCGAGTACATTACCACTGGTGCTTATCATAAACATTCCGAAAACTGTGACTCACCGAGTGTAGTAATGCCAATAACTTGCAAGATTTGCTCAAGTGATGAAAGGACCCCTTCGTAAGCTCCGTTTCAACGTCAAAGAGAAGAAGCTTCAGGAGGGCCACATGAATCTTTCCAAGTAACAAGGAATCCTTGAACAAAATATACAAACAAATCAAAATGGACAAATGTCAGCAACACTGATGAACAGAAAAAGTTAAGCAGATATGCAGGAATTTTGCTAAACAGAAATAACAGTAGGAATAGAAGATTACCTTGTCATGAAATGCTTGAGCAAACTCATCAAGAGTAAAAGAGTTGATATCAAGTATTGCAGCAAAAGTATAAAGAAAGTGGATGGCCTGCAAAGACAAATCATAAAGATGAATTTCTTCTTTTTTTAATCCAGAAACTGACCAATCTACAGTCTAGTCAAAGAACTGCAGTATGTCGTGACTTATCAATTACACGTGCAATAGGTAAATGAGACACAATGTCAATCTACCACACAAAAATTGCCATTCAGAGAAGCATCGATTCTGGGAAGAAATCACCTTAGAGTTCACAATAAAGAAGCCAAAACCTTTCCTTATACAAATAAAGATAACATATCTACATGGAGAAAATGAAGTACACTTCCCAGTATACAGCGAGCATATAAAATTTAGTACGAGCGTAGGCCCTATTGGATGCAAGCAGTGATTAAGGATTGCATGACATTCCTGTCTGACAAGGTTTTGCAAAATTAAGTTCTCCAGCTTACTTATCAAGAGTTCTTAATGATTTCTAGGAACTATTTCCTTGATAGGTAATAACTCATCCATTGACAGAAAATGAAAAGAAAAAAACATCAATCAAGAACTTTTATGTACCTTAAAGAGTTTCTTGACCATCTCCAAAGAATCCCAAGGCTGCATACAGAAGGGCTGCTTCATCTTTACAGATATCGGAGGAAACTTTGCTAAAACATCTGGAAACACCAAAACCGAACGTAACTTTGATGTACATTGTAACTCAGACAGAAATAACTAAGCTACTGGATAATGACGTAAAAAACTCACCTTTACAGAGGGAACAACCATGTGATCCATTGGAAGCAAAATGATCTGAACAGCAGAGAGGTTTCGGCCCTGCTTGTAACTCTCTCATCTCCATTTCTTCATCATCCACTAGCATTGTAAATTTATCAAGGAGTTCTTGGGTAATTCCCCCTTCCAAAGCAAGGTCGCATTTTTCCTTGCGGGTTTCCTTCGGGATTGAATTCTGATTTAACGGTTTCTGGATGAAAATAGCACCGTTAGAAGTGTACTACAGTTGCAGAACTCAGCACCATTACAATTCATAACCCAGTTCACCTCTTTCTTCTTCATCAAAGGCTTCTTTCTTCCTGATGACTTCTCCTTTAACTTCCTCTGTATCTGAAAGACACCTCAAAGTAAGACTACTTTTTCCTCATAGTGTCCACTACCTCAATAATATGATGAAAAAAGATGACAGGTATAATCCAAAATTAAATATTCGATAATACAGAATGTATATTGGATAACTTGCCATTGCAAGCGTTTGTTGACGCTTGATTTTGCTTTGACATGACTTCTTTTTTAATTTAGAAGTTGGCACGTGTGATATAGCACCAGCTCCTCTATCAATATCCACACCAGTAGGGAAATTTCCACCGTCAGGATTGGTTGCTCGCCAAGTTGTCATCAAGCCCTTGCCAATGCCATGTCTTTTCACTGGACCACTATTAAAGCCATCCTGGCCATCTATGATTTCTCCATTAGATACCTATAAAAATGGCTATCAAACTTTAAACCCTCACGGAAGTTTTTATTAAATCACCAACTAGAGTTTACTAGAGATACCTTTTTCGGGTTTGGCTCTCTGTGAATCTGTTGGCAAGCAAGTTTATTTTGGGAGCCTAAACATCAAATAAGAGTGTGAATCAATCCAGATATAGAATGACTATATGTAGCTAAAGGGCAAAATATGAGAGGCCAGAAACACAAAAGAGAAAGTATAGCGAAAAATAGCTGCAATATGCAAGTATTTTATAGCTAAATACAACAGATTCATTAAGAAAGAACTATAGGATCCGCATCTGACAACGGGGTAATAACGTATGACAGCAAAGTAATATATTAAAAGCACCATTCTCTGCTAATCCATATTATTTCAGAAGCAAAAGAAATCAAAATCTCCACTTTACCATTGCCACCATTGCAATTTGGTTTTGAAAAGACGACAAAAGAAAGCCAAAAAATTGCTTGCTTTACTGATTATGCGCTGTCTAGTGCAATTAGTCAGCCAAGGAATTGATAACATAACGCCCAACAACTGAAAGCAGAGACTAAGCTTCACATTGGTCAGATACTCTACCGAGCAAAACAATAGGAGCAAAACCTGCTCCCAAATGATTGGTGTGGAAAAACAAACAACACTATAGGAGGATTATTAACAATAAAATCCCGAGGAAGCGAGATAAATAAAGATTGTAGTGCATCCAATAAATAAAACCTAAAAAAGAATTAACACTTGACAGACTCCTTAAGAAATAATGTAAACAAATTTTTTTTCTAACAACTAGCTTTACCGTGCAAAAATACCCCTGTAGGAAGAGAATCGAATTCTACACCAAGAACCGGACCATCCTTGCGGAACACTTTCCTCAGAATGTAATCAGGACTGAACAACATATCCTGCAGACAAATGGGATTTTCCCTTCTCTTAGCGTTAGTAGAAGCTAGATGTCCACAAGTCGAAGGCAACGACTCAGCTGACTGTGCACTGTCTTGAGCAGAAATGCTGAAGGGTACTTCGCCGTTCCTCTTGCAACGCTTCCGCTTCTCCATGAACCATCCCTGCACTTGCTTGAATGTCAATCCTAACGATGCAGCATAACCTTTCATAGCCTTTTGCGTCGGGTACTCGTCCTCTGGAATAAAGAACGTAACCTTAATGAACGCAGCGGCAGCAACAACCGTAGAGCAATATTTCTAGAAATCGTACAGTGAGGGGATTCCACAATCCCTCTGGGAGGATTTGATAAAACCCTCGAGGCAGCTGGAGGCAGGCAGCTGTTCGCCGCATTTGCGGGAAACCGTGGAAATGACGAGAACAGCTACCAAAGACAGACACGCGCAATAAACGAAAGCGGCGCACCTGAGTAGAATTTCTCCAGCGATTGAAGCTGAAGCGGAGTTTTCCTCTTCAGCTCCATAGTTCCCTCGGAATATGCACAATTCTCAAGCCGAACCGATCGGACTCTCCATCATCTGGCGACGCCAAACAAAAAGGAAGGAACAAAAAAAGAGCAAAAAAAAAAACTCAGAAGCTATAATCATCGGTAAAACCTCTCCCTCCCTCGTCCCCTTTCCACACTGCGACGACCCCCCGTACACCGAAGAAGCGGCGATTCGGGCATCGGAAACTGCATTGCGCCGCTCAATGCCGCGCGGCCGTCGCTCCGGCGGGGTCAAATTCGCATGCAGGACGAGAAGAAGAGATAAACGCACCTCGGCGTCGCCATCGGCATCGCCACCGGGGACCGGCGTCGGCAACCAGCGAGGGAGTGTCGGCTCCGGCGGCGACTCGTCCCTTCCGCCTCCGAGCGAGGTCGGTCGCAATGGCTCCCGCTTCGGCTCACCGAGCTGGAGAGCAGTTCTGCGGGAGAAGCAGGGCGAAGGATGATGATGATGACGATGGAGGGAGTGAGGGAGGGAGGTTGCGAGCGTGAAGAGAGGTAGGGTTTTAGGTTTTATCTATTATTTTTTTTTCCTCCTTTTATCATTTCGCTGAGGGTTTTTCCTCTCGTCGCTCTCTCTCTCCGAAAATATCTTTCTCTTCTCTCTCTCTCTCTCTCTCTCTTTCTCTGTAAGTGAAGGGTTTATCGTGCATCCCGCGCCACGTCATCGGCTTCGGCGCGCCATTTCCTTGGCCCCGCGCGCGAGCGCGCCCGCGCGGGTGCGGGCCGGGCGAAGGAGGAGCCGCTGACGACTTGTCGGCGTCGGCGGCGGCGGCGGAGGCTCGGGCTCGTTGGTTGGGCCGATCCAGTGGCCCAGTGGGTTTGACGACGCTCTGTTCGTTCTGGGCCCTTCATAGGGAGAAGCCCGGCCCATTCAACATTGTGGATTTGGAAAGGAGAGGAAACTGAAAAGTCCGCCCCTCCAGCACTAGGGATGGCGAAGATGAGAAACGACAAAAAGCAAAATAAAATCTAACAAAATCCTGGAGCTATCAAGAGCTTGACAACCCGGAATTGGCCCGACCGAACCAGCCCTCGCTCAAGTTCCAGTTAGACTGGGCAGATCCTCGAGATGTGTCTTTTGAATTCTAACTTTCAGGCTAAAAGCTCAAAAATCATATTAACCAAATTGAAAATTAAGGGATTATATTGCATATTAAATTAAAATTTATGGACTATTTCGTGTCATTATTTCATAGATAAATCCATCTTTCTGCATTGCTGGAATATACGTGCGAAAATTGTTGACTCATCTCATATCTTCCTACATACTTCCATTGAATATATATATATATATATATATATAAAATTCGAGAGGCCATGAAATTGCCACAAAACATCAAATGCCACGTAGGACCAATCGAGTGGCCCTCGGTCCAGGAACTGCCCATCTGGGATCTGGGAACCACCCCCAAATCAGCAATTGATCCTCTTATCCGAGCCGTGGCGCCACGTGGACGGTCCTCGTTGGACGGCCAGATCCCAACCTGATCTCCAAGCCACTGGCCACCTCCCCACGTTCGACTGGATTTTCCGCGGCCCCACCGCCGCCGATTGGTGGTGTCCTTGCTTCGCCTCTCTCTGTATATTTCAGTTGGCCTGTGAATTGACTAAAGCCATTCTATACTTCGGATATCTCTCCATTCTCTTCTCGCCATCTCCTCCGCTCGAGCTCGTCAGTTCGCCGGAGAGAACCAAGGGAAGGGAGCAAAATGGCGGCGCAGGCCCTCGTATCGTCGTCGCTTGCCTCCTCCGTCGAGTCGGCGAGGCACCTGCTGCGGTCGAGGCCCGTCGCTTCGTCGAGGAAGGCCTCTTTCGTCGTCAGAGCTGCCTCGACTCCGCCAGTTAAGGTCCGTCTCGCTTCCTTTCGCTTGGAGCATGATCGATCCGATTGGCTATGCATTTAGAAATTGCCCTGTCGGTTTGTGCTTTGAAAGGGTGTCGCGTCGACCTTGCGGACGCTCGTCCTAGTTCGCTCTGATCAAGTGAAAATGGTTTTTCCTCTACAAACTTGAGACCACGGATGCTCCCAATTTTGCTGATGATGTGTACATTTCGTGCTCTTTTCAGGAGGGAGCAGATAGACAATTGTGGTTTGCATCCAAGCAAAGCCTTTCATACTTGGACGGAAGGTAATTCCGAGCTCCATATATACTTGCTTTTACATGCATCTTTCTTAGTTTAACTGAAACTCGATCAAATTGTTTCTAGAAGTTTAGTCAATTGGGGAATTATTTTGGAGATGGAGATGTTTGGTCCCCTGTTAACAGCACCAACTGAGAAATTTCTTCCAAATAGTCGAAGTTACCTTGATGAACTTCCTTTTTTGCATGACGTGCACGATCCAATGTCTAAACATCGCAGTTTTGGTCCAATTTCTCACTTGCTTTATTTCTCTTAAACGATGCAGCCTCCCTGGTGACTATGGCTTTGACCCGTTGGGTCTCTCCGATCCTGAGGGCACCGGAGGGTTCATCGAGCCCAGGTGGCTCGCCTATGGAGAGGTCTTCAACGGGCGCTGCGCCATGATGGGTGTTGTGGGAGCGCTTGCACCAGAGATTCTGGGAAAGGCAGGGTTGATCCCACAGGAAACCGCCCTCCCGTGGTTCAAGACCGGCGTGATCCCACCGGCCGGGACGTACAGCTACTGGGCCGACCCCTACACGCTCTTTGTGTTCGAGTTGGCGCTCGTGGGCTTCGCCGAGCACAGGAGGTTCCAAGACTGGGCCAATCCGGGCTCAATGGGCAAACAATACTTCCTAGGGCTCGAGAAGGGCTTGGGCGGTTCCGGAGACCCAGCATATCCTGGCGGGCCATTCTTCAACCCTCTAGGGCTCGGCAAAGATGAGAAGTCGATGAGGGATTTGAAGCTGAAGGAGGTGAAGAATGGAAGGTTGGCAATGTTGGCCATCTTGGGCTTCTTCATCCAAGCCCCTGTGACCGGTGTCGGGCCTTACCAAAACCTCTTGGACCACTTGGCCGACCCAGTCAACAACAACATTTTGACCAACCTCAAGTTCCATTAGGGTTTTTTAAGTACTTCTCTTCTGTGTCACCACCACCCCCCCGGTGATATTGTAATCGCATGTGAAAATATGTTAAATGAGGGATCAATGTGGAACCTTGACATGTAAAGAACTGAAAACTGCACTTCGAATGGCACTGCCTTGACACCTGCTCTTGCATTCATGAGGAGAATGAGATCGAGTCGAGGTGAACTTTGTGTACCCTATATCTAGAGAAATCGCATATGGAGGAAGATTGATTATTGTTCCTGATGACACAGGTCATGGTTTGTTCATGGTGATTAGGACATAGTGCATCAATGGCAATGGTTCTGATAACTCAAATGCTTCTTTTTAACCACGCAAATGACATTAAATTGGTAAAACCACAAGGTAGATCTCAGCCAGCATGTTTTTCATTGATAAGGGATATCGCCATCTGAGTCGCATTCAAGATGATAGATGACATAAACAGACTCGCATTCATGATCTTCTCATGCATCCACTTTAAGCTGTTATCCACACTAAACGAGCAAATTGGCAGCATCAGAGTGACCCGACTCATTAATCTTCATCAACCTCGACAGAACTCGGAGATGCTGCTACTATTTCTAGTTAAAAAGTTCCGGGAGCCAGCTGTTTAATCACTTGAGAGAGCCAAACAAATGGAATTGGAGCAACTATGAATCTACTTCTCCGCTTTATTACTTTGAATTTTTAACAAAGCTCACGGTAGTAAATGAAAAATGAGGAAAGCTCACAACACAACCTTTTCAGTGAAGCTCTGCCTCTCAAATAATTATGCCTGTTGCACACAGAAAGAAACTAATTGAGGATCTTCAATTTGCAGTGACGTGTTGCATCCATTAGATTGTGTTGAGAGCATTCCCCCGTATTACACAGCTTGAGCCACAGGTTCAGGTACACTCGATGCTTCATTCCTGTGATTACAGCCAGCAACATATTATTCATCAGAGAGAGAGAGAGAGAGAGAGAGAGAGAGAGAGAGAGAGAGCATTTACAAAACAACAACGCTGGGTTGCACATTTATGCTGTAAATAAATTGTGCACGTTAGTCATCAGAACTATGGGTGCTACCAAGCAACAGCTAGTCAGCCCCACGAGCTTTACTTCTCAGCTAAATAATAGCTATCCAAGGTTTCTCTCACCATCTCATGCTATTATTACACATACTATTTGAAATAAAAAAGTCGTGGAAAATGTTCAAAGGAACATGCTTCCACAAAAGCCTGTTTTTGGCTTGATTCCAAAAGCAGTTCTCTATGCATGGGACAAGCTAGTTGAAAACCATCACCCGACCTGGGTCAAAAAGGCCGGAAAAGCCATTGCCTCGCCAACAAGCACAGGAACATGTGCAACACCAAAGATAGATTTGGTCCAACCACCCAACCCATCAACCCCTGCAATTTCAACCCCTAAAGTAAGTACAGGACCTCAATCAAGTTGCCTGTCGAGCTGTAAAAGCTACCATACTAACATATAGTCTTCTTGCTAAGCACTTTTTTGAAGTACACTGGCAGATAACTGCTTCAGTTGATTTTTTCATGGACATTCACTCTTGGCATCAATGGAGGTCCTAAAGTACTTTGTTCTGAAAGTTCATAATGTAGTACAAATTCGTCACAACAGGCTGATGCCAACTACTCAAAACATCAGATTTCTAAAATAGAACTTTATTTAACCATATGATAGTAACATCAGTGCAATATTCGGACTGTCAAGAATCACACTTCAGTTAAAAGTATAAAAAATACATCTGCTATGTCCACATAGCAACAATCTACCTTATTGAATTTGGATCTTCTTTCTCTGCATTTATGGATGTATCTCTATAACATGATATAGCAGGTAATTGTTAAGTCTCAATGAAGCTGGGTTCCCGAAGTAGAGCGAAGTGACCAAATGCCCAACCAAGGATGAGGTTTTCCCAGATTTGTGGACATGATCTTAGTACCAAGTAGGGATACTGCCTAAGCCCTTCGGAATCTTCCATTCCAAAATAAACAAAGTTTAACAAAACAAAGGCTTGATGATTTCCCAACATCTACTATAAGATATGATAGCACCAACTTTTACAGAACAAAGTTCAATCACAGTAAAACCTTGACTTGTGGTCAGGCCGCCCAAGAGAAAGATTTAATAATATTGTCCAACTGTTGATATCAAAATGTCATTTTTGCAGAAATCCAAGGACTCAAGGAGAGATCAAATCACCTCATCCAAATGACACCGCATAAGCATGACAACATCCAAGAGACAAAACATCTGGAGACATCTGCTATCATTGAATTTTAAAAGTCTCATTATCTTAACAAGTGAAAGTAGCCACCTCTGAATTCCTTCTCCAACTTCCATTCTGAAAAAGTTTCCAATCTTCACTGAGGATCCCACTTCCTTCGACAGATTGCCTATCAAAGTCTGCAATACCAAATCAAGCAGAAGGTCACTTTCGATAGATATAAATACAGATAATAAGAAACGCGTTGCTGCCTAGCCTCCAAACCGCATTGTAAAGTTCGAATTCATTAGTGCAACCGCGTCCATCCTTTTTGGATTTCTCGGATGTGAACAAGATAAACTGAAAAGCACCGTATAAAGGTTATATACTAGAAGACAATGTTCACAAGAGAACACAAACAAAAGGATGATGCTGAAAATTACAGGAGGAGTATCCTTATAAATTTTCCATATATATTTTATCTTTTAGTCAGTGAAACTTCCATACATGTTGAATAACCCTACACTAGCACCTTGCTCACTCGGTAGTCACTAAAATTAAATTGGGATTCTTTCTTCGGCACAAAACTACTAGTACTTGACTTTCATCTCCGCCTATGTCAATCACCAGAGCTAGCATGTTATCTTTTGGAAGGAAAACCACTTTTTCAAACAAATAAGTCAAGAAAGAGAAAAAATAATTGGCTTATGGACCAAGATAAAAATAGCATAGTTTGATCATTCTATCATTCAGCGATAGAATGAACTCTATTTGAAATATCAATGATTTGAAAAATGGAAGAACCAATGAACTCCATTTGAGATTTGCAATCATTTTTCTAGGGTTGCGGGTTATAATCCCATGAGAATGTTCTCGTGCTTTTAAATTACAGGAGAATTTTAATACATACCTTCACATTTATACTATCATTCACAACAAACTTTTGCTCCATAAGTACCACTTCCTCCATGTATTTGCGTAGACGACCTTCAACCATCTTGTCTATGGCCATCTGAGATTTCCCTGAAGTTTCTGCCTGGAGGCACCAAAAAATTGGGCAAAATAGCTAGTTTAGACACGAAGAACTAAGACGAATGCCTTGCCATGCCCAAAGAGCCAAGCAGTCAATGGTGAAACACGTAAACAGTTTTCCAAGAAAAAGCACCAGAATGAACAAATTATCTTTATGTTTGAGTGGGATCCAATAAATATCACTTTCATAAAGGCACTAGAAAGATTACCTGAGATTTCAGGATTTCCTGTTCACCTTCTAATGCACCAGGCGTGATAAGTTCCTTGGTCAAAAACAAAGGCTTGGAAGCCACAATATGCATTGCCAATTCTGAACCAACTCGTTGGAGCGCATCAAGTTGTGAGTTCTCGTCTTCAACTTCAAGAGACAAAATTCCAGCAATACGGCCTAAACCTAATTAAGATCATGCATCCAACCGTAAGGCCTTTTAATCCATCCAATGCGGAAACTCTCCATCGAGCAACTACATTTTGCTTCAAGATATGAATGCAATGATGAGTGCACGTAAAAAAAAGAAGCATGCTCTCTATCACATTTATCTCCAATCTTTTACGAAGAAAAGAAGGCATCCAAATGCTTGTTACCTGGCTGGGGACAAGTATGAAGATATGTGGAAAGAACACCGTGTGAAGAAGCACACATGGCATAACCTCTTCTAAATTTTACATTCTCTCCCATAATTGCAGCCACTTCTGTAATTGCATTCTGAACAGTTGTTTCTCCACTGATTTTTGGATGCTCGAGCTTTAACTTCATGCCCTGGTGAAGCGACAAAGGTTAGACTCCTCTTATGGCTCATGAAAATTCAGCTTTTGACTTATCTAAATAAAATAGAGCATTTATGGAATGCAACAAGATCGAATTGCCACAATAAGCTTCAAATGCAGCCACATGGTACTTCTCGAGCCACATCATCGCACAGACAACATAATATGAAAACACTGCCTGTCCAAAGACAACATTGTCATTACTTGGACAAAGAAAAATCTACATTTAATACCTGTATATATTATCTAAAGCCATGCTGATCTCTCAAAGGACTGTTTACCCCAATCACAGTGAATAATCAATTTTGCACTTTCATAGATCTAGGAGCTTGTGAAATGTACTGCTTTGTGATTCATATCTCAAAAGGGAACAGAATTCAAGTATGGGTTTGGACGATGACAACCGACATCTACATGCTTAGAGACTGTAACAAGTCAAGCTATTTACTTATTATAGTGCTAAAGCCAAAGATCAAATACACATAATTCTTACCTCCAAGTGCTCAGGTCCCATGTGATAGATCCCAGAAACTTTGTCAGAAGGATTTTCCACCAGCAAAGCTTGCTTTGCCAAAGCCAAGGCCTGAAGTTCATTCACATTGACGAGCAACAAGTTACTTCTTCTGTGACGAATTAGTTAATGGCTATGAACAAACCGAGTCACAATATAGGAGATAGCAAACCAAGGAAGACAAAGCTTTGTCTCCCATATGGAATGCTCTTCACGCATACACAACCAGAGCAGAACTGTACCCTATAATCAAAATGTGGAAAATTTACCAAATACTGAAAGATCTCGTTTCTAGCGACAAAGTCGGTCTCGCAGTTGAGCTCGATGACGGCGGCCCTGCCCTCGCTCTGCGCGAGAGCCAGCAAACCCTCCGCCGCGGTCCGCGAGGACTTCTTCGACGCCACCACCTGCCCTCTCTTCCTGAGCTCCTTCTGGGCAGCCTCGATGTCCCACTGGCAATCGACCAAAGCGGACTTCACCTCTTTTATCGGAGCGCTCGTCCTCTCCCTCAGCTGCCGGATCAGACTCATCTGCTCCGCGGCGCCGGCGCCGGCGCCTGCGCCGAACCCTCCGTCGACGGCCACGCCGCCCAGCAGCCGCTTGCACAGGGCGTTCCCGAGTGGAGTCCTCGCCGCGCTCCTTAGCAGCGCCATTTTCCTAACTGATGAGAGGAGACGCGAATCGATCTGTAAAACCCTACCGCTACCGGTGCGAGAGTGTGCTGCCGAGGCTCTTGCAAATATGGCGATGGAAGATGTAGCTGAGGTCGAAGAAGAAGGCGACGACGACGGAGGAGAATCTCTGCAGCGCAGAAACGTTGATGAAGCTTGGTGGATTTGGGCCGATGTTCAGGGGTCTGGGCCCAGATGAATGGGCCTCGATGGGCCCAACTCAACCGCGGAGTCTCAACCGGAGTCACCCACCAAAGATGAGATGCGATGAACGAAGGTTGGGTTAAAGATGGCGTAGAGGCCGAAACACCCCTCAAATCTCATCGTCGTCGTCATCTTCTTCTTCTTCGTCTTCTTCGATTATTCAATTCCTCTTCACGTTGCAGCGGTCCTCGATTCTCTCTGGTAAGAAAAGACCATTTCTTTATTGCAGTCGCCGTCGTTATGTATGTTGGGTATTCGCGCTTTCCCTACCGAGGGCAGATCTGATCTGATCTGATCTTGAGCTGGGTCTCTCTCGTGGTTGCTTCTTGTGCAGTCATCGTCTACGGTCGGTGATCTGGGGGGGGAGGGAGGGATCGAGGGCGTTGCGTGGCTGAGGTCCCGTAGGGGAAGAGGGGGAGCGGCTTCCTTTTCGATTCGCATGCGGTTTTGGGGGCGCTGAGGAGCGGATCTGATCGGTGTGAATTGGGTCCAGATCTGAGAAAGGTATGAATTTTGGGTGATGGGTATGTTCCGTGCGGGTAGATCTGATTTGGGGTGTTCGGGTATTGGTGGGTCTGAGTCTTTTTTTGTTGGGTGTGTTTCTTTGATTGCTTATTGTTCATTGCTGTGGTCAATTTTAAGTTCCTGCGAGGCAGATGAATGATCTGTGTTCGCTTGTTCGGTTTTCGAGGCTTGCGATGGCGATTGCTAAGGCTCGATTTCATTTCGTTGTCGTCGTATGCATGTCTTGACTGTTGGATCCGTGCCGTTGTTCAGTGTTGAAATGCATCCGCTCGTTTTTATTCGCCTTCGTGTTTTGGGATTTAGCTCTGCTCCATCGGCTGTTGCCCAGAACGCAGGTTTTCTTTACTAAGATGAAACTCGTCAATTGGGAAGCTTGTTTTGCTGTTTCACTTTTTAAGTGGCAACAAATTTTTTCTGGAATGGCAATTATAGATGTTTCTCTGACTGCCGGTTACAGATAGATTGTCTTCTCAGTGGTGAAAATATTTCATCGCATTACGCTAGTCATAGTGTCCCTTGATGATGCCAATGGGGTTATCTTATAGTTTTATTTGATTTATTTTTGGCTTCAGATGTCGGGATCCGGGATGCACTCTATGTGCAAATGGCCTGTGCCTTTACTGTTGGTTCTGTTGGCCCACTTTTGTAGTGGGTTCTATCTTCCAGGAAGCTACATGCACACATACTCCACTGGTGATAAAATATTGGCCAAAGTCAATTCATTGACATCTATTGAGACCGAACTTCCCTTTGGCTATTACAGCCTCCCTTACTGCCCACCACCGGGGGGCGTGAAGAAGAGCGCGGAGAATCTCGGTGAGCTGCTTATGGGAGATCAAATCGATAACTCCCCCTATCGCTTCCAAATCAATATCAACGAGACAGTGTACCTCTGCACTACGCCCCCGTTGAAGGATAATGAAGTGAAGCTTCTTAAGCAGAGGACTCGGGACTTGTATCAGGTCAACATGATTCTTGACAATTTGCCAGCGTTGAGGTACGCCAAGCAGAACAATATCAACATTCAGTGGACTGGTTTTCCAGTTGGGTACACGCCACCTGGCAGCAATGAGGATTACATTATTAATCACCTCAAATTTAGGGTCTTGGTTCATCAGTATGAAGGGAGTGGAGTGAAGATCATAGGAACTGGTGAAGAAGGTCTTGGTGTAATCTCTGAAGCTGATGATAAGAAGAAGGCTTTGGGTTTTGAGATAGTTAAGTTTGAGGTTGTTCCTTGCAGTGTCAAATATGACCCCGACAAGATGTCAAAGCACAAAATGTATACCCAAATTGGTCCCGTTGTCTGCTCAATGGAGCCTGACAAGTTGCAAATAATTAGGGAGCGAGAGCGAGTGTCATTCACTTATGATGTTGAATTTGTGAAGAGCGACATTAGATGGCCATCCCGATGGGATGCTTATTTGCAAATGGAAGGTGCAAAAGTACACTGGTTTTCCATCCTCAACTCGTTGATGGTGATCTTTTTCTTAGCTGGTATTGTCTTTGTGATATTCTTACGGACGGTGAGAAGGGATTTGACAAGGTATGAGGAATTGGACAAAGAAGCTCAAGCACAGATGAATGAGGAACTTTCCGGCTGGAAGCTTGTTGTGGGCGATGTCTTCAGAGAACCAGAGTGTGCCAAGCTTCTTTGTGTGATGATTGGAGATGGGGTTCAAATTACGGGAATGGCAGTTGTCACCATCGTCTTTGCAGCTTTTGGCTTTATGTCACCTGCTTCACGGGGAATGCTCTTGACTGGGATGATAATCCTCTATCTTTTCCTTGGGATTTTTGCTGGGTATGTTGGTGTTCGCTTGTGGAGAACTCTCAAGGGAACTTCAGAAGGATGGATGTCTGTCTCCTGGTCAGTTGCTTGCTTTTTCCCTGGAATTGTCTTCGTAATTCTTACGGTACTCAATTTCTTACTCTGGGGAAGCAACAGTACCAGTGCTATTCCCATATCCTTGTACTTCATCCTGTTTGCCCTTTGGTTTTGCATCTCTGTGCCACTCACCCTATTGGGAGGATTCCTAGGTACACGTGCTGAGGCAATTCAATATCCTGTCCGTACCAACCAGATCCCCCGAGAAATTCCTGCACGCAAATATCCGTCTTGGCTCCTTGTTCTGGGTGCGGGGACTCTTCCGTTTGGAACACTCTTCATTGAACTGTTCTTCATCCTCTCTAGCATCTGGCTTGGGAGGTTTTATTACGTCTTTGGCTTCCTGCTAATCGTGCTCTTATTGCTGATTGTTGTCTGTGCTGAAGTGTCTGTGGTCCTTACCTACATGCATCTTTGTGTGGAGGACTGGCGATGGTGGTGGAAAGCTTTCTATGCTTCTGGCTCAGTCGCCCTTTATGTGTTCCTGTATTCCATCAACTACTTGATCTTTGACCTTCAGAGTTTGAGTGGACCTGTGTCAGCCATGCTTTACCTTGGTTATTCTCTGATTATGGCAACTGCGATCATGTTGTCCACCGGCACCATTGGCTTCCTCACATCTTTCTATTTTGTTCATTACCTTTTCTCATCGGTGAAGATTGATTAGAGATTTTCGTCATCCCAAAAGAAAGAAACAGGAAACCACCTTTCATGACGTCTACGAGCTAGTTGGAGTCTCTGCCTCTGGTTTGTAGAAAGTTCTATTGGTCCTTGCTTTTGGCTTTCTCCAAGTATCATTTTGTAGCCAACCATGCTGCACTGGATAGAGAGGCGCATGCTATTGCTGATATTATCCACGCCTTTGATCATATTGGAGCTCCATGAGGTTAGAGGATTTGATGTCGTTATAGTTTCTCAAAATTGTCCTAGGATGGCAGATCAGTTGAAACCTTTTTGTTCATGGGTTTTAGTTCATGTCAGCGATTATTATAGTCAATGGACAGTTTATTTCATATTTTGGATGTTTGATGCTGTCATGGCAATCATGTCAGGTTCGATATCTACTCAATTCAATACGGCAGTAATCGGGTAATATTGTTGTTTCTATGTCTATTAAATCATCTGATTTTTTGCCCACTCGGCCTTAGCTTCCCAATGTGAGGTTATACTCGTCACTAAAGTGGCAAGATGAGGTAGATCTCTGGTGAAGACATCTAAGCAGGAGTCTTCCTGGAGCTATTTGCTATATAGATTATGAGGGCATGCATACTTTTGCTAATGTTGAAATAGCATATATGTCTGCTTCCGCAGAAGACGTGCATCTAGACCTTTCTCTTCGGCACGCTGGGCCTCTATACACGCATCGTCTATGATCCTCAAACCTGTTTTTGTGTCTAGTTTATCATCGACAACAGATATATTTATACAAAGAAGATTTCCCTCCAATAACGATCAGCTTATGATGGACCCAAGTTACTTAAGGAGCGTGGCAAAGCCTTAAGTTCGTGATTCGTGAAATGAATTATGTATGGTGACTTCTTGTCTTTCGAGTGCAAGACCTGTCAAAGTGCACCCCGCATTCCGAAAGCATGTTATATAGTCCAGAGAAGATTTCACTTGATTTTATTAGTACTGCTTCAGTTGCTAGTGAACTATCGTGGACTTCAACATGAGAAGAGATCGTAGAAAATTATCCGTCAGCAGTAGAGTCGGCGGTGAATTTCTGTCTCGTAAATATGCAGACGTGCCAATTTTGGATGTAGTCTAAGCATTGAACAAGTTCGTCGACGACAACGACGGTATAGCCCTCTAAGTTGAACATATACCCTGAAGAGATTGGTAATTTCAACAGCAAGTGTTACCTTCCTATAGCAAAATGCGTGGGGAGCACCTACTTTTGTTGTTAGGCTCATAGTTCAGCCTGGTGAATGCGACCGAGGGCCTGTTTGGTTCGGTTTTAAGGGAATGCCTTTGACAAAATGCAAAGGCTTTTGAATTAAAAGGGTTTTTCGAAATGCAAGTAATGTTTGGTAAAGTGTATTTTAAAATCATGTTTGAAATCTACTTTGGATTAAATATCGTTTGGTAAAAACTAATTTTGTAAAGGACTTTTGCTAATATTTAAAAAACAAATAAGCAAAAAACTCAGCCATCGCCGACATGCCAAAATAGCCACCGGCTAGCCTCGCCTAAGGTCGCGCAACCTCAAGCGAGGCGGCACTGCCGCTTGAGGGTTGCGCAACCCTCAGGCGATGTTGTGACCTAGGTCGATGCTTGCCTGAGTCGCGCAACCTCAGGCAAGGTGGGTTGAGGTTGCTTGACCTAGGTATCGCCTGGATTGCCGGACCCCTCAAGCGACGGTCGCCAGCCTTGGTTTGGTTCCTTGGGAAGATGAACGGTGTGCATGAACAATGCATCTTGCATTCTGAAAATGCAACATGCCAAAATACTTCGAGACCTGCCTTGGGCCAAGGGACCTTAAAAGCCTTTGGAAATGCAAACATTTCCCCAAAATGCTTCAAAAAAATTGTCAAATGCCAGTTTCATTTAGCCAAAGAACTTTAGAGTTTAAATGAGCATTCCAAATGTTGAATCAAACTAGCCCCAATAAAGCCAAGATTTTGCCACTAGTCACAACGGCTAAAACCAAGCACATTTGCGGCTATGACTTCCCTTTGTGCTTCATACATCAAGCGAAGAGCAAGAATCCAGGGGATGCTTCGACTTGTTTTTTTAAATTATGACTCTACATGTAGGGGTGGAATTCTCGACTAAGGTACTAGAGCTTTTGACTACCAGAGAGCGAGGGAGAGGGAGCACTTCTCTGTATTAAAAAATAAACAACTAGAGCATATAAGCGAAACATTTGATGAGTCATAATGCAATGGCAAGATATTTGTACAGAAATCCAGCCAAAAGTGAGGCTCAGAACAAAAAGGAAAAGGAAAATTAATTTAAGCGCCATCTGACTGGACAAAGGGATTGGCGATCTCGTCTGTGCCATCAGTAGGCGACACAAGCATCACGGCAGTTCCCCGGCAGACCTGCGATAAACGACATAGAAACGGTGTTCATCAGAAAATAAAAAAGGAAGAAAGGATGAAAAGAAATGTAAGAAAAAGGTCTAAAGTTGAAGAGAAATCTTTCAGACGTCTTGTGTTCTATCATACTGGGTCATCCATGAACCAGGAGGTCTCCAGCAAACTACTGGAGCATTGTATTGGCGGGAAAAGAAAAAAAGGAACTACTGGACTGTATGGATACTACAACTGCACAACATTGAGGTGCAAAAGGCAATCTGCATAAATTAAGGTGCCATTTATAGAAAACCTCAGCACTTCATCAATCACTACCAGAACTTAAACTGAACACGTCAGAATCAGAAATGTGATCCAAACGTAACAGTTTGCAGCAATAAGTCCACAAACTCAAACCACACCAAGTTGTGCAATGCCTCCAAAAACTTCACCGTACAAGTAAGTCAAATGGCCCGGAGATTTCTAAAGATAGAAATCCTGTCAATGTCAAGCAGCTAAACCTAAGCTTGCAGTCTTTAATTCATTTGTGTTGTAGTGGCTTTGAAGAAGTTTGCCAGTCAATCCAAGAAACTATAGGGTCCTTGAAATCACACCATTCTGGATATGTAATTGATGAAATAGTTTTGATGGTCAAATGATCCAAATTTTTCACCAGGCCCATCCAAAAGATTAGGGGTAAGCATCGGTCCAGGGTCAACCCTGGACCGACCTTAGACCGGCCCAACCCTGCTAGTCCTGGTCCAATTCCTAGGGGGTTTGGGTTGGTCCTTGCTCCTGAGATCCTTGGACCTTGCACTAGGTGGGTTGGTCCTCGATCCTGGGAGTTTAGGGTCAGTCCAACCCGGACCAACCCTATATATATTATATAATATATATTATACATTATATGCTTTTATCCACTCTAAACACTAGCATCTCCTCCTCTGTTCTCTTCTTTCTTATGTAGTTCAGTTTGCCGTGTAAATAGAAAGTATAAAGAAACTCAGCTCTACTTCGATAAAAAAAAATAAAAACCCTCTTCACTTGTAAGCCTTGCTTGCCCACCTCGATCGCATGCCTCGCCTTCTCGCCTCAATTGGCTTGCCTATGTTCGTTCATCTCGCCGCTTGCCTCTCTTTGCTTGCCTCACTCCCCTTGCCACTTACCTTTGTTTGCTCGCCTCGCCCCTCACCTTGCTCGCCTTACGAACGTAGCTCATTTGGACAAATATACTTTGTTAAGTATCAATTATGTGTGCTGTTTATTTTGCTTTTCAATGTTCAGAAGTTGAAGCAATCATTTAAGAATGAACAAGTTATGAAGTTATATAATTCATGGTTTATATTACATAGTTTGAACTTCTTATGGTTTTTTTTTTTTTGTTAGAACTTCTTATGATTTAATTGTATGTAATGTGTTCGTTTTCTTGGTTTGTTGCTTTTAGCAAGCGTGAATTTTATATTTTGCTTGCCCACCTCGATCGCACGCCTCGCCTTCTCGCCTCACTTGGCTTGCCTATGTTCGTTCACCTCGCCGCTTGCCTCTCTTTGCTTGCCTCACTCCCCTTGCCACTTACCTTTGTTTGTTCGCCTCGCCCCTAACCTTGCTCGCCTTACGAACGTAGCTCATTTGGACAAATATACTTTGTTAAGTATCAATTATGTGTGTTGTTTATTTTGCTTTTCAATGTTCGGAAGTTGAAGCAATCATTTAAGAATGAACAAGTTATGAAGTTATATAATTCATGGTTTATATTACATATTTTGAACTTCTTATGGTTTTTTTTTTGTCAGAACTTCTTATGGTTTAATTGCATGTAATGTGTTCGTTTTCTTGGTTTGTTGCTTTTAGCAAGCGTGAATTTTATATTTTGCTTGCCCACCTCGATCGCACGCCTCGCCTTCTCGCCTCACTTGGCTTGCCTATGTTTGTTCGCCTCGCCGCTTGCCTCTCTTTGCTTGCCTCACTCCCCTTGCCACTTACCTTTGTTTGCTCGCCTCGCCACTCACCTTGCTCGCCTTACGAGCGTAGCTCATTTGGACAAATATACTTTGTTAAGTATCAATTATGTGTGTTGTTTATTTTGCTTTTCAATGTTCGGAAGTTGAAGCAATCATTTAAGAATGAACAAGTTATGAAGTTATATAATTCATGGTTTATATTACATATTTTGAACTTTTTATGGTTTTTTTTTTGTCAGAACTTCTTATGGTTTAATTGTATGTAATGTGTTCGTTTTCTTGGTTTGTTGCTTTTAGCAAGCGTGAATTTTATATTGTCCTTTACCAAAAAAATTTTTTTACATTGTTACCTTATCTTATATTTATGTTTGATATGTACTGGTGTTCATAATTGGTTGCTCAATGTTGTATTGTTGATGGATATGCAATTTGAAATAGTATGTTTGTCTTTTCAAGGAATACAAAAAATGAAATAAAAAATAATCGATTGGTCCCGAGTTGACCTTGGAACCGGACTGGACCCATAGAGTTAGTCTGGTCCTCGGTCCCAGGCTCAATAGGGTCGGTGCTCGGTCCCAAAAATTGGGGCCCAGTGCGGGTTGGTCCTTGGGTTAGGTGTTGGATCAGCCCAACCCTGACCATGCTCACCTCTACAAAAGAGGTCTGCCACACATCTCTGCCATATATCCAGCTTAACCTCACTAATAGTTTAATTTGATTTTTTCCAATCAAAAGCCAAGTGGCAGTTTATATTAAACATTCAAATGACATAATGAAAGATGTCCTTACTATTAGGCCAAGACGCCTGGTTTGATCAGTGGTCTTCAAGGGGTCATCAGCATCTGCAGAGAAACGACAAGATTTTTGCATTGTGAGTTCCCTAAGTATTTGAGATTTCAACAAGGGAAGTCCTGCATAGCAGTAAGTACTCAATCAAGTGAACCATTTAATGCACGGGGAACAGCCAAAATGTGATAAAAGTAGACATGCTAAATGCTAGTTGGCCAACCATTACTTATGCCTAGTCTTGTAAAATAATTGAAAAAACCAAAAACAATGTATATAACAATATTGGATAGTCCCAAAATGATAATTACTTGGTTTAAACAAATAATTTATCTCTACCCATTCTCCACCTTGAAAAGACCACTCAATGACTTGATGCAAATACGAAAACTGGAACCGCAGCAATTCTTTAGTTGTCAAAAACTTTTATTTGTTGTCCTTCCCCAGTAGGACAGATTATTAATTGGGTCTTCAGTTTTAGCCATTAAACTGCTTCCACCAGTGCTTTTACACTTCTGAAGGATATGAACCACAGTTCAATTCACTTGTAGCAATATTCTGTGGCGACAAATATTCCACCTAAAATGAAAACTTCTACTTATACCGTCCTTCCAGAGTAGGACATAATTAATTGGGTCTTCAGTTTTAGCCATTAAACTGCTCCCTCCAGTGCTTTTAGACTTCTAAAGGATATGGGCCATAGTTCAATCCAATCGTATTACTATTCGGTGGCAACAATAATTCCACCTGAAATGTGATAATAATCTTAAAATAGCTGCATGGACATGCTATTTACGTTGTCATTTTAGCGATTTAAGCAATGCCTCTAAAATTGAAAGGACGCCTAAGATATGCTCGAATAACATGTGCAGTTTTGAACACCGACCAGCAAGGGTTCATATTAACTTGGGAATATATCTTTACACAAATGCCTACAGCTAAGCCATAACAAGCAAAAAGCAAAGACAGATGAAACAAACCTAACAGTTCACCTTTCGAAATATAGCTTTAAAAGTGCTAATGCTATGACCAAAAGCACAAAAAGATGAAAATTAAGTTTTAACCTAGGTTTCATGTAAATAACATTTTGTATGTTTAAATAATCGTCTCCCAACAAACCTTCCTTTTAAGGGGTGAAAAAAAGGAATGAGACAGCATCAGCCACGGCAACATGCATGAAAGATAAATGACTACAGAGTAAAAGTAAAAGCAACTGTATTGCAGGTCAAAAAAATGAAATGGCCACAAGACCTTAAATGACTTGCTGTAAAACTTAATAACTTCCATTAAAGAGGATGTCCTCCACAAAGGCAGTGCCTGCTCCCGTGAGTTCACTGAAGCTTAATTAATTGGTGAACCACCAGCTAACAGAAAACGAGTTCGCAATCGTGGAGATCATCAGCGGAGAGCATAATAAAATTGTTTTTAGCATCAAAGAAGGAATGCTTGTATATGTTTTCTGGCCAATCTGTAACAAGAAATTGCACCAAATGGGGTTTCTTTATTGCACTAAAATCAGAGTTCTAGAAATAGAAGAAGATATCACAAAGCCAAGCCCCTCACCCTAATACAGCACGCCATTGAAGGTAATGAGACTATTATCATGCATCTGCTTCCGCAATATATATAAAAAAAAAATTGAGAACAAAGGGGTCATTTAGTAGCAAAACCATAGAACCTTCTAACTTTTTCCTCACCCAGATTGGGCACACAAAATGTCAAGATACCACCATAACGAGCAAATCTATCCTCTCTCTACATCAAAAGACAGTACAGTCATCGCACAATTAAGAGTAAATCCATAAGCTGAGTGGCAGAGTGATTACCTCGTAGAAATTCCACAGCTTCATCCAGAACAAGGTTCAGTAGCTGATCATATCCCTTTAAAGTACCGGTAACTGTAGAGAAGGAAAAAAGAATCACAAACGAGAAAAAGATACAAGAGAAAGGAAAAGCAGTGGCAAAAACCCATGACATGGGTTCATGTTTAAACGCGATACATCACGGGTTTCGAGTCCCGACGAGTCAGCCTCTAAGTACTTAATTCTCAGTGAAACTGAGAGTCATAGCCTCATAGTACTCAATCCTACGGCTTTTTCCCTGCCCCCGAGTTTGCTTTGGAACCCAAACTCTTTCGCACTTCGTAATAGACAGGAATCTCACTAGCCAGAGCTCTAAACTCGGCAGCCAAACACCACAGAATTACAGAAACAAGCACATCTCTTCGGGACACATCACTCGCATTCCACTTTGCACGTCAGAAAGAGAGAGTGCAAGACCCGAACTGACCTTGCCTTCCACCGGTGAGCTTGACTTGAACCCCCTTATCCACGAACTTGGCCAAATCCAAAACCGTCTCTTTCCTTCCCGACTGAGAGAGACATCATCGCCACCCCAAAAAAAAAAAAAAAAGAACACAAACAAATCAAGCCAATTCTTTCGCATGTATTTCTGTTCCGCGCATTCACCTGACGCTATCGGTTGAAAGGAGAGAGAAAAAAGACAAAACACGAACGATTACCATGTCGGCCGGTTGCTTCCCGCCGGCGCCTTGCTCGCTCCCTGGTGTCGGAAACCAACGACAGGAACCTGAACAAAACACAGAGACGACATTTCCACGGGTGAGATCCGACGGCGCTTCCTCGCGCCATCGATCAGGAGGCGAACCACCGCGCCATCGATCGAGCGAAAATTGCCGTGAAAGCGAATTGGGAACTGACCTCCGGCGGAGATTTTAGGGTTTCGGTGGGAACCAGCCGCTCGTCCCTGCTCGTCTTCGCTCCTCGTCCCTCTCCCCTCTCTCTCTCTCTCTCTCTCCCGCTTGCTCGCATTTGACCGCCGGGTGGGAGCGTCTCGACTGGGCTGGGCCTCCAAGCTCGACCCGGCCCAGAACAAAAAGGGGCCCCCGGCCCATTTAGGCCGCGTGGTGTGCCGTGCCGTGCCGTGCCACGTGTCTCTCTGCTGACGTGGAGTGCTAGGTCAGCGGTGATGACACATTATTTGCTTGTGATATTTCGTCGTGCGCGTTTACTTTGGTGCATTCTAAATTGGACATGTGTAAGATGTATTCACATCGTTTTGCAATCGGAGAAATCCAGAAATAAGATGTGCTGTGAGATTTCATAATTCGAATTAGATGCTTTCAAGATAGATATAATCAAATATTTAAATCATTGTGTGTGTGCCCACCGTCACTGCTGATGCCAACCCCCGATATGTTGCCGCCACCATGCAAGCTCTCTCTCTCTCTCTCTCTCCATACGGAGGTCATGATTGCAACTAAGGTGATCGATCTCGAGTGGGACAAGTAGTTGTGTGCTTAGACACGAGCACCTTGCCTCGAATCAGAGTTTGTCTGTGTGCGATGATGGGTTGGGAGAGTGCAGTCGCGGCAAAGTGTTGGTGGTGGGTAGACTAGGTATGGAGATGTTGGCAGTAGCAGTAAACGAGATTGTTAGTGGCAATGATCGAGTCTAGCGGCGGCGGTGGTGAGGATCGAGCTGCTGATGGTTGCTAGTTTAATGTTGGCAACGACAGTTGTGTTTTTGTTGGTGGTGTTGCTTGAGTACAGTAGCAATGGCAAAGGCAACCAATTGTGGAGGCAACGTCCGGTGGCGATGGGGTGTGATAATGTGTATCTTCGTTTGATGGCGGGGGAATATGGTTAAGGAAAACATCTATACGTCACGGGGCACAAAATACATGACCAGTTGATATTGTTGGTATCTACTTTAGCTACCGTCGTCAAAACTTCAATATATTTAGTCTGTTTTTCGATTAATTTTTTTTATTACATTCCATTCATGAAAACGGATCCAATGAAAAGACTAAAATGGATAATTACGAAAAATTTTAGAATTTAAATGCACGAAATAAGAAATTTAAGAATTAAAGCATGCACAAGTTTTACAACGCAATTGTTCCGCCAAGTAAAGAGGAAAGAAAATTCGACCAAAAAACAAAAAAAAAGTGGAAAGAAAAAGTTCCAGAGGCATCCCATATTCCCAGTGCTATATATCTAAGAGACAAGCGTGCTACGTCGGAAATCGGAAGTCGGAAGCAGACGAAAAAGCTAGGAGCGAGCGAGCATACGTCTAGCCGGCGGAATTTGAACGATCAAATTGCCGCCGGCGCGCGCATTAAACCCTAAACCCTCGGTTCCTTGCTCGGGAAGCCGGCGATGGAAGCCGTCGGAGAGAGCTCTTCCGGCCGTCCCAAGTCCGACGGCGACGGCGACAAGCCACTGATCGTTCGGGTCAAGCGCAAGGCCTTCCAGTCCCCTGTCGACGCTTTCTGTGAGTCCCGCTTTGTTTGTTCACGGCTTCTTCGGCTTGCTTTGATTGCCTCTCTCGTTTCTCGCTTCTCTTTTTGCGGTTTCTTGACGCGGCTGGATTGGTCTTGGCAGGGTTGGAAATCAACGAGAGGCCGCTGAAGAGACCGTTTCTCGATTTCGAGAATTTGTCTATTTCAGACTCTTCTGTAAAGGGTACTTGATTCTGCCCTCAAGATTTGATCTTTTTGGTTCCCGTGTTTTTATCTTCGGAGGGCATTAGGAAGAAAGCACTGGCAGATGGTTGCTCTGTTCTTGGATTTGAAATCCCTTCAATGGGTAAATTTTCTGGAGTACTCGAGAATCTGTAGTGGCGGAGTGTCATCTGGTTGGATCAAATGTTTTTGTGGATATTGCTTTGTCAGTGTGGGGACTGGGCTGCCCTGATCGATTATGCTCCTATTTTGACAATCTAGCTTCTAACCGGTGGAGTGATGTAGAAAATGCTCGATAAATCGTGTTCCATTGACTTATGATTGTTGTAGCTTTATAAATTTGCCCTGACATTGCTGAGGTTACGGGTTTTGGAATTTGTTATAATGATTTCTTTTTCAGTTCTTAAGTTTTTTTTCGTTGCCCTAACACACTACATTGTCAAAATATGTATTTGCAGGGAATGAGTTGAAGAATAAAAGGGTGTTACTGAAACATGTTGAAAGCACAAACAGCTCCGAGGCTGACTTTGATTTATTGCAATCATTTCTGGTCAGAACCGCCATACATCATCAAGCATATGCAATTTGGAAATGCTTTGAGGACTTTCATTACATTTATTTTACTTACATCCTTTTGGTTTACTTCTTGCCCATTTTATTGAGGTTATTTTGTTGAGCAGCCTAGATCTGCTGAAGTGTCTGGATCTAATACAATTATGGAGGAAAGAAGACGCACATTTAAAAAGGACAATGTAAGTTCTCTCTCTCTCTCTCTCTCTCTCTCTCTCTCTCTCTCTCTCTGTCTCTGTCTCTCTCTCTCTCTCTCTCTCTCTCTCTCTCTCCGGGGCAGAAAAAATACTTGGAGGTTGAGTTGAAGTAGGATTTTTAAAGATTGCTATCTCAAGGCATGATCTCAACGTGTATCTCCACTTTTGTATTTCTTGGGCTGCAGATACAAGAGGAGTTGCTGTCTAAAGCGAGAGAGGCAAAAGAGGTATGTTGCATAGCAGATAACTTTCAATTAATTTTCGCTACAGTCTAGGATTTGAAATCCCCTTGCTTTTCTGTTCTGTTACGAATTCAAGGATCCTTTCACTGAGGGAAAAGAAGAGAAATGCTCACTTTTCTTCAATTCATCAAGAAATTTCTCTTGTTGATATAAATACTTGAATGAAATTTGCTCTGCAACTATATATAATGCTTTAAGTACATTTAGGTCATTGTTATCATTTGATAGACGGTGCATTGGATGCTTGGTCTTATACTTGAGGGGCTGTAGAAATTGTGGTGTTTAGTGAATTCAAAAAGATAGGAAGATGAAGCAGACCTACACGATATTACACGGTGTTGCCCGCTATTACTTTGATGAGAAAGAGGTATACATAATTACTGGAACTTCAGTGTGCTTTATTTGTCCAAAGACAAAAACTTAGCTGGATATTGTTCCCCTCTCTAAGCAATACATGAATATAAAGAATGTTGGGATCTGGGTAGGTATGAACAAATGGTTGTGATTTGGGCAACCGCTTGGGACTGCCTAAGCCGCATGTAAGGCTGGTCACTTCGTATTCTGTTCGTCCCTTTCCATCTCTGTGTGGTTTTATACTTTGATAAAAATGATGATATTCATGACTGAACATGGTGCTGTATGCAATTGTCTTTTGTCTGACAATCAATGGTGAACTTGGAATCTGTGTTTTACGGAGCAGTAGTGCAATTAACTTTGTGTACAGTCCATAGAAATATCACGTGTAAGGTTGTAAAATTTTAGGCTATTCTACTTGGGTCCATATTTGGTTTGAAACTATTTTTATGGACAACAGATGCACTTTAGGAATGGATCATTTATTTCTTTTTGATCTCCCTATTTGCATTATCCATGGTGCACAATTTAAAGGCTTCCTACTTAGGCTCATTTAGTCTGTCTGCTAAGTTATTTGTTGTTAGTTGTCAAAGGCATTTTTATAATAAAAGATCTAATAAAGAGCTGAATTTCATTTCCATGACATTTCCTTTTAATAATGTCTCAACATGGAGCTTGATGCAATTTGTTTTTTGGTTTCATATGGAAATTCAGTATGGGTGATCTTGCAACTAACTTCATATAAAGGAGTCCTACATTGAGAAAACGTGAGGCTTGTGTGATTTATTATTTTGCTTGTAGACAATTGCAAAGAATGCTCGCTTTGAGCAAATATGGAGGAGACGTAAAGGAAGCGAAGAGGACACGGACAACAAAGCATTTCGTGAAATGTATCAGTTTTATGATGTTGTTCGTGTTGACGGTGAAGACAAAACCAGTATGGTCCCGAAGGAAGAGTAAGCTCTTGCTCGAATACTGTTTTTTTTTTAAACCCTTCAACAACATTAGAGACTCTTATCATTTGATGCAGAGATTTATCGTTGGACGATCAGAGGATGTTATCTAGTTATCTACCTCTTTTGAGAGAATTTATTCCAAGTGCTGCAGCTGAGATTGAATCCGATTTGAAGGTCCACAAATCTGAGCAAGGTTATGCTTCATAAATAGTTTTCAGTATAAGTTTTCTTGCTTTCAAGCATCATTTGTTAGTTTTGTCCAATTTTTTGTAAGAAAAAGCTAATGTAAGTTTTCATTGCACCCGCATAGGACATCCTGTCAATTGTTTTTAAAGTGTTCACTCATCTTTCTATGTCTCAGGAGCCACCGATGATTATATATATGACTACTATACAGTAAATGATGATGCAGACATGTGGAAGGACGATGCTTTTAGCCAATATCCGCTGTAAGTATTGCATGAAAATTTGTATTAGCAACTGCACTACTTATTTTAGATTTTCTCACTTTTGGACTGAAAGTAAAGAATCTTGATTCAGAGTGCAAGTGGATGAGGATGATTATTTTGATGGCCTTGATGAATCAGATATTGAGAGCGATGACTCTAATGGTATGTCAGTGTTGCGTTTTTCTTTTTCTGTGTATTATTCAGAAAACCCTCTTGGATTGTTTAATAATCTTGTTCTTGGCATCCTGCAGCCGAGGATAATCCTCTGAATGATTATCCTGATGAGGAATCTGAAGAGGAAATCAAGAGTGAAGATTCCAATGACCAATCTGAAGAAGGAGAAGAAAAGGAAGAAGACGACGACGAGGAGAGTGCTAAGAATAGCTCTTCAGAATCTGAGGATTCTGTACCTCGTTATTCGTCAGATATAGATGCTTCATTTGAAGATGTGATGGGGTTTGATGACAATGTTCTTGATCATGATCATGAGGATGGTGAGGGTCAGGGTGCCGATTGGAGATGGTCCTACCGATGAAGCTTCGCCAACATGAATCAGAGGCATTTAGTCACCTGTTGATCTGTAGTGGGGGTCGAAGTGCTATTAGTAATTGTTGATATTTGCCTTGTTCAGCTTTTTCACACACGAGAGACGATCTCACTTCATTTAGAACTCTGGTAATAGAGTGTTTGTTGATACCGGGAGTGATTCGGTGGATCAACAAAAAATATGCATATAGGCCTCTCCGAATGTACTTGGATCGCATTGCCAGTGTGTATTTCTCCAAGTTCCGCAGTTATAAACTTGGACATTTGATTGAATGAAGGTAGGAAAAAGCAGTAACACTCAATTAGGCAGAAATTAAACCCGAGGAGGTCTTATTTAACATCTTTCAAGTTTCAGACTAGCATCTTTTGTCTCCGCGGGTAATGACACCATCAAACAAATCATTTTCTCATATTTGAAATAAAACGACTCATAAAGAGCTAAAGATTCTCTCATTTCATAAAGAGCTAAAGATTCTCTCTTAGAGAGTTTAATCGGCGATACACAGGTGCTACCTATATATCGGAAGAATCACAACCAAAACTACATTCCAGATTTCCAATATGAATTTGCTTCCACGAAATGTGGACACATAAATATGAGGCGGGAAAGTTCGGTTCACAAAAAATCATACTCAACTTAAGCTAAACAAAGAATCAACTTTAGGGGAATGACACAATTTATCATCCAAAGTTAATTATCAGCAAAAAATCATGCTCAACTTAAGCTAAACAAAGGATCAACTTTAGGGGAATGACTCAATTTATCATCCAAAGTTTAGTTATCAGCAATTCGGGGGCCCATGCAAGATCTGCAGCCACAGACCAGGGCAAGTAAATTCGCAGCAGCATCTTGAAGATAGCTTCAACTATTCAAGTTGTCAGCACGATAGCTATTGTTGGTTCCTCTATTTTCCCATGGCCCCTTTGTTGAGTTGATTCATTCAGTCCGCAACAGGCAAATACTTCATGTTGGGCATGTGATCTGTCTTATCAGACGTTGTAGGTAATGATATTGCCGATCCAAGGAGCTGCAAAGGATTGAACTTGCCCTCCACGGCATCTTGTATGCCAGAAAGAAGCATCTGTGGGGTAGAAATTGGGCATACAAAAAAGCTTAATTAAGAACTTATTAAAGAGAAAAGCCATCTTTTGCAGAGATTATTCCAGGACGTCGTGGAGGTCAATTAAAAAACGGAAGGTACGCAGATCATGATATTCCAAAAATAAGCAAGTTACCTCGTCTAGAACTTATCAATGAAAAAACAGTCGAGTGTGTCTAGAACAAAAGCACATACCTTTCATTAACAGTTTGCATAAAAAGGAACAGGCATGCTACATCCCGCTAGAAAGAAAGATAACCACAAGCGTGACGATGAAGGCATGATCAACAGAGCCGGGATATATTGTCAATCGAAATTTTCCCCTTTTCACATAAATCTGGTGAAGCTTGTACATAAGGCTAGTCTGCAAGTACAAAAACAATGTATCAGACAAGGGAACAAGCCAGAAATAACTTAAACCAATCGATTAAAGAAGAACCGGTCCAAGTCATTTAGGCCTCACTTCTAATCCCCGAAATAGTCTTAAGTACCTGGGCAACTATGGAATCACCTTGATAGACTGTGCAAGACTTCTGGAACGGAAAGCCTCTCATCGTGAAAGATGAGCCTAGGCTGCCGCAGCTTTCACCAATAACAAGGACCTCTAGCTCTGTTCTGGTGAGGGACTTTCGAGTTCTCTGCACGTTGCATGTCAACTCTTTCTCTTCGCCATGAACAACTTTGAAGATTTGCCACGATCCTTTCTACAATCACCGGAAAGGAACATGAATAAATAATAATAAGGATACAATGAGGCCATAAAAATGAAGTAAGACATAAGTGAATTGACTATTCAAAGCAACCAGAGATCAAGTAGCACAAGCCAAGCTGTGTATTTTACATGATACATTGGGAAAAATGGTACCTAACTGATAATGAGAACGACGTCCATGTATCCTGCCTTCCTAAACAATGTATGATCTATTTTAGCTCTTTAGTAGAGTACCTGTTTTCCCCTTCAGATCCCACCATAGGTGACTCAACTCTTGTCTGGAATTTTGATACTTTTGCATTACCAGAAAGCAAGCACGTGCTGGTCCTACCAAAGGGTTAGATTTTATAAGGCTATTACCAAGAGCAGTGATATACTCCACCAACAAGATAAACAGCCAGCTTTCATTGGCTCCCCAACTTTATCGAATTCATAAGACTGCCGTGGAAGGCGACTAATCGAGCATTGATTCTATTCAATCACACAGGACCAAATGTCTGACTTGAAATGTTTTCCCACATCCCCACAAGTCACACAAATGGGTTCGTCACAAATCATCAGCTCAATACTAAGCTACAACCTAGGGATCCATCAATACAACACTACCAAGAAAGAGCACTGCCAAAAAGAACAAGCGCCCGTCTGCTACCCCATCATCACTGAATTTAACAACAGCAAAAGCTCCAAATTCACCAGATCACAAGACACGAGCTCCGATAGATTAAACCCATCTCCCGCTTCCAGTAAAAAGCGCACACAGAGCTCTCACCAAACCCGCCAAAAAAACAGAAAAAGGAAATTGCAACAGATTGACCGCTTTCAAACGACAACGAAGAAGAAGAGCTGGGAGGCAGAGGACACTCACGCGACCACGAACGACGGAGAAGACGGGATCGCCCGCGGCATCAAGAAGCGACTTCGTGTCGTGACGGGGCGGCGACGACGACACCGACGACGATCTGGATCGACGGACGACCCTGAAGACGGGATCGCCGGCGGAATCGACGAACCCCAGTTCGCCGCGAGGGAGGTTCTTGTGCTTCTTCGACCCGAACAGATCGATCGGAATCGGCAGGCTCGCCGGAAACGCGACGTCCGATGACGAGTCGTCCATGGAGAGAGAGAGAGAGAGAGTTTTCTGTCTGAAAACGCCAGCGCCGTGTTTGTAAAAGTGTCCGAAATAAAGGACTCTGATTGGACAGGTTTTTACTATTTTTATTATTTTTTTATGGAATATTCAGACAATTATTATTCTTTTTTGTTGAATATTCATACAATTAAAAAGGCATACTTTTTGCACTCGAAGAAAAAAAAATAGTCGAAAGTAAATTCCGTCCTCGTCATCCTACTCCTTTTGCTTGTGACGAATGCCGATTAAGACCTGGAAAAAAAATTTAATAATGTCATTGACTATTAAAACAAGTGGGAGCAGGGAGAAAAACGGAATTTTTTTGGTCGAAAAAAAAAACGGAATTCAATAGTTATCTTTTATGTCCCAATGACTTAATAACTAATATTTTATTACTATGATAATTTTTTTTGGGTTGGAATTACTATGATAAATTTAAAGTGAGCTTAAACGTACAAAAAAGAAAACATAACATTTCATCAACGTGAAAAATTTGACACGGCATTTCAAATTCATTCAAAATTGCATAACGTTCTGCCAGCATATATAAATATGATATGTTATAATTCCGTCGCTAAAAGGTCAATATAGGAGAAAAAGAGGTATGGATAAGGGTGAGCATGGTTTGGGTGGGCAATTCTCAGGCGGCTCTCTCATTAGAATCGGGAACTACTCTTAGGTGGGTCCACAAAACCGGTCCTCAAATTCCGTTCCCGTTGGCCGTCCATCATTGCTTGTCGGTCGTTCGTCGTTGCCCACTGCCGCCTCTCGCCGCTATCCACTTGTCGATCTTCCGCCATCGCCCCTTACTTGCTGCTTGCTTGTTGGTTGTCCACCATAGCCTATTGCCATCGGCTGTTCACTGTCGCCACTCGCTGGCCGTCCGCCTATCGCCGACCCTCACTAGCCGGTGGAAATTGAAATTTTATGTTATTATCAAACGAATTTTTAATCTGAAAACATAAATTTTGTGTTATTATCAAACGCTATTTTTTACTTAAAAATTTATCTGAAAAATAGAACTAAATTTTTCTATTTCTAGCCATATATAGGGTCGGGGAAGAGAAATGTTTTCACTAGTGCAAGTGACTGTGCCATAGTTTCATTCTACTGATAAACAGGGGATGTATTGATTCTTGCGGACGTTGACATCAACAGGGCTAAAGTAGATTCGAAGATGAGGCATTGTGCAAGAGTAATTATTTCTACTTCTAATTACTAGGAAGGTGAACATGAATCCATCGCCTTTTTAGACAAAGAGTGTACTCGTACAATAAACGGACGTGTTAATCTAACTGAATTGTGTCGAGATCTTCCGATAAGTACCACAACTTCAAAGTAGTTCTATATATACCAATCCGATTTGAAGAGGCCGTTTCAAATCTGAAACAGGGAATCAGACCAGTCCCCATGAGAACTGCTAGGGGTGATTGGTTTCCGGTTTGGTTCCAAGGTGGAACCGGGAACCGGACCGAGAGAACCGATTCCTACTTTTGGAAACTGTGGATCGGACCGATTGGTTCTAAAACCAGGAACGAGGCTAGACTGTCGGTCCGGTTCGATTCCAGTTCGATCCAATGGAACCGATCACTTAGAGTTTAGTTTTTTTTTTTTGTTAAACACTTAAAGTTTGGTTCACATTTTACTAGTTTTTATCATTGAATTTATGTCAATGAAGTTCCCTTAGCGTTTAATTCACATTTTACTAATTTTTATTAATGAATTTATCATAATAAAGTTCCCTTAGAGTTTAATTCACATTTTATTAATTTTTTTATAGAAAAAAATAAAAATATATATTAAATAATCGGTCTAGTCCAGTTCCCCCTTGAAACCAGGAATCGGACCGCTCGGAAACCGGTTCCGCTTTTAGGAATTGCTAACTGGACCGATAGTCCTGAGAATCGGATCACATTCCATCAGTGCGGTCCGGTCCCGGTTTGGGCTATCTAAATTGCTCACCCCTAAGAATTGCTTGTTTTGGACTGGTCAGATTTTGGGGTGAATTGGGCGGTTCTCAATTCCTTTGCACATCCCAAGATATGGGTATTTCTTTTAGAGAAAGAAAGAACTTTTTGATGCTTGTTTAGCAAAAACAATTTGCTTTCCATATTGAGGAGGCATAATGAAATCGATAGTTGAAAATAAACTGTATTCAGGGTTGAGAAGATGCCAGCACTGAATGTTATTGGCTGTCAAAGCAATGAGAGTCAAGAGGATCGACACCATGGATGAGATGACACCAAGAAGACGAAATACTAGAGGATGTTAATTTTGTCATAGTTGTAAAATGTTGTGCGTTTTTTCGTGCTTTCGAAAGATTACATTAAACTTGACACAATGACAAAAGGTTGCACTTTTTCTAGTGCATTTAAAAAAGTTATGCCAAATTCGCCATAATGGTAAAATAATTTTTTATATTTGTATTTGGCCTATCCTATGTAAGAAAAATTCATTTTTTGTAATTTTTAGTGCAAGCATTAAAAAAAATTAACATAAATTTAATTACAGATACAACACACTCTTTTGATTGCTAAGTATTTTTCCACTTTCGATCGTAAACTCTATTTAATTCTAGGTTATTGATTTTACGTAAGGAGAGAGCCGAATCATTTGAGTAGTGTAAATCTAAGGAAACCTCGAAAATATTATCATCCATCCATGAACACCTTTAATCTTGACATATCACTCGTTAGCTGAGTACACTCGAGCAACATTCTACGCTCATAAAAAATGATGGATCAACTCATCTTTAATGAAATGATTTTGAAAACTCCCCTTGAAATGCACAATTAGTACCTCAAAAGTTAAATAATTCCGATTAAGGCATATTTCAAGCGTTTTGGAGAACATTCTTTAACACGATTCTTAATAAAATACGAGTTGATGTACCTCAAAAGTTAATATAGTCCAACCCAAGTTGGTCAACCGTACATTGCGATCTCTTGGGCACAACTTACATAATTTTTTATTCCGTCGGCGAGCTTAGGACAATAGACATTTTCGGCTTGGGTCATGCTGGTCTAAACCTTTTCGGCTCGGAGTAAGTTTGGCCCGCCGATCGATACGGTCCGCTCGAAACTCCTCCCCCTAACTCAAACGAAAAAAAGAAAGAAAAGAAAAGAAGAAAAGGAAACAAAAAATGAAAAACAGACAAAAAGCAGATGCACGAGAGCGCAACGAAATGAAAATAAAACAGGACGCAGCGGATCATCGCTCTTTCCTGAAACATTAAGCAAGATCAAGAAGAGGAACAGCAAAACCCATTTCAAAACTAGCCGTTAACATTTAAAAGACTTTTGCTAACGCTCCTCCTCCTCCTGCTCTTCTTCTTCTTGTTTAGTTTTGGAGCTCGCAGCATCTCTCTAGCCTCAAGCCATCTCTTCTTCTTCTTCGAACCTCGCTTTCTCTCTCTCTCTCTCTCTCTCTCTCTCTCTCTCTCTCTCTCTCTCTGTGTTCCACGCGCGCATATCATCTGCCTGCGGAGATGTTCACGGACGGGTTGGACGAGGGCGCGATCAGCTGGGTGAAGCAGGTAACTCCAGCTCCTTCGCTTTTCGTTGTCCGTGCGAGCATCGGGCGTTCTTCAGATCTCCGGTGTTTCTTGATTCTTGCCCCGCGGTGATCTTGTCTCAATTAGTGGGTTTGAGGGAAAGTTTCGTGAAATTAGACGCCCAATTGGCCGGACGTTCCCGAGGTTCTTGTTCTTGAACCTTGACAGCCCGCGAGAGGTTCCTCTGTCGTCCGCAGCAATCTTGCGTTTCGCCTTTCAAGATGAATTGTTGCCTTTTTTAAAGTAGTCTTGGAAACGATTAGCAATAGAGAAACCATAGTAACAACATAAACGACGGAGTTCAGTTTTTGTCCTTAATTTGCCTCCACATATCATTTTCTTGATCAATGGCTTGCAGGGATCAGATGTAGGAGAAGCACCAGCTCACTCAGCTCGCTCTCCTTTGTCGGAGAGGCTCACCGGAGTAGACCCATTTCCTAAATCTCCTCTAGGGTTCAACAGCAACAGCTACATGTCAACCCACATTTTACCTCCACTGAAATTTCACTCAGGTCTCCTCACGCCTCACAGCATTGTAGCTCCCCCTCTGGGAAAAGGCGATGATGACGATTGGGGAAGTGATGAGGAAAGTGTGGCTTCTGTCCCGGATGATATGGATTGCTCCTACACTGATGAAGAAGACGATTCATTGAAGCCAGTTCTCCACCGATATGACGAAGAAGAAGTGTTTGGTCATATGCCTCACACGAGAGTGAAGTCCGGCACAGGGCGACCTTTGAACAGAGGGTTGGCAATGGAGAAACTCAAAATTGAAGTGCCCAGGACTAGTAGAAGACATACATCAGATGGGGGACTAGGAATGAGGACCTGCGCTCCGAGTGGCCTGACATCTGCACCTGCAAGCAGCCATATGCTTCGAGAGCGAGTTCTCCTACGCAATGTGCGTGTGAGATGATCCTCCAAATCACTTTAACTGATGTAAATATAAATGATATAGCCATTGGACTGATGGTTTTCAATTTGTAATTGATTGCAGAGAAACCCGACTCATGTCAATGTTGTGGAAAGTGGCGTATCAGACTTGGGGACTCCTAGTGCACCTCCTATAATGGATGGTGGAATAGAAGAGAAGAGCTTTCAAGCTGAAAGTGAATATGAAGAAGCTTTCAGAGGATCAGTAGATATCGACAAGACTGGTAATGGACCACGTTTTTCTGAAAACTCGGAGGTTATTGAAGATACAGCAGATTGGGGAGCAAGTGAAATATATGAAGAGGTTGGCGAAAGGTACTTTGTGGATGTAAAGTCCTTGATAAGAATTTTATCTTACTGTCTACACTTTTGTGCATTGCGGTACGTAACCAAGATTCCTTAACAAAACACAGAGTGAGAGAAACCATTCAGGATGAGAAAGAAGTACAGATACCGCAGCAGCAGACCAACTCACTGGAACATTCACCTTATTACAGTGCCAGGTATGGTTCCTATTCACGATCACAGTTCACATCTTCTCATTCTGATGGTAGAGATTATAGTCCGAGCTCTTCTAGGTTCCACTTATTTAAGCAAATGTCTGCTTCATATTAAGTATCAACCTTTTTTAATTCTTTGTTCTACGACACACCAGCTTCTACCAGTTCCCGGCATTGTGGTAAAGTGATACTGCTTTTATCTTTCTACATGTCAGATTTTATCTGTTTCCTAATGGCATCGTACTTGTGATTACTGCAGCGGTCAATATGCCTGGCAAACACTCGTAGCATATGATGCATGTATTCGCTTATGTCTATATGCATGGGCAAGAGGTTGTACAGAGGCACCTGAATTTCTGCGGGATGAATGCCTTGTCCTGCGCAATGCCTTTGGGTAGCCTAATTTTAGCTTTCCTCCAAATGTTATTTATTTATGTAACTACTTTATTCACTGTAATCTCAATTCAAATTCTACTTTGAAATCTGAACTGTTCCATGTACATCATCCTTTAATTATGCAGACTACAGAAGTTTTTGTTGCATCCAAGGAGTGTAAAATTAAGAGAAGGGAGGACTACAAAGAATGTGCAGTCTTGCCCTTTGAAGGGAAAAAAGATTGTTGGCAAGATAAGAGTTGAAGGTGTGGTTTTGATGTTTCCATGGCAGTAACTTCAAAATATATGCTTGTCAAATGCGGATCAAATTCGAAAAATTGTCACTTCAGTTCCTTCTCTTCTCTAGATTGATATTTCAAATACCAAAGTTTGGAGCGAAATTTTTTCCACATGCCTGGACCTTGTGGATGACCAAAAATAAAGAAAAATAGACGTTCTCTAATTTATCATCATCTGCAGCAATCAATCAGTGTAAAGATGCCATGAGACTGAAGCGTGTATTTGTTTGATGTGTCAGTTAGAAGACTTCGAGTTGTCCCGAGGAGGAAGCTTAAGAGCACATATTCACAGCGAAGTGCTATGTATCTGCAAGCAGGAGCAGAGTACATCAGACACGTTTCCTCGCTCGTCAAAACTGGCATGAATTCTCTTAAACTAGCCTCATTTACAATCACACCAGAAGGTTCGTTATCTTATATTGGGAATTTCAAGACATGTTCGTTTTTGTTCAGAACTTGTCGTATAATTAATATCCGCATACACATAAATTAAAATAAAGAGCTTCAGCATACGTAGGATGATTTGCACATGTACAACAAAAACTTCTATGGGCTTCGTTTCTCATTAAATTCTAACTTTTGCCTCAATCTGAGCAGCAGAATTTCGTAATGCAACAAAGAAGTGTAAGTGACACTTGAGCAATAAATGGTAGTTTGAGTTTGCCACTGAGTATAATCATGATATCAGGAACTTAATTCTTGAGTTTCTGCAGACGTGTACATGATGTTCTTGCATCTTTGCAGAACCCCTTTCTTGCTTGTTTCAACTCAAGAGTTCTTCAGATGATTCTCAAGCTGAAACCGATTCTGGAATTTGCTTGCATCCTGGATGTGGAGATTACCATGTCTTGTAAGTGGTTGCTTTGTCTTTTTAAGTTGTGGATTCTAGGAGTGCCAAAACTCATTTATCTATACACAGTGGAAATTGTGGTAATGGGTACTTAATTTTATTGTCAATGGCCAATGTAGTAGTGTGATTATTTATAGATGTGGTCTTGGGCTTGTTTCAGCTTTCCAGAGAGTCAAGGGGATGCTCTTTTGGTGGAAGTGCAAGATACGAAAAAGTCAGTCCTTGGTCGGGCTACCATTCCAATTTCATCCTTGACTGATAATCCTGTATGCATATATTATCTATGTTTTAATATCATGTGCTATTCTTTGCTTCCATTACATGACTCTAATTAAAAAATTTTCAGAGTGACAAAGTAAGATGGTGGCTGATATACCATGATGATCACGAATGTGTAGGAAAGATCCAACTTTCCATTGCTATCACCAGTACATCTGATGAGACTCACCATATAAAGGTTTGAGTTATCTCTTAGCAGAATGTGATTCAACTTTCTCATCATTCTTTTTCATTTCGGTTCTTTTTCAAGTTGGAAAGGGTCAACTAACAACTGAGACCTTACATGAGTAACCTTAGATAACTGTAGCACTTTGAAGTTCGCTTCATGTAAATTTTGCAGACCTGACTTGCTAAGAGCATTAGTGAACCATTAGCACAGTCGATGCCTAATGGCCCTTAAACAAGATTCCTCCCCCTTTAGAGCATAGCCAGATATGATGTAGATTGGAACATGTCAATCACCAGACATCTACATAGATCAATTGATACTTACGGGACAACTCCATCCATGGCAATACCTTTGAAAGATCATTTTGATAGCAAAACATGAGTAATTGCCGGGTGCATATCCAATTGATTGTCCTCCACAAGCCTAAATTTCCTTACAGCATCTGCAGTAACAACAGTTGACTATAATTCTTAACATTGCCACGGTAATAGTCATTCATACTTAGTATGCACCTATTTGGGCTTAACGAAATTTTACTCTTTGTATGGCGGGTTCAGATAATGCTTTTTAAGTTCAACCATGTGCTGGCATGGAATATTCACTGGAATTTAATAGAACACTAAGAAAGATATAGGAGACTTTGTTATATATAACCGTTCTTAGAGCAAGAAGAAGCAGATCTAGTTAGATTTGAGCAACAAAGAATATCTCAGGCAAGTGCTTTCTAATTCTATGATTTCTCAGGACTTGAGCGTTGAAGAATATCTCTTAATTCTCTTCTATAACTTACTCATTTTTTCATTTATGCATGCCCCTTCTCAGATAGGAAGCACTTAGACTTGGTCAGGTTGAGAAGACAAAAAAGGAAAGAGGAACAAACATAATGAAAGGTTGAGATCAATTGGATATTTTGGAAGGAAAAAAACTTGAAGAAGATAACAAGAGAAATCATACCCTTTCTCACATCTTTCATGATATTTTAGTACTGTTGTGCATTTAAATGCCAAAGTTCCCTAAAAGCACTCTTGCTGATAAACTGTGGATGCAACTGTTCATGTAAATGTTACCAAATTCCAGAGTGGACCTGTTGTGGAAACTTTAGCTTACGATTTGGTGCTCGATGCTGCTATGCGGGCACAACATTTTCATTCTCGGAACTTGCGAATCGATGGGCCGTGGAAGTGGTTGTTGGCTGAATTTGCAAATTATTATGAAGTGTCAGATTCATATACTAAGTTGAGGTAACAATTGAGTCCACTTGAAAGCAATATTTTGATCTGTATTTTGCTCTCTACTTTCAACTTATGCTAATTTCTCTCCACTTACTCTGACTTTTCTATCAGATATCTTTCACAAGTCATGAATGTGGCAACTCCAACAAAGGGCTGTTTAGAGCTTGTGAATGAATTACTTATACCCATTATAAAGGTGAAGGGTGAGAAGAACCTGACAAGGCAGGAGGTGAGTTTCTTTAGTAGATATTGAACTTCCAACTCACTACTTGATCTGTTTAGGCTGATTGTTAAGGTCAAGTTTGTCTTACAAAACTTTACTTTGGAGAGCACCCTGAGAAAGCCTTATATGTTTCATCTTTTGCCTGTATTGCAGAAAGGTATTCTCTTGGATTGTGAAACCCAAATCGAGGGTCTACTTGCAAGTGTTTTCGAGAACTACAAATCGCTAGATGAAAACTCAACCACTGGTTTGGTAGACTTGCTTGGTCCAACGCAAGAATCTGCTGCACCAGCTCTTGCTCCTGCAGTCCAAGTATTTACCCTCCTTCATGATATTCTTGCTCAAGATGCGCAGAATATGCTGAGGAACTATTTGCAGGTAAATAGTGTTTCATAAAATGAGGTCGAAAATCTAGAGGGCCTGTTTGGTTTGGCATTTCCAAGGGACTTTGGGCCCAAAGTCCCTTGGCCAAATGCACATAGCGTTTGGCAATTTTTTTTTAGCACTTTGAGGAAATGCAATTGCATTTCCAAAGCCCTCTACTGTTCATTTTCGTTGAGCATTTGGTTCGGAGGAGTTGCGACACCCCGGCCACCGCTACTCGAGATTGCCTGACCTTAGGCAGCGGCGCCTAGGTTGTGCGACCCAGGCAAGGCCGCCTGTGGTCAACCCCCAGGCGGCAGTTGCCAGGGTCGCACGACCTAGGGTACACTTGAGGTTGGGCAACCTCAGGCGAGGCTAGCCGGCGGCGGTTGGCCGGTGGCCGTTTTGGCCCGCCAGTGGTTAAGAGCTCCACCTCAATTTTTTTTAAAAATATTAGCAAAAGTCCTTTACAAAATTAGTTTTTACCAAACGGTATTTAGGCCAAGATTGCTTTCAAATGTGATTTTAAAATATTCTTTACCAAACACTAACTGCATTGTGGAAAACCCCTTTAGCCCAAAAGCTTTTGTATTTTGCCAAAGACAACCCAAAGTCGAACCAAACAGGCTCTTAATGGTTTGACCTACAACTTCAGCTACGTATTATGAAGTAGGGGGATTCAGCTCTTTATTAGGATGTTCATGGCCTAATACAAGTGGCCAGGGTATAGGTCATCATTGTCAAGATAAACGTTCTAAATAGGTGCCATCAATTTGTTAGTTCTGCTGGAAAATATGCATTATTAATTTATTATGGCTTCGTTTTGTTTCAACCTCTGACAGACTGCTGCAAAGAAGAGGTGTCGGAAGCATATGTTAGAGACAGATGAATTCGTGTCAAGCAACTCTGATACTTTTCTAGTTGATCAAGTTACCATATCGACAGCATATCTAAAGATGAAGAATTTGTGCATCAATTTAAGTAATGAGATACAAGCAGATATCAAGATCCACAACCAGCATATACTGCCAAGGTACTAAAAAGTTTTGTGAACTCTCCTCAGAAACTTGCTACTGACAGTAAATTTGATTTGGAGTTTGGATATAATCAGTGAAATGGACAGTTCTAGACAGGAATCAAGAAGCAGACAGAATAATTGCATTTTTTCCACTGTCATTTAATTTAGTTGGTCATCGTATGGTTCGATACAAAGTTTTGCGGGAAGGGTGTTTTTGAGATCATAAATTCAAATTAATGTAAGGTGAAAAGTGTTGTCCAGATGTTCACCTGCCAAAAGTACATACTGCTTATGTCATTGGGTTTCTAACATGATTGCTCTGTTCCAGTTCAATTGACCTGTCGAACATCGCAGCTGCTGTGTACAGTACCGAGCTATATAGGAGGATTAGTGCTTTTCTTGCTGCATGGCCTCCATCTAGTCCACTGCCATACGTAAATGAACTCTTAAAGGCAACAGCTGATTTCGAGAGGGATCTCGAGTTATGGAACATCAGGTTTGTGAAAGAAAATTTGCTCTACCATAGAAAAGATTTGTGCAGTGAGGAAAAAGTAGGAGCACGGCTCACAAATGCATCTAGAACTCTAAGGAAGTAACTAATCATACTCTAAGGAACTCTAAGATTTGTCGAGCGATGTGGGATAATATTTCAACACCCCCACTCACGTGCAAGTCGGATTATGAGCGGCACGTGAAATTTTGATTACACACATTCACATGGAATTTTGACCATACACATTCGCAAAAGGTATAGCACTGGCTCCAATACCATGTTAAAAAGTCCAATCCAAAAGCTCAAGCTGATAGGTGGAGGGAGAACACATTAATATAAAGAGCATTTATGACCTATTGTCAAGCGATGTGGAATAACATTTCAACACATACCCTATTAGAAGATGGAACTTATTTTTGACACGCTTGTACTGCAGTCCAGTGCAGGATGGACTTGACTCGCAGAACTTGTTCGACAGTTATATCATAGTGTGGGTACAGGAAATGCAACTGAACTTGCTGGAACTCTGCAAAGCAGAAAAGGTATTTTTCTTGAGATGTATCAGCTTCCATTAGCATATATGCAGATCTCTCTAACCTGGCCCAGTTTTAGTTGGTGTGTGAAAGTAAGTAGTTACTTGTTTTCCAATAAAGTTCATTTGCTACATATTTGCAGGTTCCATGGTCAGGAGTAATAACAAATCATTTCACCTCGCCTTTTGCGGAGGAGATGTATGATAAAATGAAAAATTCTCTTACTGAGTATGAAGTAGTGATCAATCATTGGCCGCAGTACTCTCTCATTCTGGAAAATGTAAGCACTATTTCTGTCCTAGAGTTGAGAGCAAGTCTCAGATATGAATGCAATCCTCGGCTAATTAAAATGCAATAACAACTTGTATGCTACCTTGTGATCATCGTATTGACTGATGTTTCTTTGACTTAACTAAAGGCCGTCGCGGACGTGGAACGAGCAATTATAAAAGCACTGGAGAAGCAATATAATGACATCTTGACTCCATTGAAAGACAGTATCCCAAAGAGGTTGAATATGCAGGTTCAAAAGCTGACAAGACGACAGTCAACAGCAGTATACTCTGTTCCCAGCCAGGCAAGTACTTTAAAAGTATACGACATCAACATGATGTCGTAGTAGTTACCGTTACCTCAAGTTTTTCTGAAAGAAGGGATTACTTTCACCACAAGGCTGAGAGATTGGAATGTGGTTCTTTTTTCAGTTGGGGATATTCCTGAACACCATAAAGAGAATACTAGATGTTCTACACTGTAGAGTGGAGGACATGTTGAAGTGTTGGGCATCCTATCTACCTGTGACTGGAGAAAAAAAGTCGCTGTTTGGAGAACAGATGAATGGAATCACAGTTCTACTGAGAACAAAATACAAGAACTACTTGCAAGCAACAGTAGGAAAGCTTGTCACCAATGTAAGTGTCTCTTACTTTCCCTAAAGGTGAACTAGTTGGGGAGATATACGTTAAGTCATCAAAGGAACTCTTGTATCCATCAACTTTGGACTTGGCCTAGAATAACATCCAAAGGAAAGAACTTAAAGTATTAAATGTGATGGAGCTATATTTCTAGGTTCCACTAATTACTGCTTCAAGCTTTTCTACTTAAATGTTTTATTACAAGTAAAATCCTGAAGGACAAAAATTTGAGAATGGCTACAATTGATTTGAGAATCTTTAAGCTCCAATTAGATACTAAACTAATGCTTTTGTATAGATGCAAGAAAACCGTAGTACACGGTTGAAAAGGATTCTGGAAGAAACAAAGGAAGAAGATGGAGAGGTTGAGATCCGTGAAAGAATGCAGATGCTGAGTTTACAACTCATTGAATCGATAACAAACTTACACGAGGTCTTCTCGAGTCAAATATTTGTCACAACATGTCGTGGGCTATGGGACAGGATGGGGCAGGTTAGTGCATTATACTTGATATCAATGTTTTGAACAATTTTATGGTAAATTAGATAAGAACCATATTTATACTTTTGATTTTATGGTGCTGCCACGCCAGATTGTTTTGAAGTTTCTCGAAGGCAGGAAAGAAAACCGAGTATGGTATAATGGATCTTATTATGCTCTTGTGGTACGTGCCTTCATCTATTTTTCAGATCCCATCTACGGATGTCATTGCCCTGGAAAATTTTCATTGGGTACAAAACATTAACTTTTTCTTGATTCCTATGTAGTAATTGCTCAAACGAATGCCTAGTACATATCAAATTACTGATTTTTGCTAATTGGTGGCCCTTGACGTACTCCGTCTGTATTCTAAAGAAAGGGCTATTCGACATTCTTATGATGTTTTTCTTTCTTTCCTTTCTACACTGTAGATATTGGACGATACATTTGCTTCTCAGATGCAGCGATTACTGGGAAATGCACTTCAAGAAAAGGATCTTGAGCCCCCTCGCTCAGTGACTGAAGCTCGATCGATACTCTGTAGAGACACGGCAAATGCTGCAGATTCATCGAGTTACTTCTATGTGTAGATATTATACCACCACCGGGCATCAATTTTTTGGTGAATCTGTCATTTCTTCATGTTTAGCAGAGTGTACAGGACCACACTTTAGAGCCCAAGCTTTTTGAAGGTTCTTCCATATGAGATTAAAAGCTTGCATCATATCATATGTGTATCATATCGTCCAAATATCACAAATTTTTTATGTCAATAAAGGTTCATTTTCTGTTTGTTGCGTGATGATCTACTTGTCTGCATAATGAACAGTACTGGCGACCATCAAAAGCCATTGTTAAAACTCTGCCAAGCTTTCAGCAGGACAAAGGGGAAACTCGAATATGGTTCATTTGATTTGTGCATCATTTCTTATTTATTGATATTAATCCAAAGGTATTGGGACTCTGAGACTGCAGAGCTGCAGACTTCATTTGTTAGGGCACAGAAACAGACGCGGAGAAATTGAGTTTTACTGTGATGACCAATCAAAAGAAGGAATGGGTCGAAGGTGGAGTCTACTAATGAGATTTAACCAGATTGAGAGCTAAGAGGACCAAAATGAACACTTATAACTTATTAAACCAACATCTTGTCAGTCAAGCAAAAAAGAGAGCAGATAATCATCACCGCAAGAAGTCACAGCAGATTGACAATTAAACTATCCAGGGGAAACCTATAACTAGTGATGATATTTGTTGTGTTATTGCCACGCATACCATTTCATCAACCCTTCTATGTCCTTAGCTGAACAGCATTTAAGCCCACCTAGATACATGTTGCCTATTTAAGAACCTTTGTTGCCTTGTTGGATCTGTTGAAGAAGAGCAGCTGCAAGCTGCAGCGTTGCTTGGAGACGTTTCTGCGGATCTGCTTCAGCTTCTTGCGAACCACTACTAGACACTTGTTGACTCCCCTGAGCACCAGCCTTAAGTTCTTTCGAGGCAGCAGATAGGTTTAACTGCTGCTCGTGGAACGGCTGGACTTCACCATAGTGAGACACAGGAAGAACGGAAGAAGTTGCCTTCACGTCCTGGGAACCATAACCATCTGATTTTCCTCCAGAAATGTTTGGAATGCTTTGCCTCTGTTGTCCAAGAAGAGATGCCAACTGAGAAAGTTGTTCAGGTTGTAGGCTCAGAAGAGGTGTTGATGATTGAACCAGGGCTTCCCTATCCCGAACAGGCATATTGTCTTTTCCAGATAAAGGAACTCCAGAGTTTGCGCTTAATTGCACCATCCTTGGTATAGAGTCAACTGTGCTGCTCGGAAGTTGTGATTGTGCACTTCTTGTGCCTGATGAGGTTGCCAGATAGTGCGAGTTTGATTGCAGAAGATTTTGTTGCTGGGGCAGATATTCAACCCTGTCCTCACTGCAAGTATCATATTTACTAGTTCCAGCATTCAGTGGTATTGAAAATGGAACAGATGGGACAGAAGCAGCTGCATCAACTGCAAAATATCGATTCCCAGGCCCCAGTTTACTTGTTTCTAGAAATTGTGTCCTTGAAGTTGTTGATGGCTTTGGATATAAAGAATGCCCAGGAAAGGGCACTAATTTTGGGTCTTCGAGCTCATCTGGGTGGTAAGCAGCACCAAATTTGGAACCAGGTTGCTCTAATCTCAGTACAACACCAGAAATGCTTAATTTTCCAGGTACTTTTAGTACCTTTTGCGAGAATTCAGATGGTGGCACAAGAAACAAAGTGTTTCTTTCATCTAACTTAGCAACAGCTGCTCGCTGCTTCTCCTCCAGATAATGCATAAACTCATTATAGAACCCAATATCAGCATCAGTTCCGGGGACAAAAAAGACAACCCAAGTAGCGGATGCTTGGTAATAATGCTTTGCCAGCATATCAAGACCAGTCCTAGCTGTGCAATCCAAGAATTTAGGCCTGCATTACAAGAATATTAATTGAGATTCAAGATGCAGTGAGAACACTTAATGGGAAATTGACAGCAATTCCTTTAGAGCACTTTTACAGTGATTTTGGGTTAAGGGGCATGGGCGCAGGAGCCCCAAAATACTTCAGGGGGTCCGTCTCCTAGCAGTGTAAAAAATTCAAAAAGTAGACATCATTGACTTTTTACCCAAAAAAAAAACATCATTGACTGAGAAAGACAATGCATGAGCTCCTTATCTAGTAAAGCATAACTGGCTGACTATGCTGGTTTATCTTCGAAATAATCCGATTATCCACATTTTGCAGAAGGTAAAATGCAATTTTGATTCAGTGAGATGACTCTTGGGAAAGTTTACATTTTATTCGTTGAACAAAATATCGAAATTTAACACCTTCATTTTTAGAAGAATTTGCTTCATGAAAATGAGATCATTAAATTTAGAGAAGATAGAGAAAGTCGAGTTTAAAATCTTTGTAAGCTGAAAATTAGTAGGGCCCACAAATTCTCAAGTAACAAACGCAGTTGAATTTAAAAGTCAACTAGAAGCCAAACAGTATTGAAAACATAGACTTCAAGACCCAGTAAAATATATGCATGCCATGTTATGGTTGCCAATCTCAAGCCATCATTCTACTAAAGTGGGATCCAAATTGCAAACATTAGGCAGTGCCAGAGTAAGCTGCATGGGCAGCTCAAAAGACCATGGCATTACCATCTTAAATCAGAATAGCACTAATAAGGATTAATACACTTACAGCAAGATGTCAAGCACTTTTCCCACAGGAAAGCATCGAGCACGACATACAGGAGATCCTCCCTTTGCTATGGTACCTTCCCATTTCCACTCTTTTACTGAAGACTGTTTAATCTGTTGAGTAATTCTTTTCCTCTCAACATTTACTGTTGGCCGTGAACCAGAACCTATCTGAATATTTTCGTAAGAGGCTCTTGGATGGTCATTCCTTCTAACCATCTGCTCATACTCGATGCCAAAGGGATCAGATCGAACAGAGTCAGATAATACATGAGAAAAAGCTTGATTCTCACGTCTTAAATCAGAGAGTTGAAACTCTGGTAACTCATTGTCAGGAGGATAAGCATTACTCTTCAGTCTCTTTGGCCCATGAAGGATGTCCACTTCCTCCGGTATATCCCATTGATCTTCGTAAAATGCACCTGTTTGAGAAAATCCTTGATTAGGATATGGAAGGTGAGGATCCCAATCTCTCTTTGGACTGCCACGGAATTCATACACACTATGTCTCGATTCAGACTCCTCTTCTCCAAATCTTCTGTGCTCCAGGGAACTAAAATCATTCCTCCTCAGATTACCCTTTCTACTGAATTCATAACCATCATGACCTTCAGAATCCAAGTCTGTGAAAGTACAAGGAGACCTGACACTAGGATTTCCAGTTAAGGCAGCATTGTCCATATCATGCCAAAAACTCTCCGAAGATCCATGGCGACCATTGGATTGGTAACGGGGAGAGAGAGGACCACTTATCGAGCTCCTTCCACCACTGGATGAGCCCGATTCATTTTTTGCAAAACATATATGCACACGGGGATTTCCAAATAACTTTCCTTGGAGAGTCTCTTTTGCCCTGCAAGCAGATATTAAATTTATAAACCGAACAAAGGCATAAGTGCGCCCTGGAAATGTGGTGATCCTCTCAATCTCACCAAATGGCGAGAAGGCCTTTCCTAATATTGTTTCATCCACCTTCAACGAAGCTGGAAATCCTATCCATAAAACCTCACTAGGTTCTGCAGCTTTATCATTCATCTTGGGTCTATCAGGATGAAATGGTTCAGGACTAGACTGGCGAACCCTAGAGTCCTTTTGCAAGAGAGGAGATTCCCTTGACGAAGGGCGTTGTTCACTATGATGTTCAAAATACTCCTCATTGTGTGACGGGACAGAGGACTTGTCCTGAGATAAGAAGATGATGTTAAGTCAGAAGGAAATTGTACAGAACTTTTTGCCATTAGAATATAAAACCAAAAATTGAACAAGCAACATTCATTGTAAAATGGATCCGTGTTAAAGTAGCAAATGAAAACCTTGAAACGGAATGAGAGACCCAATAAAGGAACAAATACAATCCAGACGCATCACAAGACTTTCTGAGATGCGGTAAGCTTTTGTCCTTGAGCAAATGAGAAATATTCCGATCAATATCCTTACCAAAAAAAAAATATTCTGATCAATATTATGAAGAAGCAATTGCTGTCTCTTCAACTACCTTGAACAAGTAGATCTTCAATTGACCAGCCGAGACAAGTATCAAGTAAGAAAAGCAAAAAGACTATTAAACGAGATATTAGTTCTACCTTTCTCATCTTTGGCCAGTACATCAGTATGGATTTTTGTAAGGAGTCAATAGAGAAAAAAACTGTTCAAAAGATGAAATAATGAAGCATGTGTAATCAGAAGGAACAACCGTTCCTTTTCATCAACTTGCATCAAATGGAGAAAGTTTAATCGGTTTATTCCAGAGGAAAGAATGATGAAAGCCTCAACAAGTTGCCAAAGGGTAACACTAAGGAATTGCTTAAAATCTTAGCATGACAATGAAGGTGAGACTATTCCTGCAGAGAGTACAGTTAGTAATGTTATATATTGCATGATAAGGCTAAATACAATGTGAGTTATTGGGAAACTTCGAACTTGACAGACATCTTGCTCGCTAGGAAAGTATCTGACCGAATTTTAACAGAAAATAACCTTAAATAACAAAATTAACATGGTTTTTTTAATTTATTTTTTGGGCTGGAGGACATGAATTACTATTACAAACTCAGATGCGTTGCCAGATAAACAGTGTAGTTATTGGTTCTTCTACTGCTAAAAGTAAATAGACCATACGTCCACAGTAGCAGAGCATCAATAGCACAAAGGTTTTTCTAACATAGCCTCCATGTTAATGCATCCTATCCAGTATCGTGTCCTTCACTAGGGACACATATCCAAGGTAATTCGATATAGTTTCTATAGCAGTCCTACTGAAGTTTTTTCTCACCCTTCTGACACGTAGGCCTACCACAGAGTTGTGTTGCATACTCACTGGAGCACCTTCATATCACGGTTCTCCATTTCCAAACCAGCTCAAAATTTGATGAGATTTGACTGACCTCTTCTCCAATCACCTATTTCCACAGGTTTCCTTTCTCAAATGCCAATATATTCTCATTCTGAAACACTTGATTCAACATCTTCAATAAATGCTAGAGAACAAGTCTTTTTTTTTTCTCAAGGGTCAGAAATCCTAAACTTGCAGTCCACTCTGCAGACCATGACAAGATATCCATCAGGGATAGGGACTCTACCCTAGGAACGAGGATTCTCTTTTGGTGCAAATATTTTATTTATCCCATCATAAATCATTGTAATATGTGATTAAAAAAAATTTTCTAATCTTTACAAAAGTCTTGCTTAATACTAATAAAAAGAAAATTTGTACTAAACTACAATTAAGTTGTGGCCCATATGTGTAACCCAACCTTAATTGTTACAAAACTCTTCTACAATATAAGCAGTGAAAAAGGGGACGGATATTCTTCAAAGGTTCTTAAAAATAATCACATATGACTACTTCAGCACAAAAATGAATATCAACCTAGAAGATTGCAGCGAATAAACCATTGAGTCATCTAAAGACTGATATAGATTCATTAGAACAACTGAGTCAGAGGAAAATGATACTTCCAAAATCCATCCCATGAAATTTATAGCTTAAATTCTTTGGACAACAAGCAACAGAGAGGATCATATAAACTGAGTATCCGGTTTCTGCTACAGTAACAATTAACAATAACTACAGCAAAGACACCGACTTTTCTGATAAAAACACAGCTTTGAGATTGCAAATACTTTGACTTTTGCATGTCATAAATTCAGCAGCTCACTTATGCCAGATGTCTTGCTTTCAGTCATGTAAAATGGGACTCTATAGATGTCTTGCTATGACATCCTCGGTGAATAAACCCCAAAGGCATTGTCTTGAATAATCACTACCAAGCTCGTTATGATACATACTGATCACAACAGGGACAATTTTCCATGGACCACCAACAGAGAGAACAGGAAACACATCTTTGTTCAAGAACAAGGAAAGAGCACCAGGTGACTTAAGAAGAAAAACTTATGAAGTTAAACACATTCAGCAATGACATTAAGGTCAACTAGCAAATAAGACTCTAGGTTTTGGAACTGCCAGACAAACAAGAAAATTCAACAGAATCATTCAGAGAAAAAGCTTCAATTCTTTAGATCAGTTCTCTCAACCACCCCCCCCCCAAAAAAAAAAAGGGAAAAAAGAAGTAAAAATAAATATATAAATAAAATAATGACTCTAGATAATTAGTTTCACTTCAGATATACAATCCACTTAAGACAGATTGCTACTACAATTAGGGCCAATGGAGAAAACCATTGGAAAACTGCGCTTTCTATTCTTATCTTATTAGAGTTCTTGGACAGTTGTTAAGAGAGTTTCGAGATGTGAAACAATGACCCAAATGGTTTTAGTGAAAAGAGAGAGGCAAGCCCTGGGGCCTCTCGACAATGCTCTTCCATAGCTGCTTTCACTTTCAAAATGCAATTGTAGTTCCAATTCATAACCATTCATAACCATTCAAATATTGGAAGGAAGTGCATACGTCCATTAAACTAATGCTGCAGTAGTTCAAGAAACACTGTCCTACCTTCTTTTTCTCCAGCTTAAACATTTAAAAATTACTGACCAGTGTGTAACGTTCATAATCAATATTCGAGAAACTAGTTCCCTTGTCCAAACCTAAATAACATATGAAATACGCATACTTTTGTTCTGCCTGATGATAACAACAAATACGCATAGGCAGAAAGTACAGTCTCGGATATATGCATTTAATGGGGACCTGATAAATATTGGAAACAAATGTTGCCAACCCAATAAAAGAAGAGGCTTGGGTAGTTGGTGGGTCGGTTGTTTGGTTGTTGTCATCATTTTTAAAGTTGAAGAGACTATCACAATGAAGCTCAAAAGAGTTGGAATAGTCACAAGTTTCCTTACCCCAAATGAACTATTTCTATCTAGGACTCATCAATTAGAAAAAATAGATGTTTCAATACAGCTAAAGAACAATCTCCACCAAACATTGCTATACAATTTAAAGACCGTGACTAAACTAATAACAACCAGCATCTCATGCGCTAGAATGTTGAAATTGGAAGGATAACTACAGCACACCTTCCCTCTAGCAACAAAAGTGGAGTCAAAAAGTTAATACTGATCTGGTCCTACACTCACAACAAATGGTTAAAACAGGATCTTCTTGGAAAAGCTTGGTTTAAAAGAGTCAAGCGTTCAACAGATGTCAAAATCAGTGACTACTAAACCGTTCACATAGAGGCATCTATAATCAATGTGGAAAGGAAAAACTTAAACCTATCCGACTACATAAGCTGAGACTAGGCCATGAACAATGCCAATGTGCTGTGATCACTCAAAAATGATATACAATTGACAAGGCAGTAGCGATCTAGAATCACAACTGAGTGGTATCCATTTTATTGCTCCAGCTTAACACGTGTAAAACACGTGCTTGCACACATGTAGAGACTATTAGACTTCAAGTTTGAAACTAACATACTTCATTTCGTGAGCAACTACAAGAAGCTAAAATGGTTCATATAATAGATGTTTAAATAAGAATGTTCTTTACTAGTTCTTCACAAATAACTTGATTTTCTTTGGCAAATGAGATGCAAAAAATATTGGAAATACGACTTCAAGCATTCAGTTCCGTATCACTTTTGGTTTACGAGCAAACATTTAGGTAGTTGAGGCTCCCAAGCTCGATATGTTTTTAGGTCCTCCTAGAGAACCACATCCATCCATCCATCCATTGACTCGACATATTTTTGGGCAGAAGCCCATGAAATGCATAGCATTTTGTGCTACATCATTGGTTTGGAGGACAAGTGTCATGGTCCTCCTGGAACACCTAAAAACTTCTATCCAAACTCCTCAGGAGTCCAAGTCTTTTCATACAATAGAAGTGCATTTACCGGCTCATTTAGAAGTTGGGTAATCATCTAGAAGTTTCAGCGATTAAGAATTATATTAGTTTAGCCAAACACCTCCTTCTTTTCACGCAAATGGCACTTTCTATTGTTAAATAAGCCGCTTCGCGTACCTTTTTAACTTAGTTAAAATGCAAGTTAACATTCAATCGGCGACTGTGCCACTTCAATCACAAATACTATAAAGCATTTGGATGGCAACTCTGATCAGTCCCCATTATTCTCTTATCTTTTTGCATACATAGCGTGAATGCAGATATACTAAATGCACATGATAGGAGTTTTGGCTTGTCAAAAAAAATATACACTACAATGTAAGTTTAAACTTTTGCAAATATGAACATAGTAATGAATCGAAATCCTGACACACACACGGAGATATTTATGTATTTATATGTATATATTCTGACTTTCTATTCTTGGATTTTATTGTCAAAGTTTGTCTAAAAAAGCTGTATCATTTTAACATTGAAGTAGTCATGTTAACATCTAGCATATCACATTAGGGTTTGGCTTACACATGAGAGAGTGTAGAGAAATTACATCTATATATAAGAGCTTACGGTTTTAAAATAATTGATTTGCTAACATGTTTCAATAATGAGGAAAGAACAGATAACTAGGACTGCTCGTGAGTGCCAAAATTATAGTCTAAAAAAAATTTGAACATATCAAACTCGCTTTGTTTTGACAATTGGCTGCACAATTTCAAGTCTTGATTAACAAATGAAGGAACTAAATTGCCATAGATTGCACTGGTCCATTCAAGAAGAGAGAGTATAAAATGCGCGCTCACAAAACTTTTGCATTGTATTTTATCACCTTCTGCACTGCGTATGTTTGTCGACTGGTGAAAGTTTCAGAAGTTAACTAAGCTATGCGCATTGATGGCAGCATAATTAGTTTATGCGGGCAATGTATGTAGGAATTGTAACAGCATATAGTATATCTTAAGATTTGTGGGACTTTTTCTTCCAGCTGAATAACGAATTCATGCAGTTGAATTTAGCTCAAGTTGACCTACCATGTGAAGAACAAGTTCAATGGACCGGAAAAACTCTGTTTTTAATCACTTATATCAATCATTAAAAACATCAAACCACTTTAATGGCCCACTTGGACTGGAGCACACTTGCAACTAGTTGGAAGAAAATATTGGAGAGGTAGTGTGGGTTTATTAAATCAGATGCTGGTTGGCTACATTTGTTGTGGATATCTCAATCTCTCTTGCATGCTTGGTTTAAATTTTGGGGCTTTTTATTGTGACGAAGCTGCTTACGTTTCATTTGCAAAGCGATCAACTCACTGAGTTTTGGCATTAAGAACTTGAGTGACATGATTGATAGTTATATATGATGATGGTACCATCTGCATATACTCACAGAACTCCAGATTACTTGATCTCAGGAATATCCTTGAGTGATAATTCTTTTCCAGTTAACCTTGGTGATTTACTGTAACTTTACAACTGGAACTGCTAAATGCATGCTGGATTCATATTTCTCTCTCTGACCTGCATCTGTGCCAATTGAATTTACTTCAATAGGACCCAGATTATACGCTACATACTACAGCTCCCTCCATCTCTTTTCATTTTACTTTGGTTGCTATCTGGATTCTAACCGAACACTTCATTCTTTATCACCAGATATTTTCCTTCACAGCGTGTCTCCCATTTTTCTGCTACTTTATTGAGGTCCTCCTCATAACGGTGTGAAAGTAGATAAAAGAAAGCAGTTATTCGTTCTATAAACCACCAATCTAATGTCAAATCCCGATTGTTTACATTGTTGCTTATGCAAGAAAAGTAATGATTGAGTGGATGATCCTCTTATTCAATTTGGGCTCATATTGTTGACCTTCAATTTTAATAATAGTTGTACTTTATGTCCTACCAATATTACAGAAAACTTTATATAACTTTGAACACAATCTCGTAAAATCATTCGCATAGCCAATCCCAATTAGTGAAATAAGCCTTAATTTATTATTTCTGTCATTGCTGTAGTGTAGGCCAGGTCATTCCTGAGTCTGATGGAACTTCTTTCTTTATGGAGAAGGTCAAGAGTTTGAGACTTGATAAAAGAACCAGTAAGCCTTTACTACTAATCATTACACCAGGTAGCTGGCACAAACAAATGGTAGAGTTAATGAAGGACAAGAACCACTAGCAGATGCAGGGAAGTTCATCATCCTCAATGCTGGAGCTGATTGGGTTTCAGATTGGATTGGTTTTGATTCCTCCCTCGTTTATGTTAAGTGGAGATTTCTACACTTGCTGCAGATCCTTTTTTGCATCTGTATCTAGTGCAAAACCTGTATACTGAGACTAGCCATATTTCTATTGTAATGGTTCAATTGTCCAAAACAAAATCCCCTGACAGGACATTATCAGTTAACGCACCATGAATGTATAAGTGGCAGTTCAAATGAAGTTCTTTTTACAATGAAAAATGGGTGCACGTATAAGCAGATCACAGATGGTTGACCTTTGATCGAGAACAAAAGACAATCATAACACTATTTAAACCATGTGTAAACATGGGATGGCAAGCTTTTGCTGCAAACACTTCCCAAGATGATTCTCCTAGCATTTATCTGAACGTTTCATTATCTTTAGGCCAACATGGTTGAAAATCACAGCTTCATAAAATTTTAACTAATTAAGATGTTGCGCTTCTCATATTTCTTCCCAACATTCTTCTTGGTCTTCTAATTGGAGCTATATGCATATTGTGCTGACATTGATAACTTTCAATTAAAGTAAAAGCATGTATTTAGCATGTTGTGCTGCATTTTTCATTCTGCCTCTTAAGCAATAACAACCAAAATTTCATTGTTGTTAGTTAATATCTAAGCACCGTGCACCTGATCAAGTTTCCCCTTTCTCCTGTCTGACAGATGGAATGGAGATCATTAACAATTTTTGACCTGTAATCAAATGTACTTTTAAAAACGCAACACCTTTTTTTCATGATTTGTAATGGAGCAAACCTCTCGGGATACGCAATATGTGGATTAGGTCAACATGTCGGATTTTAGAGATGCTGTTTGGTTGTGATGATATTGTTGGGACGGATTCTTGATAAGCACTTGTGAAAGATATTGAGACATAATGGTCTTCAGGCAATGAAACCATTTGATTGATTGAAAAACAAACATTGAAATATACAGTCATAGACAGATACGACCACACAACAAGGTGCTTGAAGTTAAAAGAGTAACAAAGGTTGGGGGCAAGACTAACCACCTTTGCAAACTCAATTCTAAGTGGACTGCCAGCGAGAGGAAAGCCTTGGAGTTCTTTCAGGGCAGCAATTGCTCCCTCCTCAATTTTGAAGTTAACGAAGGCATAGCTACGTCCTGGTTGAAAAGCAACACTCTCGAGCTCCCCGAACCGCCGGAATGGGCGGACGAGATCACCTTCCGAAATGGAATGAGACAAATTCCCGACCCACAGATGCCTAGACGGGGGCGCACCGCTCTGCCCCGAGGAGCTCCTATCCTCGAGCCTCCGAGGCCTCTCCCTTCCTCCTCCTATCCGGCCGCTCTACGCACAAAAACCAATTTCAAAACAATCAGGCACCCACCCAAAAAAGATTTGCAGCGACACGATCAAATCAAATGGACTTTCTTAGGCTGAAATTGATCTAAAAATGAACCAGTCGACAACTAGCAAACAAAAGGCAAAACCCCATCAGTGCATCCCTTCCAGGGCGACTCCCAATCCCGTAAAGATCGAATCTTTCACACATGAAACCCAGACGACAGCCTCCAACAATCGACTCACTTCACTGAAATCGACCGAAATCAACCATCACCCATTAACAACGACACACCAACGAGACCCTGGAACCTACTGATTGGGAGCAAAAGAACCAGCCAAAAAGAAGGAGGCGCATCGGATGGCGAGTGCTAACCATCTTCGGAGGAGACGCGACTTCATGAAAAGGGATGGGGAAACTCGATGCGGGAAGGAGAGGCTGTGAGGTCGGCGATCCAATCAATGGCGGCGAATGCGAATGCGATTTCGGATCGCGCTTGAAGCGATGAACGATCGCAGGTTGCAGAAGAAGAAGAATCCAAACAGAGACGCACACTGGAACTCGGGAAGGTCTCACATAATACTCGGGAAGTAGCGAAAAGCTGCTGCTTTTTTTATTTGTTTTCTAGGGTTCGATAATTTGCGGAGCAGCAGTGGCTGGCCAGCTGCTGACGTGGATTTGATATGGTGACGTGGCACGATGATTCTCGTACGTACCTCTCCGTTTGACTTTTTTTTTCCTTATAATATATGTTTGCACTATATTTATCATGAGAAAAATTTCAAATAAGAATATAGAGTGTGCTTATTTTAAGTAATTAAATGGTTTCAAATAAAGATTTGAAGTGATCAAATCATCTCAAATAAGGACTTGTGAATGGCCGGTCAACATGAGGCTATTCCAACGGTGGTATTTTGGTCAAAATATTCGAAGTATACTTAAATTTTTTTTTACTTTACTTATTTTTTTTTTTTAGCTTTTTCCCTCTTCCCTCCATTGGTCAACGATGGCGGGCGGAGGTCGTTGGCCAACCTTAGGCGAGGGTAACCATTGCCAGTTGCAACCCTTGCCCAACGCTGTCCTCCAAGGGCAACCCTTGCTTGCGACAAATCCAGCGAGGGTAACTTTTGCCTTGGCGAGACAGGGTGAAGGTAAGTGGGAAAAAGAAAAAAAGAAAAAGAAAATTTTATTTTTAAAAAATGTAAATAACAAAAATGCAATTTGGTTAGCTAGGTCGACTCTTTTTTAAAATTAATATGACCGCTTTATATCTTTATTGTAAATAAAATTCACTTCACGTTTTTATTTGAAAAAAAAAAAAAAATCGTTACACGTTCTTGCTTGAATTTTTCCCTTAAATATATATACAGGATTTATTGAATTAGAAAACAAACTTTGAATTGTATGTGCTCCAGCGGAAATGAGGGTCGAGGGTCGGAGAAAATCTCTCTCGACGCCCTCCGCCGCCTCCCCGGCGACTTCGCCGGCGCCTTCCGCCGCCTCCGCGGAGACGTCGCCGCCTCCCGCCGATCAGGTTAGGGTTTCGTTTCCCGGGAAGGATCTTAGTCAGCTGCCGTAGTCGTACAATCTTCTGACGGGCGTGATCGGTAGGAGCTTTCAGTAGTTATTGGGGGTGTGCATTGCATTTCCAACCTCAAGCCGTCCTCTCAGTCTCCTGAACGCTTTTTTGGCCCTTTTCTTTTGCATGGATGATGATTGTTACTGTTGCTGTTCTTGTTGTTTGTTGTTATTTGTCTCCTTCAATGTGGTTGAAATCGGAGTTTAGGACGTGATTATGGGTAGAAAGCATTGTATGATGAATGGGCAGATGCTATATCGTGCTCTTTTGAGGATGGTGGTTCGAGCTGTTATGTGGGTTTTTCTCACTTGGGCTCTACTTACATGAACTTGAGGCCAAAAGGGTGTGATCCACTGCTTTTCGCATTCGGACGAGCTGGTCCGGGGCTATCGGTCATGTCGTGTGGCACTGATATTTGGAAGGTGGTTTTTGGCCTCGTTCCTCTGGCTGTTTGGTGGAAGTTTTGAGGGGTGAAGCATGATCTTTGGAGGAGATGAGTCTTTGTTTATCATAACTAGAGATGGCTTGAAATGTTTGTTATTTGTCAACTATTTACTATTGGGCTGAGTTAATTGTTTTAAGTTCACGTGTGATTATGCGTGCTTGTGAAGTTTCGATAAGTGACAATGTGGATAGATACTGTGTCCCGTGATTAATGTGTTTGGTTTGTTTCTCAGCCAAGAAATCCATGCTATCCAGAGAATGTAGCCAACAAAGAGGATAACGTGCCCAGAACAAATGAATGTAATGAGAGAGTTGAGCAGCATGGAGAAAAGGTTCCCAGTACTGATGCTGCGAAGATTTTACCTGTTGGAAAATCCCAAAGCGGAGGTTTTGAAAATATATCTAGTCAAGAATGTATGGACATTTATATATTGGAAAAGAGGACTTGTTTAACATGCAATAGACACGGCCAATTGCTAGTCTGTACTGAGCCTAGCTGCCCAATTGCAATCCATGAGAAGTGCCTGAACTGCAAACCTGAATTTGATAATTTGGGGAACTTCTATTGCCCTTATTGTTCACACAAAAAAGCGGTGGTTAAGGTTTATGAATTGAGAAGAAAAGCCATGTTGCGCAAAGAGGCTTTATCCAATTTTCTTGACACTGGGATAGTTGATGAGGGGCAGAAGGAGCAGAAAAGTGGGGAGGATAAGAGGAAAGACTTCAATCTATCTCCATCTCCAGGACATGACAGTGGCCATGATGATGTGAGTAAAGAAAACACTGAAGGGCAACATCAATCTGATCCTGTAAATTCAGTCGACAGTAAACATGAAGCGCTGGTCAAAAATCGAACAGATACATCATCTCCTGGCGTCCATGGTCAGAGAAATTTAGTTCATGAAGAAGGGTTGCAAGAAGAGGAATTGAGAGAAGCTATTGATAACCACTGTGAGGAAGTTATAGATCAAGAGAAAGCAGATAAGGCTGATAATCATCCCTTAGAAGAAGTGGCAGCTGAGGATGCTGTGCCGTTTAAATCTTCTGAAGGAAAAAGGCATCGTAAAAGTATTCGCAGAAGTCAAGGGCTAAGTAAGAAACGAAAACGGAGGAAGTTCCAATCAATTGATGCTACTGTATCTTCAATTCAAGGAGATTTTGCCACTGATGTGAACCCAGAAGCAAATATAGGAGGTGAAGTATGTGATTCTGGTGCCAAGGCTGGTTTCATGAACAATGGACATTCTCCAAGTGTAAAACCCCAAGGCAAGGCACCAGTGGAGGAGGCTGATTCACCGAGAAAAGGTTCTTCTGAACCAGGCATCAGTATTATCAGCCATAAAGATTCCCATGATGGAAAGAAGACAGTTGCTCCTGCTGAAAAGTCAAGACAACAACGATGGTCTCCCAGGGAAATGTGAGTGGTTTTGATAAACTTGAGAAAGTTTACTGAATTATAAAATTCATCTTTTTAAAAAATTGTAGCAACGAACTGGATTTATGGGGAGTGCTATTCTGGTTTTAAATGCAGACCAAAGCCACCACTTCCCAATGCAAAGCGCAGATTAAGATGGTCACCTGAAGAGGAGGAGATCCTAAAGGCAAGTCTTTCTTGTTATAGAATCCTTTTCTTGTTTGTATCTATTCAAGTTGCATGTCTTTCCTTAAAAAATAGCCAAATCCTCAGCCATGCTCTTAAAACTTGGAAACAAGTAACCAGTTTTAGTCTTCAAAATGATGAGGATATGATATAAGGATCCACTAAGTCCTTTAGATTGCCTTTGATTTTTTTTTTTTCTCTTTTACCTACACCTGTACTGTTTACAGCGAATCTGAATACCTAGCTTGTACAGATAATGTATATCCACAGATGTATCTATATATAGAAAACCATAACTCCATTTCAAATAGATTGAACTGTACTCTCTAGTGAATTGCTGGATGTTTCCTCCTTTTGGGCATAGTGATTGATCAGTTGGCAACTTCGTTCAATCAAACTAGTTCATTTTTTTACCAGTAAAGGCTTTTCTTGAGAAATCAATACAATAGACAGAAAATACAAACAAGTACCAAAAGCGATGCTAACTTGCTAAGACTAGGCAAAATCAGAGCAAGATGACCGAGGATGAATAGAAGACTGAAAAAAGATGGCAACAAAATTTTCAGTTCCCTCATATAGCCTTTTGTTACACCCTATTCAAATTCCATTGTCCTTTTAGTATTTATTTGAAGTTCTTTCATTTTTCTGATTGAGTTACGCTGTCAAAAGTGTTTTATAGATTAGAATTTGCTATTAAAGGCTTTTGTTGAGCTAGAGATACTGGAAAGTGCTGTGACTTGGTGATTCTTGAATTTCATTCATATGAAACGATATGCTGCAGGAAGGGGTACGGTTATTCTCAAGCAATGCGAATAAGAATATCCCTTGGAGGAAAATTCTGGAATATGGTTGTCGTGTTTTCAATCCAAGTCGCACATCTGTCGATCTCAAGGATAAATGGAAGAACATCACTACCAGAAGATAGCAATATCAGTCAAATAGTTTTTGAAGAGGGCAAATTCATTCAGAAGACGCTAGTATTTTACTACTATCTTCGTCCACCCTACTCTCTCTCCATGAGGTTTAGTCGGTTTTTGGTGGGGGAAGCCTCTCTCGTAGCTCTGAACGGCAGTATTTGTACATAAGTGAACTCCCTTCTGATGAACTTGATGTTCAGCCATTTGCAAAAGGAAACTCGTTTTGCTGTGGCCATTACAGATATGCCATCATTACTTCCGATGCGATTCTCTAGTTGGGCGTTTCTTAAATTCCCATGCGAGTAACAAGAGTCTGAGGATTCTTTCATCTTCAGATTTAAAGTGAGATTGTCCTAAGTCACTAAGAATCATGTTCATGGAAAATGGTTGGATTGGATCGACTAGTTTTTATGTTTTATGTGGACTCGGAGAGGAAATGATATCCCGCCAAAATCGTAGGAATTGGTTCAGTTCCGTCCCGATAGAATGAACAGGAGTCGAAGATTGCTTGCCGATGCACAATGTGGACTACGTATCTTCTTTAGTCCTGAAAACCTCTGAAATGAGATCTCATGTTCTCATCAATTCCAGGCGTGTCGTCGCCATCTTCCAATTTTTTTGATGAACTAAGCACTGAGAAATGGAGACAGTCCTACGGGAGGTTTCTGCGCATTTCAAATAACGCAAAATGCTAGAACGAAATATTGCAGATTTTCACACACTTGCTCACCTCCCTTATTAAGAAAAAAGACCTTACATCGTAAAATATTCAAGTCCTCTCTTCCTCTGTTACTTACATCCGGCTGCGCTGAGACATACATCTTAGATTTCGTGGGAGAAACACGAAGTCACTCTAAAGAGATAATGACTTCCAGTTACATCACTTTCTCAATGCAAAGCTTTTGCTAGATCCGCAATTGGAGAGTTTCTAAATCACGGTTCCGCTGGGAATCAAAGCATCCTTGATCACTGTGACAATCCCACTCTTTATAAAGTACCCATCTGTTTCTCTTGCAGCTTCTTGAACATCGTCGCAGTTAATGATCTGGACCATAAAGCAAACACCAGTTAGCCTCCAAAACGCAATGACAAAAAGGGTCATCAGACCAGTTTCATGCTAAGTGATCATGGTTGAACTAGTCAATCGTTGTGAAATCACAGAAACAAAAGAATGGTGTTCGGTATGCAAGCCTACCTTCACATTGCCCCCTATTCGGGCGTTTTTGTCGATAATTGCTCTCTTAACGTGTGAATTCTTGCCGATACCGATGGGGACACTACCCTTGGCAGCCAGAAATCTCCTATCAGCATCCGTCTGGAGCAAGAAGAGATGGGACAACAGGTCAACATGCACCCGAATACATCATCATAACGGGAGAATAGTGAGTGAATCTGAGTGCATCGCTCAACTGAGAAAACCTCAATCATTCAAGGGTGATGATTACCTCATAATAATCTGCTCCCATTAATAAGGTATCTTCTATTATCGCACCCTCTGAAATGCAAGATCGAAGTCCTATCACCGAATGGTGGATCTTGCAGTTCTGCATTTCAAGAAATAGGAAGGTAATAATTGAATGATTTATCTATTTTCTTTGGCGCTACTCATGACTTAGAGAGGACAAAATATCATGCATTGTCAGCTAATTCAGAAGTAAACACCAATGGCCTGAGGAAGATACCTTAATAACGCATCCTTCGCCAATAACACTGTCTGTCACATCAGCATCTAGCATCTTGGAAGGAGGCAGATAACGTGGTTGGGTGTAAATTGGAGATGAACGATCATAGAAACTGCAGAAGGAATAGATTGGTATCAAGTCATTCGTCCATACAGTGGTCTATTAAGATTATCAAGCAATGTGCAGAACTCAAGAAGGCAATCTGCAATTTTGTTATGGAATGATCATTAAGTGAGAGATTTTAGAACATGAACCACCTGAAATCTGGCACTGGCTTCTTAGTGATCCCTAGGTTTGCATTATAGAATGCCTCGATTGTACCTATATCTTCCCAATATCCATCATACAAGTAAGCTTGCACCTGTAAAAGCAGAAAAAGAGATATGATTATAGAACTTGTTGAAACGAGGAATGTGAAACGGATTTAAGGAAAAAGGAAGCTAAACAAATTCATACGGTACGGCAATTCCAAAGTGAGATACTGTTACTACAGAAAACAAGAACCTGTTCAAAGGTCAAACTATCCAGGTCAATTTGACAAGAAGTATATGTTATAACACTCACTCTCATCCCAATGGAAGTTGCACCGGGAATGACTTCACTTCCAAAGTCATTGGCTCCAGGAAACTTGTCGCGGAGAAGATTGAGCATCACATCTTTGCTAATAACGTATATGCCCATGCTCGCAATGAAAGGCATTTCCTTCGCTCGCTCATCGTCAAGACCTAAGATAGTGGTGTCAACCTACAAAAGGGAAACAAGGTAACTAAAACCATAGAAACCAAAGCACTTCCTTTGTTGCTAGCAGAGAAAGATGACAGAGAGATCAATGAGAGAAGAATTAACCTTCATGGCTTTTAGTTGCTCTCCTTTTGGCTTCTCAGCAAATTCAATGATACGTCCTTCTTCATCTATCTTCATCAAACCAAATGCAGTGGCACGTTTTTCGTCCATTGGAAGTGCAGCCACAGTGATATCGGCATCAGTTTCTCTATGGGCTTGAATAAATCTCTCATAATCCATTCTGTACAAATGGTCCCCAGCAAGAACAAGGAACTCCAAAACATCATGCTCCTCAAAGAGCCACAAGTACTGTCTGACTGCATCTGCAGTGCCCTGTAATCAGATATCATTAAATCAACATAATTGATGAGGACCATTTTCTCGAATAGCGTAAGCTGCTAGGAAACAGGCTCGATATATACATGAAGCATATTGGTAACGATTGCCCTCATGTGTTAGGCAAATGACCAGCGATGTCAATTAAGTAGACCAATGACTCCAGAAACAATGACCCGAACTTTGCACCAAACTTCTTGAACCAATTAATCATTAAATTATGAACAACTCAGTCACAGCTATGTCAATTAATTAGACCAGTAGCTCCAGAGACATTGATCAGACATTTGCAGAATAAGATATTCAATCAATTAGTCATTGAAGCTGGAACGATCAAATGTGAAACAACAGATTCAGCCAAAAAAGTTTTAAGACTGGTTTTGTGATTACCTGAAACCAGTTAGGATTCTCTGGGCTCTGCTGGGCAGCAAGAACTTCAACAAAACCTTCATTTTTGTAACCACCCATGTTGCTGGCATAAGCCCGAGAAAGGTGACGGTTGAGAGATGCAGAATTGAACTGCGTGAGGACATAAATCTTCGATACGTTGCTATTCAAGCAATTGCTCACAGGAATGTCAATCAGCCTGTAATTTGCTCCCAATGGCACGGCGGGTTTCGCTCTCTTCTTAGTCAGGGGGTAAAGACGGGTCCCGGCCCCACCTCCAAGTATAATTCCGAGAACACTCTAGAGAATCACAACAGAGACAATGCATCCAGAGTGAGATGAAACCTCTTCGATTTGGTTTCCTCAAAACAGTGAGGAGCATAAAGTTCCAACCAGCGATCCAAAAGAAAATTCACAAAAATGCAAGAACAACTGTGCAAATGATTGATATCAAGATGTCACCTCGATGTCTACCCGATAAACTACGCTTAAAGAAGTCGAACACCCAAAATTCGATCCAAAAGTTGCATTGAAATCCCGCTACGAGCTAAGTACTAAGCGACACCTCCACCAAGCTGTATTCCAAAGACAATACGCAGAAAACCAGACAGTAATGGCACCACTACACACGAAACGAGCAAGGGGAAAAGATCGACAATGATTATAAAAAAAATGCTCGCTTTTTGCCTTAGCACTTGAAGTTCATCGCATCAGTAGGCCTCAACTTGTCCTGTGAAAAGATTCCAAAATAAGCAAATCAACCGGAATCGGGTCTACCGTCTAGTTGCATCACATTTCAATCAAAGGCACGACATTTTTAGCGACAGATTTTCGCGCATCAGATCACGAACACATCAGGTCCTTCCAATGCCCGAGAGGAGGATAAACACCAGGAGACGAGAAGGAAGAGGGACTAACGCGGCTGGCGTCGGGGTCAAGGCACGTCTGCGAGTTCCTGGAATCGGAGACGGCTCTGGGGGAGACGGCGACCGGAGCCCTCCGGAAGCTCTTGAAAGCGGCGGCGGCGGCCGATGCCGTTGCGATCTTGCCGCCGGAGACCTGCGACGAGGCGAACGACAGGGCGGAGGCGCACCGCCGGCCGTTGCACCTGCTCCGGAGGCGGGACTCGGAAGCCGCCGGAGGCGCAGAGGAGGAGGAGGAGGACGACGACGACGACGAGGAGACACTGATCGCCCCCGCGGCGGCCATGCTCGCCATTGCCGCCGGCGACGTCGAGGCGGGAGGCGGTGTGGCGGTGGCGGTGGCGGTGGCGGTGGCGGTGGCGAGTGTACGGACGCGGTGGAGTGCAGAGAGAATATTTGTGGAGAGGACGGAGTGATGGAGTGGAGGGCAGGCGGAGTTTGATATGATCTGGTGGGCCGTCGGGATTTGTAGTGTTCCTGCTCTGGCTCGCCAAAAGAGAGTGGGGAGAGTTGAATTTACGGAACTGGCCCTGGGGGATCTGTACACAATCAAATCATGTTCAAATCGAAATTGCTTTTTCGTGGAGTTTGATTTGATTTAAGAGTGCTCTTTCTAAAAAAAAATTCCTATATCTATTGAAATGCTTTAATCATATTCATCATTTTTTGTTATATATGACATAGCCTTTGTTTTTGAATTATTTTTATGAGTGAACTTATGAACCGTTATATTTATAAAGTTTGGTTCTCTCGAGAAATCGGTTCTCTTTCTAAGTTACTTTTTAGTGGATTTAAAGCCCGTACAATTAGGAAAAATTTGAAGGGGAAAAAAATAATGGAGTAAAAATGGTTCTGATCGTACCAAACTTAATTGCATCTCGAAAAGTGGTTTGGTTTGGTTTTATTCGTGAGATAGTTGTTTAGACCATTTTATGATTTTTTTTTCTACTTAAAATGTACCAGCATATGGAGATTCTGATTCTGACACAAAAAATATGTGGAGATTCTAGTGAAAGCAATTTCTAATTGACATAATCGTCAATTCAATTTGATAGTCACATTCTCAAACGAATCAGAGGTCACTCGCCAAAAAATATGGAAACTAGCCATTTGAGGCCTCCATGCTTGAGAAGATTTTAACTTGTGCATAGTACGCTGAAACGTCACCTTTCTAGGTTAACATATTGCTGCGTGCACAACATTGGCTACGACTTAGAAAATTTTAAAAATAGAGATGATTTAAGTGATCATTGTTAATTCACCGTGAGACTAGTAGCCTAGTCAAGATCACAAAATAACAATTATAAAATAACAAATAATGATACATCGTTCGATCTACTTTTCTAAAAATTTGCGACCACGACATGCCGTTGCTCTCTTATGATGAATGAAGAACTGTGATACTCTTACAGTGAATTAAAAAACGTGATGCTAGCTGAGTTCTTTTAAAAACCGAAATAACCACGGACAATTGTCGGCTCCGCTTTGGCCATGTAAGGGTACTTTAGACATTACACGGACAATGGACTGTAGTACACGTGCGATTATTTTGTCTACTTAGATTTGAGAAAAAAGAAAATCTAGCGGATGTGAATTCACGGTGGGATTGCGGTGGGGTCCAGTGCCTTGTCGACTCCCTTTTGCCTTTTTCCTTGTTTCTTTTTTTTTTTCTCATTTCATAATTTAATAATTTCTCTTTTTTTTTTCAAAAGAATACACAAATGATCCGTAAACTTTAATTCAGCGTACAATATCGTCACTGAAATTTGAACTTCGCCCAATTGCGATGTTATTTCTAGATTTTTAATTTATTCAATACGATCCTTATACATTTGTTCAATATTTTAAGTGATTCCTGAACGTTTAAATTTTTTTATATAATCTAGTTCAGTTATTATATTGAATAAATAAAATATTTGGGGGTGATATTATATATTGAGTTAAAATTTATAAACTATATTATATAAATTAAAAATTCATAGATTATATTATATATTAACTCAAATTTCAAGAACCATTTGAGGTGTCATTCCTTATTCTTTCTGGGTAAGATTTGTTGAATGAACCAGCACCGTTGAATTTATTTTTTAATTGAATTTCTTATTTATTTTTTTTGTTGATATTTTAACATTTTATGATCGTGATTTAAAGAGAGAGAGGGAGAGGGAGAGGTGGGATTCACGTGATAAGACGGTTGGAGCCCACGAACACCGTTGAATTTGGAAAGCAACACGGGGAGGTAGTCAAATGATGACGATACATGTGATAGATTCAATGATGAATGATTAATTAAATGATATAATTAATAGAAAATTCCATGTGGCGGCACTTGTCGTTTTCGTATGAATTTTAAAATCTTCCCAGGCAAGCTCGTTTTGATGTTAGATTAGACTCGACTAATGTAACCTCTCTATCAATCCAATTGATAGAGAGGAAAAATTTGAAGAGGAAAAAAATAATGGAGTGAAAATGGTTATGATCGAACCGAACTTAACTACGTCTCAAAAAATGGTTTGGTTTTGTTTGATTTGGTTTTATTCGTGAGATAGTTGTTTAGACCATTTTATGATTTTTTTTTCTACTTAAAATGTACCAGCATATGGAGATTCTAATTCTGACCCAAAAAATATACGGAGATTCTAATGAAAGCAATTTTCAATCGACATAATCGTCAATTCAATTCGATGGTCGCATTCTCAAATGAATCAGAGGTCACTCGCCAAAAAATATGGAAACTAGCAATTCGAGGCCTCCATGCTCGAGAAGATTTTAACTTGTGCATAATACGCTGAAACATCACCTTTCTAGGTTAACATACTGCTGCGTGCACAACATTGACTACGACTTAGAAAATTTTAAAAATAGAAGTGATTTAAGTGATTGTTGTTAATTCACCGTGAGACTAGCGGCCTAGTCAAGGTCACAAAATAATAATTATAAAATAACAAATAATGATACATCGTTCGATCTACTTCTCTAAAAATTTGCGACCACAACATGCCGTTGCTCTCTTATGATGAATGAAGAACTGTGATACTCTTACAATGAATTAAAAACCGTGATGCTAGCCGAGTTCTTTTAAAAACCGAAATAACCACGGACAATTGTCGGCTCCACTTTGGCCATGTAAGGGTACTTTAGACATTACACGGACAATGGGACTGTAGTACACGTGCGATTATTTTGTCTACTTAGATTTGAGAAAAAGGAAAATCTAGCGGATGTGAATTGACGGTGGGATTGCGGTGGGGTCACGTGCCTTGTCGCCACCCTTTTGCCTTTTCCTTGTTTCTTTTTTTTTTCTCATTTCATAATTTAATAATTTCTCTTCTTCTTTTCTTTTTTGAAAGAATACACAAATAATCCGTAAACTTTAATTCAACGTGCAATATCGTCATTGAAATTTGAACTTTCGCCCAATTGCGATGTTATCTTTAAATTTTTAATTTGTTCAATGCAATTCTTATACATTTGTTCAATATTTAAAGTGATCCCTGAACGTTTAAATTTTTTTATATAATTTAGTTCAGATATTATATTGAATAAATTAAATAGTTGGGGATGACATTATATATTGAGTTAAAATTTATGAAATATATTATGTAAATTAAAAATTCATAGAATATATTATATATTAACTCAAATTTCAGGAATCATTGGAGGTGTCATTCCTTATTCTTTCTGGGTAAAGATTTATTGAATCTCTCTGACACGGGAAGGAACCAGCACCGTTGAATTTATTTTTTAATTGAATTTCTTATCTATTTTTTCTACGGATATTTTGACATTTTATGATCGTGATTTAAAGAGAGAGAGGGAGAGGGAGAGGTGGGATTCATGTGATAAGACGGTTGGAGCTCACGAACACCGTTGAATTTGGAAAGCAACACAGGGAGGTGGTCAAATGATGAAGACACACATGATAGATTCAATGATGAATGATTAATTAGCCGATATAATTAATAGAAAATTCCATGTGGCGGCACTTGTCGTTTTCGTATGAATTTAAAATCTTCCTCGGCGAGCTCGTTTTGTTGTTAGATTAGATTCGACTAATGTAACTTCTCTATTAGCCCAATCGATGTCTCGATGATTATATACCTGTAGAGGCAATTACCCAATTGCAATCTTAAGTCCCTACAAAAAAAAAGAAATAGAAAGAAAAATGATACTGCTGCTTTTGAATAAAAAAATACAAATTCAAATTGTGCATAATTAAGATTGAGTACATAAGCAATTTAAGTGCATGTCACATCGGACTTTTTCACATACACTCAATTGTTAATCATCAAGATAGAGCCTTGTAAATCAGGTTACGGATACTGCAAAGTCCTAACAAAGAAGTATGATCGGCCCTAACTCGATTTGGACTTGATTACTAGTAATATTGATTGAAAAGTTTCAGGGCAAGACGATTGATAAGAATTGTCATTTATGGATAATACGAGGGTCGAAATATTTAGGAACTATATTCTTTCGAATCTTATTTATTGGGCCGAAAGTTATTTTTACTAATTTCATAGTTAAAAATAAGGGATGAATTCAACTTTTAAGGGACATTCTATAAGGATAGCCAAGTTTATAAAACATTTTATCTCCTTAATAGAAGGAAAATATGCATTGCACTCAGAAGATTTCATGAATTTGAAGTGCTGGGCATTGAATAAATCTCACTCTTATGAAATTGTGCTCATTGCCATTGGACTTTTCTTTCACCGTGTGTACACTCTTGCCTCATTTGCTTCTTTATCACGTTGGGATTCAAATTCAATATGTTCTAATTAGCAAAATAAGATAAGTTTTGGGGGCAAATTACATGTTGCGCCCTAGTTCTTAGGGTTGTTGCAAATTGACCCCTGCCATTTCGATTTTTGCAATCCGTCCCCTGAATTTTCGAAGTCGGTTGTAATATGCGCCTTGGCAATGACTTTGACCGAAATTGTTTGAGCTCCGACCACTCGACAACACGAGACTTATTGTGAAGGGAAACCGGAGCAAATTTTCAAATGATTATTTTCCAATTATATTTCCTTTTTTTTCTTGAGTAAATTGTGTGCTTTTTTATAGTTCTATTTCTAATAAGTAAAAGGATGAAGATTAGACACCAGCGCTAGTGACCTCTGGACGTTGCCACAAGGGTCTCACACTTGCTAGAAACTATTCCATTCGAGTCATAATTTCCTCGCATAATTCATGATCCAAAGGTTTGAAGTTGGTGATTTCTTCGCTACAGCTTCACTAAGATGTCGGCAGCTAGTAAATCTATCCCGCACGAGTAATTGGGAAGTGCAACGTCAGCCGTTCATAGTCCAAAGGTGAGCATGCGGCGTCACTCGAACTCGTGATTTCATGAAAAATGAGTGATCCCTTTATTACCGGGCCAATCATAAAAGAAATGGAAATTGAAACAGAAAATGCCCATAATGCCTACATTGGGCTCCTGCTGAGAACTTGATGACCACAACTCAACCAAGACTTGTCCGGCCCAAAAAATCAAGCATGGGCCTTTGTGTTGGGCCCGGGTCTCAAGATAGGCCCATGCTATTGGATTCCATCCACAAAGCCCTAGCTATACATAGCTCCTACAATTTGGTTGGCGTCTTTCAAAAATGTTTAGTCAATCCCGACAGCAAATAGTGTTCATTTCTGCCAAAGATTTTGTCGTGCAAAGGTGAGAGTTAATGTCGATTATGTTCGCCAAATAGGCAATGTCCTGGAACCGTCAAGTTAGGTAGATGTGTGGCTAAAAGAGGATGGTCCTAGATGGACAATTCGACATCCTCCATTAAATGGTTGTAATTACTCATGCCGTGAATGATACTTGATGATCCCTAGCCCGGTCCAAGTCGATAGAAGCGGCCCACCGTCCGAGAGAGGCTAACAAAATTACAGATTGGATTGCAGAAACCCAACGTCAGAAAGCCCTTGCATCTAATTGGTTGTTCTAACCACCTCCGCTTTTATGGGAACTTTTATGTTTAGAAACTCATACGTTGTTAATTGAATGAAATGGCCTTTTCCCGACTAAATAAAAATAAATTAGTCCCACTGGGTTCGCTCGGATGGCAAGATGTAACCGTGCTCGTCTTTCTCTCTCCACATTTGAGTTCGAATCGTCGGACTTATGCTATTTGGTTTTATGAACTTGGCATTTGAGGGCAGCCTCCAAGAACGCGAGGTTCTAATAATTGCCTATCATTTGTGGCACATTGAGTCGAGTGCCACAACCATGTCTTTTTCGCTCTATATCAGAGTTCGAACCGCAGCAATTACGCTATCCGATCTTAAGACAATTAGTATTTGGGATGGCCTCCAAGAACGTGATGTTTTAACAATTGCCTATTGTTTGTGGCGATTCGAGCGGGACAGTGCCCCAAGCACTATATCGAATGCTCAAAGAACTCCGAATCATTGCATCGTTCCGAACAAAGAAAGGAAGGGGAACCCGTGTTCCACGAGATAGAACACAACTATTCTTTCAAAGGAAAGATGCACGATTGTCTAGAAGACACGAGAGTTAATGGCAAGTACACTCTCTCAGCAAAACGGGTAATTGTTCTGCAAACTCAGTACACGTATTAAGATAAATCCAGACCGCTAAATTGATAAGTCCATCGTGAATTTCGAATTGATCCCATCAAATTCAACGCTCTATAGTCATTTCGACTCAAATATTGACCGAATAATTTCTTATTGCAGCACTTTACCACTTTCCCTTCAAACCCACTTCCCGCTTGCCACCATGTTTAATCCAATCAATATCAACAACTTCAGCCAACAAACAAAAAGATAAATAAACAAATGTTGGATTCATAATTCAAGCAATAATTAATCATAGAGCAAAGGGGACGGAATTCAATCAGTGGTGGTCATATGGTTGGTGCCCTAGCTAGATGGCTACGGCGGATACAGACAAGGCCAATGCCTTTCTCTAATAATGGCAGTTTCTTTTGGGCTACAACTTTGGAAATATGTTAGTCTCTAGTCGGTCTTATAGGTGCAGGGCCAACGGCCATATTATTGCATGGCCAATCTAGAGCAAACAAAAGCTTTCTTGGTCTGCCGGCCCTTGTGGTCCAATCACTCCAATCTCCGCCTCGAATGTTTGTCGTCTTTGTGTGACTAAAATGACCTCTTAGCAATTTTTTATTAGGAACAGAACCGATCACATAAGAGGTGAGGTTTTATTCCCGATTCCATGAAGAAAATAAGGGGGTTCACAAGTGGGATTGATCGCCACCACATTAGCCCGATATATATAGAGGATGTTTCTTCAGTTCGTTGCCTTTGAGCGAGTCCTCTAGTGTTGATTTCTTCTCAGCCAGTCCAGTCTCCAGCTTTTTTGAGAGAGAGAGAGAGAGAGAGAGAGAGAGAGAGAGAGAGAGAGAGAGAGAGAGAGAGAGAGAGAGAGGAAGGATGATGGGCATGCTTGTTAACTGCAGGTGAGTGATGGAAGGAGTGGTGCGTATGATCTGCCTGGCTCCCTGAATGCCATCTAAGGAGGTGGTTCCAACAGTTGACCAAAGAGGGGGATGTTCGACTTCTTCTTAGTTGGCATCAGAGGAGTCATGCAGGCCCTAATGCGCAACACCACCACTTCATCGTCTCCTCCTCCTCACTTGATGAATTCTTCACTTTTACTTCCATGTATATCATCTGATGTTCTCACCCTTTCTTTCTGCTCTACATGTTCCTTGGTTTCGTCGCAAGTTTTTTGGGTTCCCCATCCATATGCATGTCTGGATTATTCTTCGAGACAAACCCTTTTCTTCTTGCATCTTTTTATTAGCTCCGTATTACATTATTCTCGTGAGTGTTTACTATTTACTTCGGTTTTTGAATGGGGTTTACATGAGTTATGTAAAAGTGCAGGGAGCTAGAAACCTTTATTAGATATATACGTTCAACCCTTGGAAACTGTCCTAATTGACCCTTATTCCTTGTAGTGATTGAGTGAAACTTCTGTGCTCTATGTTATTGTCGTCGTCGTCTGTCTCTCTGATTTTCTTCGAAAGACGAGGAGACAATGCAACGTGGGTGAGGTGAAACGACTTCCTACGGGTAGGAACATATGAGGACAAGGCAAGAGCCGCCACGGGAGACGGTGAAGAGAAGATTCTTGCATAAAAGTAATCAGTGATTGATTCAAACCGAGATCAATCATGGATAGGCCAGTACAATGTTTTTCTTTGAAGGATCATCGATTTGCCCAATGTATGCCATCGTAGTGGAATTAGAGCCAAGTACGCCTGACGCTTTGGTACAATGCATTTCAAGCTCAAAAGTCACAAGCATCACAAGACATTCATGGACAACGGTTTTTGCTATAGTTTGATTCCCTTAAGAAATTGCAAATATTGGGAAGAAAATGCATCCAATGGTCAAAATCAGAGAGGAATAGTCTTGGTCGTAGCACGATCACGAAGTTAATTCTCAATGAAAATGGGCAATCGATTTTATTCATACTGTTTGTGTAAAAGAATTAAAAAAACATTGCCAGTGGACATATATATAACTCATTGTTGTTATCTTTGTCGATCTTACATGATCAAGCACGAGGGTTCACTATAACGTGGGTATGGATCCATAACGTATGTGATTTCACGGTGCAGGACCTTGCCAACGTATGACTAGATGACGGGCTGTGGCGCCGTGTCTTCGTTCTTGTCTTTTTTCGCGTCAGCCTCGCCCATCGTCACTATCTCAGCGAACTCGACATTCTTCCTGAATAAAGTGGTGAGCTTGACCGCGTTAACCCTTTCTCCGACCACCTCGATTCTGTCCTTGTCGTCTCCCACCAGTGCCATGGATTGAACTCCTAGAATCGAATTAAAGAACACGGATTAGTTTCAAATCTAACAATCACCAAAGTATAATCATCTACCTAGAATGATTTGCAGAAGATGCAGCTAAATGATCATCGAGATATTATCAAAATCTAACAATCACTGGCGAAGCCAGTAGCAACTCTTGTAGCTTTGCAACGAGAGCTTTGGGGGCCGAAACAATAAAATCTCGTGGAATCGTCGTTCATGCTCACCTTAATCACAACCTTCTGCTTGCAAAAAAGAAGAAGAGAAATCAAGAAGGTGAATTAGCATGCGACACAAGGTGAAATATGTCACGATTTTCTCATCATATTACCTTCATGGTGCTTGCTGCGACTAGGAATTTGAGGAGCTTAATATTCTTCTATTTGTCCGAAGGATTGGAGAAAATATTGAAGGAGGGGTGAAGACTAACTGAGGCACCACTCTCTATTTATAGCCTCTCCTTGGAAGAAGAAACAAGAAACTTAAACAAAGGCCGGGCTGATAGAAGTCACAAGTCAACCTTGGAATGTGAAGTCGAAGGGGGTGAGCAGACGACCAACGAGAAGAAATAATGGGACAAGGCAGGGATGGTTAAGGGAAAATCATGGGAAAGTTCATGCTCAATTCCAAAATACTTTCGACCAAAAAAAAAATCCAAAATACTGACTGATTCAATCCAGGTTCGATCAATTGTTTCTTAGTCGAGCTAGAAAAAAGGAGCATTCCACACTTTCCGGGTACAAATTTGAAGGTTGACCGTCGTTGATGTCTCTAATCAAACATTTCGTGCGAGGTCGGTATTGAATATGCCAGCAAAAGTAATAGGACGTTTGTCACTTCGAAGTGAAAAAGTGTATGGCTATATATACTTCATGTGTATAAATACTGAATTTTATCCGTTTAACTTGTTTTATCGATGCAATATGATCGTCAAGCTTTCTATCTTGCAAAGTTCAGCTTCAAATTGCCAGTTCTAAAGGACGTGTTAGTTGTCGGTGCATCGGGGAGTCTTTTGAAACCTCCCCATAGTTCGAGCCTAGGATGTTAAGGCGTGGTGTTGCTAGTTTGGGGAGCTTGTGGCACGCTTCTGAGGGTGTCTTCAAAGTCGTAGATATTAACCCTCGGAAATTGTTCTCGTTTATGCTTTTCTGTTGTAGTGATCAAGTGGAACTTCTACTTTATCGTCATCGTCGTTCTTTCTTATGGCACCAAAATGCTCGGTGCTTTCTCGTTTAGGTCACATAGAGTGTCTCATGCGACATAGTATACAGACACGAATATCCTCAACATTGCCGAAACAACATCTGCCAGCAAAACTAAAATGACATTTCTCATTTTAAAGTAAACTAAAAAACGGCTATATACGTACATATGAATAGTTGGGAATGTACCCTCTAGCCAAGTACTCACCTTGCCTTCATATGGAGGGGATAAACGGTGTTTGCTGAGGTAACCCTGAGGGTAAGTGTATGAGATTCTTTAGTAATGTTTTGTTCATCAAATTTATAGGTTGCTGCAGTTCACTGTTAGTCTAGCACTAGTGTGATGTATCACCATGCCTTCCTTCATACAAAATTAATCACCAGCTTCGAGTGGAAGTCCATGTTACCGTCAGTACAGACATTCTTGACCATCTTACTAATCTCCATTTTGATCAAAACTCTCATGTGCATGATCGTGACAACATCATCATACTTGTGCCTTAGCACAAAAAACCCAAGTTTTCCTCGATTTGCTTGAGTAGTCATCGACAATTGTTAGCACAAAAACAACACTCTTGCTCAAAGGAAAATGTGGCAGCCTGCGAGCATCCAAATGAATCAACTCTGTAATATTCATGGTTTCTTTGATAGTCATATTGAATTGCACCTTTCGCTATTTGCTCATGTCATACCACTTGCATACATTCAATTCCTTAGCCATATAACCTCACAACAGATTCATTTCACTCATAATTTTGCACACTTTTCTCGGCAATGTGCCCCAAACATGTTTTCCAAATTCGAACTCTCAACTAGATGCATCCAACGTCACCACAGCATAATTTATCACTGTCTCACCTTGAAACTCATATAAGCCACTGTACTTGATTCCTATCATTATCACCATATTTAATCCAATCAATATCAACAAAATCAGCCAACAAAACAATGAATAAATAAGCAAGTGTTGGATTCATAATTAAAGCAATAATTAATTATAGAGCAAAGGGGACAGAAGTTAATCAATGGTGGTCGTATGGTTGCTTCCCTAGCTATATGGCTACGGAGGATGCAAAAAAGGCCAATGCCACTTTCTAATAATGGCAGTTTCTTTTGGGTTACAACTTTGGAAATATGTTAATCTCTAGTCGGTCGTATAGATGCAGGGCCAACGACCATATTATTGCACGGCCAATCTAGAGCAAACAAGAGCTTTCTTGATCTGCCGGCCCTTGTGGTCCTATCACTCCAATCTCCGCCTCGAATGTTTGTCGTCTACATGCGACTAAAACGACCTCTTAAAGTTTTTTTTTATAGCGAACAGAACCAATCACATAAGAGGTGATGTTTATTCCCAAATCCACGAAGAAAATAAGGGGGTTCACACGGGGATGAGGTGAAACGACCACCTACGGGAAGGCAACATATGAGGGCAAGGCAAGCGCCGCTACAGGAGACGAAGAAGAGAAGATTCTCGCATAAAAGTAATCAGTGACTGATTCAAACCGGGATCAAGCATTGATTGGCCTGTACGTTGTTTGTTCTTTGAAGGAACATCGATGAGCCCAATCTATATGCCATCGTAGAGGAATTAGAGCCAAGTACACCCGACGCGTTGGTGCAGTGCTTTTCGAGCTTAAAAGTCACAAGCATCACAAGACATTGCCGGACAACGTTTTTCGCTATAGCTTGATTCCCTTAAGAAATTGCAAACATTGGGAAGAAAATGCATCCAATCGTCAAAATCAGAGAGGAGTAGTCTTGGTCTGAGCACGATCACAAAGTTCAATCTCAATGAAAATGGGCAATCAATTTTATTCAGACCGTCTGTGTAAAAGAATTAAAAAAACATTGACAGTGTACACACACATATATATGTTATCATCATTAGTCTTTATCGATCCTACATGATTGAGCACGAGGGTTCACTATAACGTGGGTATGGTTCCATGATGTAGATGATTTCACGGTGCGGGACACCGCCGACGTATGACCAGATGACGGGCTATGCTGTGTTGCCGTGTCTTCATTCTCGTTTTTTTTCGCATCAGCCTCGCCCACGGTCACTATCTCTGCGAACCCGACATTCTTCTTGAGTAAAGTGGTGAGCTTGACCACATCAACCCTTTCTCCGACCACCTCGATTCGGTCCTTGTCATCTCCTGCCAGTGCGACGGATTGAACTCCTGGAGTCGAACCAACAGAGAACACGGATCAGTTTCAAATCTAGCAATCACCTGAAAATAACCATGTACGTAGAATGATTTGTAGAAGGCGCAACTAAATGATCATCGAGATATTATCAAGATCTAATATTCACCTGCGAAGCCAGTAGCAACTCTCATAGCTTTGCAGCGAGAGCTTTAGGGGCCGAAACAATAAAATCTCGCCGTATCGTCGTTCATGCACACCTTAATCAGGACCTTCTGCTTGCCAAAAAAAAATTATAATCAAGAAGGTGAATAAGCATGTGACACAAGGAGAATTAAGTGATGATTTTCTCATCACATTACCTTCACGGTGCTTGCTGTGATTAGGAATTCAAGGAACTTAATATTCTTCAATTTGGTCCGAAGAATTTGGAGAAAATATTGGAGGAGGGGTGAAGACGAACTGAGGTACCACTCTCTATTTATAGCCTCTCCTTGGAAGAAGAAACAGGAAACTTAAACAAGGCTGGGCAGATAGAAGTCACAAGTCAACCCTCAAATGTGAAGTCAGAGGGGTGAGCAGACGACCAACGAGAAGAAATGATAGGACGAGGCAGGGATGGTTAAGTGAAAATCATGGGAAAGTTCAAGCTCAATTCCAAAGTACTGACTGATTCAATCCAGGTTCGATCATTGGCTTGTCGACTTAATTGTTTCTTGGTGAGCCAGAGCAAAGGAGCATTCACATTTTCCAGCAAAAGTAAAAGGACTCTGTCACTTCGAAGTGAAAAAGTATATGGCTATATATACTTCATGTGTATAAATACTGAATTTTACCCCTTTAACTTTGTTACATTGATGCAGTATGATCGTCAAGCTTTCTGTCTTGTACGGTTGAGCTTCGCATTGCCGATTGTAAAGGACGTGTTAGCTGCTGGTGCATCGGGGAGTCTTTTGAACTAGCCAAATTCAGAGAGCAGTAGTCTTGGTCATAGCAAGATCACAAAGTTCAATCTCAATGAAAATGCGGAACCGATCATATTCATTTTTCGAAGCTGTCTGCGTGACAAAATTAAAAAAAAACCATCGGCGGTGTACATTTGTATAAGTCATCATCGTCAATCCTTGTTGATCCTACATGATCGAGCATGAGGGTTCGGTGTAACTTGGGTATGGATCTACGACGTAGGCGATTTCGCGGTGCGGGACTCCTCCGACGTACGACCACATAATGGGCTGTGCCACCTTGTCCTTACTCTCACTTTCTTTCTTATCTTTCGCGTCAGACCACGCTCATGTTCACTAGCTCCGTGGACCCCACATTCTTCCTGAGCAAAAGGTGAGCTCAACCGGATTGACGCTTTCTCCGATCACCACGAGCAGGTCCCTGTCGTCTCCCACCAGCGCCACGGATTGAACTCCTGGGAGTCGAACCGACAAAGAAAATGGATCGATATAGAATCTGACACTCACCTCATATACCTAGAAAGATTTACAGAAGACGCAACTAAATGGTCATCGAGATACATAAAAATCTAACAATCACCTTCAAAGCCAGTCTCAACTCTCATAGCTTTGCAGCGAGAACTTTGGGGGCCGAACCAATAACATCTCGAGGTGTGGCCGTTCATGGACACCTTCGATACGACCTTTTGCTTCAAAAACATTCAAAATAAAGAAAAACAAAAAGGCGAATTAGCATGCGAGGTACAGACCCAAAAAACAAAAAAACATGCGAGGTAAGGCGAATTAATTCCAGATCTCTCTCATCATATAACCTTCATGGTGCCTTGCATCGTTAGGAATTTGGGCAACTTTAGATATGCTCGAAGAATTTTGAGAAGAAATTGGAGATGGGTGAAGAAGACGAACCGAGGAACCACCCTCTATTTATAGCCTCTCTCTGGACAAAAGAAACTCCACAACTTAAACAGAGGCTGGGCAGATAGGAGCCGGAAATCAACCCTCAAATGCGAAGTCCTAAGGGGTGGGCGGACGACCTACGAGAATGAACAACAGGACAAGGCAAGAAAAGCCAAGAGAAATCAAGAGAAAGGTTCATGCTTAATCCAAAGTTATGGCTGCTTTAAACCCGGTTCAATCATCGCTTTGTAGACCGCTCCCAACTTATCTAAAAACGTAAGCTTTTGCTATGGAAATCCTCTTGACGCACCGCAAGACAGAACCATTAGGGGGAAAAACCTAGAGAGTGAGTGGAGAAGAGGGATTCTGGAGAATTGGTAATCACTTGATTCTCAACAAATATTACAGGCCAGAAGTGCAGGGAGAACGTATCAGCAACATTTATTAACGCTTGTCTTCTTTGTTCATCTCAGAAACTAAGATGAAGTTCAACAACATCCAAGCTATGCTGTTGAATTGCCACTCTGAGACGGATTTAATAATTCGGAACAATCGCAAAAGATGAAGGACACGTTAATCCCAACGCCAGCTCTCGAGAACCTCACCTTGATCCCAGCAATTTGGTTCACTATTCCTGCCAGACCGTTCCTTCCCCCGGGGTTCTCGCCCTGCATCTCCTCCCCAGGTCCCCCGTCTCTGGCGCACGAAATCGAGATGGAACGTGAATTTTCCAAAAGAGAATCGACCATCTTAAGCAGGGTTCGGGACGATGATTAGGTATCTAGCAACCGGACTTTGCAAATGGAGACTTAGAAGGACCGTACCTTGACCCATCCCCGAGTTGCAATACGTCGAATCTGCTGATGACGCCGATGCAACCAATACAAGCTCGAGGAGAAGCCTCCGGCGAAGGCGCGAAGTCCGGCGGCGAGCCGGGGCGAGTGTTGAGGAAATTGTCGTCGACGGTGAAGGTGAAGTACTTGATCACCATCGGAAGTGGAGAGGGAGGGGACTGGATGAATCGAATCGAGCGAGAAGGAGATCGTTCGTGCCTTGACTTCAAAGAAAGGCTGGGCAGATAGTAAGTCAGAAATCAACAACCCTCAAATGTGAAGTCATAAGTGGTGCGCGGCCGACCTTTAAGGTTAATTAAGGAATCCGGATAACAAGACAAGGCAAGAACCGCCAGGAGAAAATCAAGGGAAGTTTCGTGCTTAATACAAGGTAATGACTGGTTTAAACCCGGTGCAATCATCGCTTTGTCAGCTCAATTGTTTTTCAGTGAGCAAGAGAAACGAAAATTCACATTTTGTTCTTACTTTACCAAAAAAAAAAAATTCACATTTTGTTACAGAATTTACCCTCAAGCTTGTTCTATTCATGCAATTTGATCCTCAAGCTTTCTATTTGCACAATTAAATTGTGTTAAATGAAACAATGATGTCAAGATTGCTGACTTGTTACCGAGATATAATAAATAAATAAGTGCATTGGAAGTCCCGAAACTTATCACAGAAGTGCAATTGAGTCGTAAAATTTTCAAAAGATACAAGTAAGTTCTAAAACTTATCATCAAAGTGCAATTAAGTTATAAAACTTTCAAAAAGTGCAATCAAGTCCTAACACTTGTCAATTTGGTCCGATCGTGTCCTTTCACGGATTGCACATTTTGAAAATTTTAGGATTTGATTTCACTTTTATAACAAGTTTTAATACTTGATTGCATTTTCGTAAGTTTTAGAACTTAATTGTATTTTCGTGACAAATCTTAATATTTCTAATGCACTTATCTCTATAAAAAAAAAAGAAAAAAAGAAAAGATCTATCAATCGCCTCCAAAGCCACCTGCAACTTTCATTTGGATAGAGAGCTTTGAAGGCCAAAACCACAAAATCTCGAGGTATCGCCATTCATGCACACTTTAATCACGACCTTTGGCTTGCAAAGCAGAGAAAAAAAAAATCAAGATTGTGAATTAGCATGCTGACATAAGGTGAATTAGTTCATCAGTTTCTCATAAATTTACTACCTTCATGGTGCTTGCTTCGTTATGAAATTGGACAACTTGAAATCCTTCGATTTGCTCGAGGAATTCTGAGAAAATGTTGGAGGAGGGGTGAAGACGAACTGAGGTACCATTCTCTATTTATAGCATCTCCTTGGAAGAAGAGTCACTAACTTGAACAAAGGCTGGGCATATAGTGGTCAGAAGTTAAACTCGTTGAATATTAAGTCTTCGATTTTTTGCTCTACTCTTACTATTTAATTTAGATACATTATGTCCCCTCCCTGCCCCCACCATCTGTATGCCTTATTTAATTGGTGACATATGTTTTATAAATTATTATTGTTAAGTGGAGGACTTGGTAGAAAAATCTCATTCATACAATGGAATTAATCAAACAAATGACTACGCATATATAGTTTCTCATAGTGGAAGCTCAAACAAACATCCATGTACAGAAATTCAATGTCGAACCCAAAAATCTCTTATGAGATTCAACCAATTAAGAGAAATGATTAGTCCAATCCATCATTTCTTGTCAGTATTTGAAGTTCAATAGAAAGGCCAGCCTTCCATGTGAAGAAGAAGAACTTGTCAAATCAGTCCTAAACTTATTATAATAGAAAATTGCCAAAAAAGTCTAAAATATATTGCACTTATGCTAATTCAGTATTAAATCTTTTATTCTGGTCAATTTAGTCATAAATCTTTTAAAAATTTATCAATGTAATCTGTCCGGCCTCTTTTAACTAGAAATTGCTATCGTGGATATCGGTCATTTTACATGGCATGACCAACGTTAATATGGATAATTTTTTTTAAAAAAATTAATTATTTTTTTGGATTTTTTTATATTTATATTTTCTTTTTTCGTTTCTTTCTTTTTTTCATTCTTTCATCGCTAGTCGCCGGGCTTTGGCGTTGGCCAGCGATCAGCCAAAGCCAACGACCAGGGAGGGTTGCCCACACCAGCCGCACCAACTTCGAGCGAGGCTCGACCTCGTCGGGATCTAGTGAGGGGCTACTTAGCTAGCTCACTTCGCAAGATCTAGCGAGATCGAGCCTTGAAGCTAGCAAGGTTGCCCCTACCACCTTGCATATGAGCGTTGAGGGCAACCCTCACTGGTTGTTGCCTTTATCCGATCGTCAACCATCGCCAAGGCCTGGCGACCAGCATAGGAAGATGGAAAAAAATAAAGAAAGAAAATAAAATAAAAGGAAAATATAATAAAAAATTATAAAAATTGTTCGCGTTAGCATCGACTGTGCCTTATAGGACGGACGACATCTACGTTAGTAATTTTCAACCAAAATTGGACAAATGAATTACATTGATAAAATGTCAAAATGTTTATAACTCAATTGACTAAATTGAGAGGTTTATGGGATGGGCGGGCGAGGGTCGCCCTCGCCAGCCCATCCCAGGTGAGGGCGGCCCTCGTCCGACGCTGACGAGGGAAACCTAGTGGTCAAACGAGGGTCGCCCTCGCCGGCGTCGGAAGAGGGTTGCCTCGCCTAGGTTGGGTGGGTGAACCCGTCATTCTTGCTAAGTAAAGTGGTGAGCTTGACCGCGTCAACCCTTTCTCCAACCACTTCGATTTGGTCCTTGTCGTCTCCCACCAGTGCCATGGATTGAACTACTAGAATCGAATCAACAAAGAACATGGGATTAGTTTCGAATCTAACAATCACCAAAGTATAATAATCTACCTGGAATGATTTGCAGAAGACGCAACTAAATGATCATCGAGTGGCAACTCTCATAGCTTTGCAACGAGAGCTTTGGGTGCCGAAACAATAAAATCTTGTGGAATCGTCGTTCATGCTCACCTCAATCACGACCTTCTGCTTGCAAAAAAGAAGAAGAGAAATCAAGGAGGTGAATTAGCATGCGACACAAGGTGAATTATGTCGTGATTTTCTCATATTACCTTCATGGTGCTTGCTGCGATTAGGAATTTAAGGAACTTAATATTCTTCTATTTGTCCAAAGAATTTGGAGAAAATATCGAAGGAGGGGTGAAGACGAACTGGGTTACCACTCTCTATTTATAGCCTCTCCTTGGAAGAAGAAGCAGGAAACTTAAACAAAGGCCGCGCTGATAGAAGTCACAAGTCAACCCTGGAATGTGAAGTCGAAGGGGGTGAGCAGACGACTTACGAGAAGAAATAATGAGACAAGGCAGGGAAGGTTGGGGGAAAATCATGGGAAAGTTCATGCTCAATTCCAAAATACTGACTGATTCAACCCAGGTTCGATCATTGGTTTGTCGACTTAATTGTTTCTTGGTGAGCCAGAGCAAAGGAGCATTCACATTTTCCAGCAAAAGTAAAAGGACTTTGTCACTTCGAAGTGAAAAAGTGTATGGCTATATATACTTCGTGTGTATAAATACTGAATTTTATCCCTTTAACTTTGTTATATTGATGCAGTATGATCGTCAAGCTTTCTATCTTGTACGGTTCAGCTTCGAATTGCCGATTGTAAAGGACGTGTTAGTTGCTGGTGCATCGGGGAGTCTTTTGAAAACCTCCCCGTAGTTCGAGCCTAGGATGTTAAGGCGTGATGTCGCTAGTTTGGGGGAGCTTGTGGCACGCTTCCGAGGGTGTTTCCCAAGTCGTGGAGACATTTAACCCTCGGAAACTGTTCTCGTTTACCCTTTTCTGCTGTAGTGTTCAGGTGGAACATTCACTTTATCGTTGTCGTCGGCGTCGTAGTCCGTCTTTCTGGCTTTCCTTGAAATATGAGGGGAGAACGCAAAGTCGGTGAGGTGAAGCGACCACCTACGGAAAGGAACATAAAAGGACAGGGCACGAGCTGCCGCCGGAGAAAATGAAGAGAAGATTCTTGCGTAGAAGGGATTGTTAATTGGATATATTTTGAGGTTATGATCATTTTAGCAGAAGTTATGAAAGGATTTATGGCAACACGAATCGATAACTCATCATTCCAATTTAGTTGAGCAAACTCACTAAAAGAAGTACGAGTTAACCAAGCTGCTTCAAAATCGGAAATGCCGATTTACCATAAGAGTCCTCTCACGGTACTGAGCACTCAAGAGAGGATGAAGGTCGGATCTAACTCTTGGAAGTACACGAACTGTTGCATCAACTAACAACAAACGCCAAGAAAGATCACATAATGCTCTGTCAAGGCGCTTGAATACCCGATTATATCTCCATTTTACTCGGGTCCCACGCCACGTAAGTATCAATGCATCATCATTCCCACCCGCTCCCAGATCATATGCCACGCCAGCTTGCGTGGATGGAAAAACTTAAGTATGGGTAACTTTGTCTCTGGGTTAAGACTTTGTGGATTCATTTGGTGGCGTGGACAGCCAGTCGATGCTCGACCGTGGCATTCTGTGGTGGAAATCAAAAGCTTCTTCTCCCTCGATTTAGTGTTTTCAAAGGTGTGGTCGTGAATTAGAAATCGGTCGAGAGAATTTTCTCCGAAACGAGAAAAAACCATTTAGCCAATCTTTATTTGCTTGAAAAAATAGAGTTTTTTTTTTTGGTAACCCAAGGAACCCCTGCACGGTCGACAGCCGGGAGGTAAACCTTGGGGGCGACGCGTGCTAGCCACCACACACGTGCCACCGGGTAAGTCACCTTGTGGCGCCCGAGATTCGAACACTCAACCTTTTATGAGAGGAAGAGTGCTCGCACCGTCAGCGCTACTCAGGTGGGTGGTAAAAAAAAAAATAGAGAGTTGATACCACGAAAAATTCAAAATCGATATACCTGTGATAAATTTACCAAAAACTAATTTTTAATCCAAAACTAATACATTTGTGACAAATTTACCCTATGTTAAATTGGATTAATATCCAAAACTAATTTTCTGTGTCATTCATATCGATTTCCATCATATTCATTTACCCGTTGCTCTCGGGAGCTGGTACATTTACACCCACGCGCACAATCAAATTCCCCGTGGAAAATTTGTTTCGTGGAAAATTTTGATCGCGTCGTGCTCGAACTTGAACCAGAAAGCAAGCCTGCTTTCGCTTTCCTAATCGCCCGAAAGTCATGCAGTGTTAATGCATGTCAAGCTCGAAAGTCACAAGCATCGCTAAACATTGACGGAGAACAATTTTGCCATAGATTGATTCCCTAAGAAATTGCAATCACTGGGAGAAATTTCGAATTGGAGTCTCCAACTAGCCAAATTCAGAGAGCAGTAGTCTTGGTCATAGCAAGATCACAAAGTTCAATCTCAATGAAAACGCGCAACCGATCTTTATTCATTTTTCGAAGCCGTCCGCGTGACAAAATTAAAAAAAAAACCATTGGCGGTGTACATTTATAGAAGTCATCATCGTCAATCCTTGTTGATCCTACATGATCGAGCACGAGGGTCCGGTGCAACTTGGGTATGGATCGACGACGTAGGCGATTTCGCGGTACGGGACTCCTCCGACGTACGGCCACGTGATGGGCACCTTGTCCTTGCTCCCGCTTTCTTTCTTATCTTTCGCGTCGACCACGCTCACGGTCACTATCTCCGCGGACCCCACATTCTTCCTGAGCAAAGTGGTGAGCTTGACCGGATCGACCCTTTCTCCGATCACCTCGAGCCGGTCCTTGTCGTCTCCCACCAGCGCCACGGATTGAACTCCTGGAGTCGAACCGACAAAGAAAACGGATCGATATAGAATCTAACGGTCACCTCATCTACCCAGAAAGATTTACAGAAGACGCAACTAAACGGTCATCGAGATATATAAAAATCTAACAATCACCTTCAAAGCCAGTCGCAACTCTCATAGCTTTGCAACGAGAGCTTTGGGGGCCGAAACACTAAAATCTCGAGCTGGAGGCGTTCATGCTCACCTTAATCACTACCTTCTGCTGCAAAAAGAAATCAAGAGGGCGAATTAGCAAGCGACATAAGGCGAATCAATTCCTGATTTTCTCATCATATTACCTTCATTGTGCTTGCTTCGTTAGGAACTTAAGCAACCTTAAATTCTTCGATTGGTTGGAAGAAATTTGAGAGAATATCGGAGGAGGATGAAGACGGAATGAGGGACGAGACTCTCTATTTATGGCCTCTCCTCGGAAGAAGACTCAAATGACTTATAACAAAGGCTAGGCAAGGACGGTTCAAGGACTGATTCAAAGTAATGACTGATTCAAACGGCGTTCAATCACTTGTCTGTCGACTAAATTGTTGGGGAAAAAGACACCAATAATGCTAAACTATATCTAATGCCCAAATTTTTTTTTTCTATTGACACAAAAAGCCCAAAATTTATCCCGTGTAACACATGTACTCTAAACTTGTTTTTCGGTGATACAAAAAATTCCAAACTTATATCCGTGTGACAAAATTACGTCAATTTTTTTATTGTACTAAAAACCTCAAACTTATACTCATGAGGTTTTTGGTAGGGCAAATGTGTCACATTGACGCAGCGTTCAACAAATAATTCAAGCAAAACCTTACTTAGGGAGAGAAATCCCAAAATTCAATATTGATGATAATGTTTTGTCCTTAAAAAAAATCCTAAAACAAGCTTATATATCCTTATACCAAACCCTACTAGAACTATAAAGCATAAAATATCAAAATTACAAAAATGCACTTAAAATTAAAACCCATAAAATATTAAAATAATAGAAAAATCCATGTAAATGATTCCAAATCGCTAAAATCCACCGTTAATCACGGCCAAGGGCATGAGTTGTGTTCAGACCGCCATTTCGCTTAAAACAACCGAATTACATATTGATGATAATGTTTTGTCCTTAAAAAAAACCCTAAAACAAGTTTATATATCCTTATACCAAACCCTACTAGAACTATAAAGCATAAAATATCAAAATTACAAAAATGCACTTAAAATTAAAACCCATAAAATATTAAAATAATAGAAAAATCCATGTAAACGATTTCAAATCGCTAAAATCCATCGTTAATCACGGCCAAGGGCGTGAGTTGTGTTCAGACCGCCATTTTGCTTAAAACAACCGAATTACATATTGATGATAATGTTTTGTCCTTAAAAAAACCTTAAAACAAGCTTATATATCCTTATACCAAACCCTACTAGAACTATAAAGCATAAAATATCAAAATTACAAAAATGCACTTAAAATTAAAACCCATAAAATATTAAAATAATAGAAAAACCTATGCAAACGATTCCAAATCGCTAAAATCCATCGTTAATCACGGCCAAAGGCGTGAGTTGTGTTCAGACCGCCATTTCGCTTAAAACAACTGAATTTGAGCCTGATCCGATGTCGTCAACTGGGTTCGCCGGTTCTAGTCGCATCACCGTTTCGCCTTCCGTTTGGACTTCTGCCTATCCAACTGATCTAGAAACGTATCACTAATAGATTCTACATCACACATGGATACAGGTTTGATGTTTTTTGTGTCATAAATTTGGAGTAATATGTCACAGTTGAAATAGTTTAAGGTTTTTAGTGACTTTTTCCTTAATTATTTCTTAGTGAGCTAGAGAAAAGGAGCATTCAATATCGCCATGCCATAGAAAGCAGATGAAATTATATTGTCATGGATCTTACCCTCTGACTTGTTTTATTTATGCAATTTAATCCTCAAGCTTTCTATTCGTGCAATTAGACTTGGTAAAATAAAATAACGATTTGACGACCCTTGACTCGCTATTCTTTCTGTGCATGCTGAACGTAACACCTATTTCTTGCAACACAAACAAATTGAAGCAAAAGTCGGCTAGTGACGGTGGCAAATGCCGGCACTAAAGAGGTGCGATAATGGTGCATCGCCAACTTCACCTAGTAAAGCGACGGTTGCCACCCATGCCATTTCTACTGCGGCAAGATGGCAGCAGGAGAAGCGATTCTTGCCTCGTCAAGATCGTGGCGAGGGCCGCTATACCGATTCGTCCTGCCATCCTACAGTGAGGGCGAACGACCATTGCTGAGGTAACCGTGAAGGTAGGTTTAGTGGGTTCTCTCCCATGTACAATTCGATGGAATTCGATTTAATTGCATAGGCCAATCTAAACAGCTTCATTGCAATAAAATGAATTGAATGATGAGATTTGAAGAAATATTAATAAGTTGGAGGACCACATCTTATCTCGTATGGTGTATAGATGTTACTATATTAGCATTATTAATTGGATATATTTTGAGGTTATGGAATAGTTCAGCAAAAAGTTACGAAAGGATTTATAGCATATAAATAATGGTTAGTAAGTGAAAAACCGTAAACTGATATTTCTGTGACAAATTTACTTAGAATTAAGTTTTTAACCACCAAAAACTCCAAACTGATACACTTACGACAAATTTATCTTCCGTTAAATTGAATTAATACCACGAAAAATCACAAATTGGTAACTTGTGACAAACGGACGGATAAAACCCCAAATGGTACACCCGTTAATAGTCACGTGTCATCTAGCTCAACAATTTGATAGTAAAATTTAACAGAAACTAAAAGAGCATAAATTTGTTATAGGAGTACAAGTTTGGGGTTTTTGGTAGTCAAAAAATTAGTTTGAGATAAATTTATCACATGTGCATCAGTTTAGGGTTTTTCATGGTATTAACCCTATAAATAATTATGCCATAAAGTATTATGTATTGGAAGAAAACATAGATATTATCCACTAAAAGAAGAGAAAATTCATATCAAAAGCACAATCAATTCGAACGCATGCTGCTCCCATTATGTTGGTGATAATCAGAGAGAAGTAGTCTTGGCCATATCCATAGCACGGTGACAAAGTTCAATCTCGGTGCAAATCGGCAATTAATTTAATACAGATCTCAAAACTGCTCGTAAAAATAAGCGTATCATAGCGATGCTATACATTTATACGAGTCGTCATCCTCGATGGTTGTCGTACCTACATGGCCGAGCACCAGGAATCGGGCTGGACATATACGATCTCTTGGTGCGGGTACGGCAGGTATGGCCATCCGACGGGCAGTGCATCCTTCTTATCCTCGTCTTTGCTCTCGTCTTCTTTCTTGGCCTCTCCCACGGACACTATCTCCGAAAACCCGACTTTCTTCCTGAGCAAAGTAGTGAGGTCGACCGGGTCGACCACTCCGATCACCTCGATCTGGTCCTGGTCATCCACCAGTGCCACGGATTGAACTCCTGGAGTGAAACCAACAAAGAAAATGGATCAGTTTCCAATCAAAAGAGATTTTTTTTTCCGTTTCTTTTTGTTTTGCTACTCAAAATCTCGAAACACCTAAAACAATCACCTGGAAAGCCACCCGCAAGGCTCAAAACTTTGGAGCGAGGGTTTTTGATTCCGAAACAGCAAAATTTCGAGGCACGCTCGTCCATTTGCACCTTAATCACAACCTTTTTCTGTAAAAAAAAAGAGAGAATAAAATAAGAAAAAAAATCAAGAAGGCGAATTTGACGTAAATTGATTCATGAATTTCTCCTCAATTTACTGGCTTCATGGTGCTTGCTTCGGTTACGAACTTGGGGAATTCGAAATTGTTCAATTTGCTCGAAGAATTCTGAGAAATGCCACTCTCTATTTATAGCATCTCCTTGGAAGAAGATTCAATAGCTTAAACAGACGCTGGACATATAGCAGTCAGTAGTCAAGCTTGTTGACCATTAAGTTTTTGATTTTTGGCTTCATTCTTGTTTTTTTCATCTATATTCCGTACATAATTGGTGACATGTTCTCCAGAGATTACAATTCTTAAGTACAGGACTTAGTAGAAAAATTCCTTTCATACGATGGAATTAATCAAATAAATGACTACGAATATAAATTCAATGTCAAACCCGAAAAAATCTATTGAAATTCGATTGATTAACACATGTGATTAGTCCAATTCATCAATTTTGTTTCTAATTGAAGTTCAATAGAAAGGCCTTGTCTCTAGAGAAGGTTCCCCAAATTGACCGTTACCAGCCAATCAATACCTCTCTCTCTCTCTCTCTCTCTCTCTCTCTCTCTCTCTCTCTCTCTCTCTCTCTCTCTGACTTGAGAATGTGATGTCATTGGCATGAGCAAACCCATTAAATGAGTGGGTTGGGTTAAAAATGGTCCGATCTAAATAGATTTATTTAACCTGTTTTGACCTTCAATGCAATGCAAATCTAGTGGCCTATATACATACCCAACCAGATTCAATCCATATTACTTAAACATTTTCATATTTAACCAAATCTTGAAAAACTCATATCCAAACTGAGTTGAGAGTGTAGAGCGAGCGAGTGAGTGCGAGATCAAGTGAGGGCGAGATCAAGTGAGGGCGAGAGAGAATAAAGAAAAGTCCTAGAGGCAAGTTGGGTCTAAGTAAATTGTAAACCTATTTATGACCCCTTTAACACCTATAATACATTTAAACCCATTTATAACTTTTTTACTGAATGTAACTAATTCATATGATAACTCATCCTATCATGTGTGGATTAAGAAATGAATTCATAACCCATTTTAATAGGTCTATGCATGAGTAGACGACTCATGGCAGGAATAATAGGACCAGGGAAGGACCGTTAAGAGAAATTCAAGGGAAAGTTCATGCTCAATCAAAAGTGACGACTGATGCCAACCTGGTTCCATCAGTCGTTTGTCCACTTAGTCGTTTGTCAGTGAGCTAGAGGAAAAAAAGGAGCATCCCCATTTTCCCGGCACGAATTGAGGGTAAGTATTTGATATGCACGATTTACCCGCTAAATATTTACCCCCTAACTCGCTTATCTATCCAATTTTTGATCGTCTAGCTTTCTTCTTGTACAGCTTGATTTGGTTAAATGAAATAGTGATGCGAAAGTTGCTGACTTGTTATTCTCTTCACGCACGGCAAACGCTAACACCAACTTTCGCAACCTAAGCAAGATTGAAGAAATGGGCCAATAAACCTACTCGCCCCGCCGTCCCACGGAGAGGATGAACGGCTTCTGTCGAGGCAACCTTGAGGGTATGCATAGTAGATTCTCTCTCATGTACAATTTGACGAAGTTCGAATTAATTGCCTTCAAAACCTATATTTATTTGGTGTATATATGTTTCTATGTTAGCGTTCCTAATTAGACATATTTTGGGATTTTTCATGAGTAGCACATGCGGCCTTCTTAGCAAAACAAATTAAGAGGAATTTTATGGCATATAAATAATTATGCTGTAAAGTATTCTGTGTGAACATCTGCATCGTTCGATTGCAAAATTTCAATTATTTATTTATTAATTTATTGTGTTTCTGATTGATGGAGAAATGCCTTGCAGAAATGTCCGCATGAATAATATCTCTAATTACTCTGATGTAACATGAATGAAGAGTGCGAGATGTTGAGATGCTCGAATTCGTGTTTGATGATGCGACTGCCTTAATGACTCCCTCTAATGGTTAGCTAAAGGTCACACACCCGGAAGATTCAAGCTATTATTGCTCCACACTATCCCGACCTGAAAGTCCGAGGTTGCCGCTTCCATCATCACAGCCAGAAGATCTCTCCACACTTGATATGTCGTAGCTAGGTAGTGCAACACAAGCCGTTCATAGATTCATTGGCGACACGAACTAAACTCGTGGCCCATGACCTCGTAAAAGACGGGCGACTCCTTTATCGCTAGGTCAATCTTCCTTTTTCATTGTACGCGAGGCATATTGGAGTCCCACGTGGCTGCACCAATCGCAGATTGGTTAGAAGAAATTTCCTCCAATCGAGGACCCAGCCAATTTTGAAAAGTTTAAGAAATTGAGAGTATATCTAGATGGCTTAGCTCTTGGTTGAAGTTTAAGTCTCTTTAGTCATGAAAATGAAACCACACCACCCATCCCCCCCCCCTCCCCCTCCTTACTAGGACTATAACGCATAAAATATCAAAATTACAAAACTGCCCCTAAAATTAAAATCCATAAAATATTAAAATAATAGAAAAATCCATGTAAACGATTCCAAATCGCTAAAATCCATTGTTGACACCTAAATTTTGGTTAACTATTGAGAATTTATTGCATAAAAAATTAGGGACTAATAAGATTAGTCCCTCAAAAAAAATATTGCATTGCATATAGAATTTAAGAGCATTAGTAGTTTAGGTTCATATAATTGCATTTGCATTGGACCGGCGGTGGATGGACTCGAGTGAATGGTTTTGGACTTAATGAAACTGGACTAAGCCCGCGTCCAAGAAAATTCTTAGCTAAGCCCATTAACATTATAAGAGTTAAAATTTTCATTGGAAAGTGCCGAGTTAGAAAATATTGATTTGTCAATCTTGATATTATCACGATTCAAATTGAATGAATTGATATTATCATAGAGATATTACAACATTTATTTGAATCAAAATAGGAAGTAATTGCAAGCAAAATCCTAAACTTTGCCTATAAATACATTTAATAAAATTTTCGGAAGGGAGGGAGGCCACATAATTTTCATACACGGCCACGTAGAGCACACATTGAGAGAATACACGGCAAAAGAGAGGGAGGAGACTACAAAAAGAGGAGCTTTTATCTTTTTTCCTGCAGGTTACAAGGGCACATCTCCATCACTGCCATACATCCACAAGAGAGGGCCACATAGAATAAAGAAAAAATATTGTGAGAGGGGGCTGGTATTTAGGAGGAGAACGTGATCAAGAGAAGAATCGGTCAATAGAGGGGGTTGGCTTTTTCTTTCACGGAGACAAGAAGACATACACGGCCACAAAAGTACAAAAAACAAACGGAGGAGGAAAAGAGAATTCACGCCCACGAAGAGTCAACAAAAAGGAGAGAGGTCTTCTTCATATTTTCCCAAGTCCTCGGTGTTGTCGAGCCAAGAAGCCAGCCATGATTCGAGACCTCCCGTGGTGAGCTGCGGCTGTTCCGCAGCTTCCGAAGACGTTCGTCGTTGCTATCGTCTACCCGCACAAGCTCATTCAATACCGTCGCGCTGCATCGCTGCCTGGAGACGCTCGCCGCGTTGCCATTCTCGCCGTGTCACCTCCGCGAGCCGTCGCCACCCCCTACACCGCGCCGCCGCCGCCGATCTGCAATCCCGATCTGCTGTAAATTCAAATTAGGAAAGAAATCCGCAAATTAGGTAAATATCCTATCCCGATTTGATTTGAATATTTTGTTGCCTAGTTGGTGCTTATTGATATCTAATTTTGCATATTTAGATAATAGGCAATATTCCAATTAGGATTTTATTTCCTTTTTGAAACCTTGGATATCTATTACTTTTCAAATTTGGATATAATTTAGAATTTTCAAAATCCTTTAAATATATCCAAGATATTTGAGATATCTAAATTTTTTCAAGATGTGATCAATTAGGAAAATTTCCTAATCCGCAACCGCACACGTGGGAATAAATCTATCTATCAGGCTTTAGATAGAATTATTTTCATAGCGGGTATTTTGAATTTTAGGATCGATATGTTAGGCTTCAGATCGAAACTTAATTCGAAAGATTTAGTGGTTATATTTTTTATTTGATTTTAATTCCGAATTTCAATAAAAAAATACAAAAAAATTTGCTCTAGAATAGGTTAATTTCTTTAATTGCATGTTTAGATAACTGGTATTTTTAATTTCGAATTTCATTAAAAAAAATACAAAAAATAATATGCTTGTCATTAGAAATAGGTCACGTCGTCGCATGACATATAGTTTGCATGTTAGGTTACATTAATCGCATGTCAATTTTTTACACGTCATTACATATAAGTTAGCTTTCATTAAAAATAAGTAAAAATCAAAAAATTTCTGCACCTTTAAACTCTAAGTCAAGATTTATCAAAATTGTCAAATTGAGTATTTTTCCTGAAATTGGTATCGACAGGGTATTAGGGAATTTAGCGTAATCAAGTCTCCGAATTCATAATTTCTGGTTCGCAGAAAAAAAATAGTATTCCCGCTGTTTTATTTAGGTTTCTAATCAACCTACCTTAAATGATTAGTGGCGACTCCCGTTGAAAATATTTGCATACTCATAATTGGACCTAAGTTGCGAATTGGTAGAGTTTGGGAGAACTCGAGTTAGGTTAGTTAATTTAATTGATCTAGTAATCCATTAGCCTAAGATCGGAAAACCTGATTTTTTTAGGTCGCGACATCCATCGTTAGTCATGGCCAAAGGCGTGAATTGTGTTTAGACCGCCGTTTCGCTTAAAACGACCGAATTTGAGCCTGATCCGATATCATCAACCGGGTTTGTCGATTCTAGTCGCATCACCATTTCGCCTTTCGTTTGGACTTCTGCCTGTCCAATTGGTTCAGAAACGCATCACTAATAGATTCTGCGTCACACATGGATATAGGTTTGATGTTTTTTGTGTCACAAATTTGGGATAATATGTCATAGTTGAAATAGTTTAAGGTTTTTAGTGACTTTTTCCTTAATTATTTCTTAGTGAGCTAGAGAAAAGGTGCATTCAATATCGCCATGCCATAGAAAGCAGATGAAATTATATTGTCATGGATCTTACCCTCTGACTTGTTTTATTTATGCAATTTAATCCTCAAGCTTTCTATTCGTGCAATTAGACTTGGTAAAATAAAATAACGATGTGACGACCCTTGAATCGCTATTCTTTATGTGCATGCTGAACGTACCACCTATTTTTTGCAACACAAACAAATTGAAGGAAAAGTCGGCTAGTGACGGCGGCAAATGCCGGCGCTAAAGACGTGCGATAATGGTGCATCACCAACTTCACCTAGTAAAGCGACGGTTGCCACCCATGCCATTTCTACTGCGGCAAGATGGCAGCAGGAGAAGCGATTCTTGCCTCGTCAAGATCGTGGCGAGGGCCGCTATACCGACTCGTCCTGCCGTCCTACAGCGAGGGCGAACGACCATTGCCGAGGTAACTGTGAGGGTAGGTTTAGTGGGTTCTCTCCCATGTACAATTAGATGGAATTCGATTTTATTGCACAGGCCAATCTAAACAGCTTCATTGCAATAAAATGAATTGAAGGATGAGATTTGAAGAAATATTAATAAGTTGGAGGACCACATCTTATCTCGTATGGTGTATATATGTTACTATATTAGCATTATCAATTGGATATATTTTGAGGTTATGGAACAGTTCAGCAAAAGTTACGAAAGGATTTATAGCATATAAATAATGGTTAGTACAGTGAAAAACCCCAAACTGATATTTTTATGACAAATTTACTCAGAATTAAGTTTTTGACCACCAAAAACTCCAAACTGATACACTTGTGACAAATTTATCCTCCGTTAAATTGAATTAATACCACGAAAAATCACAAATTGGTAACTTGTGACAAACGGACAAATAAAGCCCCAAATGGTACAACCGTCAACAATCATGTGTCTCTCAGCTCAACAATTTGATAGTAAAATTTAACAAAAACTAAAAGAGCAGAAATTTCTTATAGGAGTACACGTTTGGAGTGTTTCGTAGTCAAAAAATTAGTTTGAGATAAATTTGTCACATGTGCATCCGTTTAGGGTTTTTCATGGTATTAACCTTATAAATAATTATGCCATAAAGTATTCTGTATTGGAAGAAAACAGAGATATTATCCACCAAAAGAAGAGAAAATTCATATCAAAAGCACAATCAATTCGAGCGCATGCTGCTCCCATTATGTTGGTGAAAATCAGAGAGATGTAGTCTTGGCCATATCCATAGCACGGTGACGAAGTTCAATCTCGGTGCAAATCGGCAATTAATTTAATACACATCTCAAAACTGCTCGTAAAAATAAGCGGATCATAGCGATGTTATACATTTATACGAGTCGTCATCCTCAATGGTTGTCGTACCTACAGGGGCAAGCACCAGGAATCGGGCTGGACATATACGATCTCTTGGCGCGGGTAAGGCGGGTATGGACATTCGACGGGCAGCGCATCCTTCTTATCCTCATCTTTGCTCTTGTCTTCTTTCTTGGCCTCTCCCACGGACACTATCTCCGAAAACCGAACTTTCTTCCTGAGCAAAGTGGTGAGGTCGACCGGGTCGACCACTCCGGTCACCTCGATCTGGTCCTGGTCACCCACCAGTGCCACGGATTGAACTCCTGGAGCGAAACCAACAAAGAAAACGGATCGGTTTCCAATCAAAAGAGATTTTTTTTTTCCGTTTCTTTTTGTTTTGCTATTCAAAATCTCGAAAAACCTAAAACAATCACCTGGAAAGCCACCCGCAAGGCTCAAAACTTTGGAGGGAGGGTTTTTGATTCCGAAACAACAAAATTTCGAGGCACGCTCGTCCATACACACCTTAATCACGACCTTTTTCTGCAAAAAAAGAGAGAATAAAATAAGAAAAAAATCAAGAAGGCGAATTTGACGTAAATTGATTCATGAATTTCTCCTCAATTTACTGGCTGCATGGTGCTTGCTTCGGTTAGGAACTTGGGGACTTCGAAATTCTTCAATTTGCTCGAAGAATTCTGAGAAATGCCACTCTCTATTTATAGCATCTCCTTGGATGAAGATTCAATAGCTTAAACAGAGGCTGGACATATAGTAGTCAGTAGTCAAGCTTGTTGACCATTAAGTCTTTGATTTTTGGCTCCATTCTTGTTTTTTTCATCTATATTCCGTACATAATTGGTGACATGTTCTTCAGAGATTACAATTCTTAAGTACAGGACTTAGTAGAAAAATTCCTTTCATACGATGGAATTAATCAAATAAATGACTACGAATATAAATTCAATGTCGAACCCGAAAAAATCTATTGAAATTCGATTGATTAACACATATGATTAGTCCAATTCATCAATTTTGTCTCTAATTGAACTTCAATAGAAACGCCTTGTCACTAGAGAAGGTTCCCCAAATTGACCGTTACCAGCCAACCAATATCTCTCTCTCTCTCTGACTTGAGAATGTGATGTCATTGGCATGAGCAAACCCATTAAATGAGTGGGTCGGGTTAAAAATGGTCCGATCTAAATAGATTCATTTAACCCGTTTTGACCTTCAATGCAGTGCAAATCTAGGGGCCTATATACATACCTGACCAGACTCAATCTATATTACTCAAATATTTTCATATTTAACCAAATCTTGAAAACCTCATATCCAAACTGAGTTGAGAGTGTAGAGCAAGCGAGCGAGCGCGAGATCGAGTGAGGGCAAGAGAGAATAAAGAGAAGTCCTAGAGACGAGTTGGGTCTAAGTAAATTGTAAACCTATTTATGACCCCTTTAATACCTATAATACGTTTAAATCCATTTACAACTTTTTTACTTAATATAACTAATCTATTTAATAACTCATCCCATCATATGTTGATTAAAAAATGAATTCATGACCCATTTTAACAGGTCTACGCATGAGTAGACGACTCATGGCAGGGATAATAGGACCAGAGAAGGACCGTTAAGAGAAATTCAAGGGAAAGTTCATGCTCAATCAAAAGTAACGACTGATGCCAACCTGGTTCCATCAGTCGTTTGTCCACTTAGTTGTTTGTCAGTGAGCTAAAGGAAAAAAAGGAGCATCCCCATTTTCCCGGCACGAATTTGAGGGTAAGTATTTGATATGCACGATTTACCCTCTAAATATTTACCCCCTAACTCGCTTATCTATCCAATTTTTGATCGTCTAGCTTTCTTCTTGTACAACTTGATTTGGTTAAATGAAATAGTGATGCGAAAGCTGCTGACTTGTTATTCTCTTCACGCACGGCAAACGCTAACACCAACTTCCGCAACCTAAGCAAGATTGAAGAAACGGGCCAATAAACCTACTCGCCCCGCCGTCCCACGGAGAGGATGAACGGCTTCTGCCGAGGCAACCATGAGGGTATGTGCAGTAGATTCTCTCTCATGTACAATTTGACGAAGTTCGAATTAATTGCCTTCAAAACCTATATTTATTTGGTGTATATATGTTTCTATGTTAGCGTTCCTAATTAGACATTTTGGGATTTTTCATGAGTAGCACATGCGGCCTTCTTAGCAAAACAAATTAAGAGGAATTTTATGGCATATAAATAATTATGCTGTAAAGTATTCTGTGTGGACATCTGCATCGTTCGATTGCAAAATTTCAAATATTTATTTATTAATTTATTGTGTTTCTGATTGATGGAGAAATGTCTTGCAGAAATGTCTGCATGAATAATATCTCTAATTACTCTGATGTAACGTGAATGAAGAGTGCGAGATGTTGAGATGCTCGAATCCGTGTTTGACGATGCGACTGCCTTAATGACTCCCTCTAATGGTTAGCTAAGGGTCACACACCTGGAAGATTCAGGCTATTGCCGCTTCCATCATCACAGCCAGAAGATCTCTCCACACTTGATATGTCATAGCTAGGTAGTGCAACATGAGCCGTTCATAGATTCACCAGTGACACGAACCGAACTCGTGGCCCATGAACTCGTAGAAGACGGGCGACTCCTTTATTGCTAGGTCAATCTTCCTTTTTCATTGTACACGAGGCATATCAGCATTCCACATGGCTGCACCAAGCGCAAACTGGTTAGAAGAAATTTCCTCCCATCGAGGACCCAGCCAATTTTGAAAAGTTTAAGAAATTGAGAGTATATCTAGATGGCTTAGCTCTTGGTTGAAGTTTAAGTCTCTTTTGTCATGAAAATGAAACCACACCACCCCCACAGCCACCCCCCAACGGTCACGGCATTGGTTTCACGCCAAGCAAAAAGCGTACAATATGCAACTATCACCTACAAAAGCTCCTCGAAATTGACCACCTCGTGATTTGATCGATCCAGCCAATGCATCCGTGGCCCAGCGAAATTTCTGAGTTCCATCTTGGAAAGGTCGTGCGTGGCCTCCAATATCTTAAGGTAAGTGGAAAAGGACGAGCATCGATCGGTCAATGGGATTAATTGTAGTCCGCAAGTCGCGAGAAGGCGGGAACAGGACTAGAAAATTGTGATCACAGATGAGAAACTACAATGAAATTAAAATCGAGAGAAACAAAAGAATACATAGATTTACGTGGAAAATCCTTGTGGGAAAAACCATGAAGAGAGGAGAAGCAAAATCTATTAGAGAAGTTCAATGATTACAAAAAATGGCTCAAAAACCTAAAGACTCTTTTTGTCGCTACTTCTTAATCTAATAATTTGAGAAAAATAATATTTATATTGCTCCCAAATCCTAACATTGGCCCAAGGCCATTGTAAATTCAAGACACGCTCAATAAATCTCCATCTTGGCTTGAATTCTATATAAGCAATAAACAAACTTCTCCTCCTAGTAAAGCAAAATTCAGTTGCAGCAAATATCAACCAAATCCAATCAATGCTTGGATTTGGCAATAGGCAAGAGCTTTGTCAACATATCAGCTGCATTGTTTTCTATACCAATCTTCAAGACCTTGATATAGCCATCAATAAGAATGTTTCGAATAAAATGATACCACATATGAATGTACTTTGTTCTCTCATGATACATCTGATCTTAGTAAGATGCATAGTACTTTGACTATCACAATAAATAACAGTGACACAATGATCCGTACTGAGCTCTCCAAATAAGCGTCTTAACCATAGAACCTCTGTAATAGCTATATACTCTGCCTTTGTAGTAGACACGGCAATCGTACACCGTAAAGTAGCTTTCCAACTGAATGCACAATCTCTAACAGAAAAAATGTACCTAGTCAAAGACCTACCTCATCATCAAGATCACTGGCATAAACAAAATCAACATATCATGTAATAGTGTTACCAATTTTGCCAAATTCTAAACCAAAATCAGATGTACCCTTAAAATATTTCAAAATCCACTTCACAGCTTGCTAATGAACTTTGCGTAGGCATGATAAATATCTAGTTACCATGCTAACAGCATCTAAAATGTCAGGTCGAGTGCAAACCATGGCATACATAAGGCTATCAACTCCACTAGAGTATGGAACATGTGGCATATATCTTATATCCTTATCTGTTTGTAGATATAAACCACTCGACAATGTAAAATGAACATCAAGAGGAGTACTTACTGTTTTGGCATCTTTTATGCCAAAATGATTGTTCCTTTTCAGGTTCTTCGATCATAATATTATTAGTAGACGACTCAACTAGTTGCGAAGAAATTACTTCACGCTCCACCTTCTCGGCAGCACTTTATAGATTCTCATAAAAAGGAACAAACGATTCCCTGCTCAGATAAAGCATAGCAGACTCATCAAAAGTAACGTCTCCGCTAATGATAATCTTAGATGAATCGGTAGACCAAAGTCTATAACCCTTTACACCAGAATCATAATCAAGAAAGATACAGTTTTTGTTGCTCTAGGCTCTAGGTTCCTCTTACTTACATGTGCATATGCTGGACATCCAAACACTCTAAGAGAAAAAATAATTAACAGGTTTACCTAACCATACATCTTCAGGTGTCTAACATTTTCCAAGGTTCTGATCATGCCGTCGTGCGTCTTAATGCTAACAATTCCAATCTCGACTACTTTGCATTTGGCGTTATTTCCCATTAGAATAACTCCATCAATATATCCATTGTACGTGGAGAACCAATCATGATTAGGACTTATGTGGCACAAACAACTTGAATCAAGAATTCAACTATCACTGAATTTGTCTTTATAATATGCAATCAATAACCGATTTTTGTTTTCTTCTTGAGCAACACTAGCCTGAGTAGAATTTTTTTTCCTTGATTTTGTCCGTTTTGGTTGTAAGGAGCTCGGCCCCATCACGCTTTCGCTGCGTCACTCCTTTGTGTAATATTGTCCGCTTTGGACACTAAGTCCTCACGGTTGTAAAACGCGTTACACAAGGGTTAGGGGCCAAGCCTTATAAGCAACCCCAGGACTCCCCCCCTAAGCGATGTGGGACAGAGACATGCCCCCTGCCATCCTAGAAGCCTGCCAGGAGCCGCTCCTTGTCCAGGCCCTCGGACCCCGGCGACCACTCCTCGCCCTCGTCGGACCGGGTCGTTACATTCTCCCCTCCTTCGAGTACAGCGTCCTCGCTGTGGCCCCACATGCGGTCGGGAGTCGGCTCTGATACCATTTGTAAGGACCTCGGCCCCACCACGCTTCCGCTGCGCCACTTCTTGTGTAATATTATCTGCTTTGGACACTAAGTCCTCACGGTTTTAAAACGCGTTACACAAGAGTTAGGGGCCAAACCTTATAAGCAACCCCATGACTCCCCCCCTAAGCGATGTGGGACAGAGACATGCCCCCTGCCATCCTAGAAGCCTACCAGGAGCCGCTCCTTGTTCAGGCCCTCGGACCCCAGTGACCACTCCCCGTCCTCGTCGGACCGGGTCGTTACATTGGTAGTTGTGATTATTCTACTGATTTGCATTCCTTTGGTTTTGCTGATTTAGATTATTATCTCTTTACTGCTTTGCCTTCAGTTTCAAATAATTTATCTTGATATGCCCCTTAGACTTACAGTAGTTGCAAGTCAACTCCTTATGTTTCGATTTTGACCTATTCTTGCCACCATTGTTTCTATCAACGGACCTTCTCTTAGCAATTAAACCAGCCCCATGATCATTACTACCTTCAAAAGTCAATTATGTATATAGTTTCTATTTATTTAGAAGACTAGTATTGATATCTTCAAGATCGATAGTTTCTAAACTAATAATCACGGTCTTTCTAAAATTTTATAAGAGGGAGATTGTGAAATTGACAATAAAAGAGTTTGATCCTCACCATCAATCTTTACATTAATACTTCTTAATTAAGAGATAATAGCAATGAACTCAAAAATATGAGATTTAAGAGGAGCATATTCAACCATATGAAGAGTGAAGCCATTACTTGAGCTTCAATCGATTGGTGAGGGATTTTGTCATAAAAATACTTTTCAATTTTGTCCATAAATCTACAGCTGTTTTTTGATCCAATATTTCATGCAGAATTTCATTCGTGAGATACGACTGGATAGTAGAGAAAGCTTTTTCATTTGCTTCATCTCAGGTTTCATTCGACGTGCCTTTTGATTTCTTCTCTTCCCCAAAGAGAGTTTTCTTCAAACCCTGCTGCATAAGAACAACCAACACACAAACCTACTACAGGTTGAAATTGCCGCTTCCATTAAACTTCTCAATGTCAAATTTTGTTGTTGAATTTGAAGCCACAACCAAAAGACAGAAAAATGCGGAGGCTCTAACACTAGATTGTTATGACAAATGTGGAAACTACAACTAAATTAAAATCGAGAAGAATAAAAGAACACACAGAGTTACATGGAAAACCTTTGCGGGAAAATCACGAGAAGAGGAGAAGCAAAATCCACTATAGAAATTCAAGGATTACAAAAGGTGGCTCAAAAACCTCAAGATTCTTTTTGTCTTTACTTCTTAACCTAATAACTTGAGAAAAATAATACTTATATTGCTCCCAAGTCCTAATTTGGCCCAAACCCATAGAGAATTCAAGACATACTCAATAAAAATAATGGTTTGAAAGAAATTCAAAAGACACGAGAAAATTTGCGATTTCACATTGTGAATCATTAGTTTATTTATCGAAGGTGTTCTTGTCCATGCGTGTCTCATGTGGTGCATAGATTTTAAAGCAGCCCCCACGTAACTCTTGGGGGAGAAATTCCTTTAGTGAAATAAAAAAAGACTTGCTTAGCTATCTCGTTGTTGACTTGATGAGATCATCATGTTACCATGTTGCATGGTATATTGTTTTTTTCTCAGTACATAAAGAAGTAAATTAAAATACTAAATTATCCGGACCCAACTTTCCAAACTCCCTCGTCATAAACACACAAAACTTGAAATAGTGTCTGAACTGAGGAATATGTCTATATAAGGAGATTGAAGCAATGTGTCTCGTGAATAAACACAATTATTGAATTTCCAACGGTGATGTCTGTCGTAAAAGTTATCATTTATTTATCAAAAATGTTTAATCATAGCTTTTAGTAAATTTCGAATTTCTTGCAAAAATAAAATCCTTTTGAGACAAGTGAAGCCCAACATCCAAGTGGGATGTCAAGATTAGGTATAATTAGGCGTATTTGATGTGCAATGTCCACTTGAGAACCTATGACTCCAGACAACACTTACATAGATTCTTGCCCGCACCCAAATCCATCATAGATCAAGTGCAATCACATCAATTTGATTCATGTTGGACTCGCATGATCGATAGATGAGGTGGAGCCGAATTCAAGCAAAACTTTTCAGATAAAATGAGTCTAGGCAATAGCAATCGCATGTTTAATATTTTAAACAAGAACCGCATTTGAATATCGTTCCAAGCAAGTGGTTTGATGTACTTGCAACAATAGCTTCCTCATCACGAGACCTAGTGCGAGGTTCCATCGAATCATGACATTGGAATTAGGGATCAACGGGGGGCGCTACAGGCTGGGACCATGTTGCCCATCGCTTGCTTCATGGGGGGGGGGGGGGAGGGAACTGCTAAGTTAACTTTGTTAATGACAGGTCCATTTCATCAAGACCAATTAAGTCGATTTTTCATTCTTGATCTATCAAATTCTGACTCCACAAGTCAACCTAGCCGAGTCATATGTGAAAGCAGTTTTGTAGAAGAAAACCTGTCTAGAAAAGGGCAAGGGGGCACATTACGGCCGAGTGAAATCATGAAGATTGTTTCCTTGAAAAGCCAAACATCTTCGTACGGATTGATATTTTCAGATTCATATTATATTCTTCTCGTGGAAAGATGCAAAGTTCCATCAAATGAAGTAGTGATGCGACGGCCGCTGGCTTGTTTATTCTTTTTACGCACGGGAAATGCAACACTTGCTTCCGCAACCTAATCAAATCGGAAGAAAATAAAGGGATTCTTGCCTCATCAATTGGGGAACGAGCCGCGAAACCTACTCACCCCGCCGTCCTAAGGAGAAGCTGAACGGCCTTAGCCGAGGCAACCATGAAGGTATGTGTAGCAGATTTTCTCTCATGCACAATTTGATGGAGTTCGATTTAATTGCCTTCAAACCCAATATCTGTGCGGTGTATATATGTTTCTATGTTAGCATACCTAATTGGATATATTTTGGGATTTTTCGTGAGCAGAACATTCAGCCTTTCCACCAAAAAGTTTTAAAAAGAATTTTAGGGCATATAAATTAATTGTGCTATATTGACCAAAAAAATAATAATTATGCTATAAAGTATTATGTACGAATATTTGCTTCGTTCGATTGTGAAATTTCTCTTATTTATTTATTTATTAATTTTTGTGTATCCAATAGATGGAGAAAAGTCTGGCAGAAATGTTCGCAAGAATAATATCTCTAATTGACGTTAATGGAAATCTGACAAATCTCAAAGGATACTTAGCGACACTTATTTCTCTTTGTCATGCTAATCGACAAATTTCACATCTATATACGTGCATTTGAAGTCAGCACATTAGATCCGACAAAAAAAAAGAGTCAGCACATTAGAGCAACGCGAGAAAACGTTGGATATTGTACATAGACCACGGTACATTATTTTAGCTCCTTAGTGAATATTATTATACTCCCATTATCAAACAGATTGTGTTTTCCTTATACCTTACCTCCAACCGTGCCTTTAAGCGGTGGATTACAAATATGGATATCACCCACTTTTTATTTCGATTAGATTTGCGTGTGAGTGGTGTTCATAACTTGCAATCAGGAGTGGAGAAAAACAGAGCAAATTTGTCAAATGCTCTTGTAAAACATATTCGGTAGTTAACTATGATCCACTCAAAAACCCATTTACGAACCAACATGTTCATTTTCATTTTTCTTTTCAAAAGAAAAAAATATCTAGGAATCTTTTACTCGAAAGAAAGAAAGGGGAAAATTGAGAAATGTTTATATTTCTTCAGCGTGGGATTTGTCAAATACGAAAATTTTTTACTCGAGTTTACAAAATCGGATTAATCATAACCATTGATTTTGTAGTCTCACGTGAGCCCCACATGGGGATCCTATAAGATTAATGATCGTGATTCACTCGATCTACTGAAACCGGGTTAAGACGAGTATTTCCTGTCTAGCAGGAATCATCATCAACCACAAAAGGGGAAAATAGATAAGATAAGGAAGGCGTTACCCAAGAAAGAAGGTCAATGTCATGATAAATCCTCTTCCAGTTTCTGCCCATGGAAGGTGCAAAGTACAAAGAAAAGGGGTATCAGAACCAGGCCCGTATCTGTAGCTGTTGAAGCATGCATCGTGTATGTACTTATGCCTAATTGTTACACCAATTGTTGGAATTCCAACCCTCGAGTCTTGACAATATGCTTTCATCCAAGGAGCTCCTGTCCCTCCAATCACTGCTGGAAAGTAGCAAAAACAGCTAGATTTCCAGCTCTTAGTGCAACCCCAGTTCACACGCACAGTGTCCTGAGATGTGACACTTGTTGTCTTTTCCTCGTTTTTCCACTTCCATTTTGTTCGGGCACACCTAAGGTTTCCTCTAAAAGGGGGAAATACCCGGAAAGACGTTAAAAATAATTTGTGACTGATCGACTGGGGAAAGCTGTGGCAGGACCTCTTCTGCTTCTTCTTCTTGGTCCAGTGATCGACAGCTGCCGAAACACATGGCTTTTGTCTAGCGTGAGAAGAGAGATCCTCCAGTTCAGGGTCACCGTGTGATGTTCTTGCTTGCGAAGCTTTGATGCCCAAACTGGTGCTTCGACAATCTAGTTTGTAAGATGTGCTTGGGATTTCATTTTCTGACACATGTTTCCTGCTTTTAAGAAAATTTTCTCCGGTCGAGGACACAGCCAATTTTCAATTGTCTAAGAAAAATGAGAGTGTCTAGATCTACCTAAGCTCTTGGTTGAAGTTTAAGTCTCTTAGTCATTCATGAAAATGAAATCCCCCCGCGTACCATGGGATTCGTATGCCACCAGTCAAAATGGATCCAATTTGCAACAATCACCCGCTAAAAGCTCTTCGAATTGACTACTCGTGATTTGATAGATCTGGCCGATGCAAGGCCAACGAAATTTCTGAGCTCCGTCTCGGAAAGGCCGTGGCCTTCTAATTTCTTGAGGTCAGTAGAGACCGATGAGCTTCGATTCATTTGAGTTGATGTTTAGAAGTAGACAGAATATAATGACAAAGTGTTTATAGTGACTTAATCCTAATTAGAATTGTATAACAAGTATTTATAGGAATGACTAATTACAATAAGGGTATAGATAAAAAATAATTACAGAAATACCCTATAATGCATATAAATTACATATTAATACTACCCCACAATCCAAAGTATGTGTAAGAACTGAGAGATTGGATCTCAATAGCAAGTGATGCGGACTAAATAGTACATTAATGAAGATGTCTGCCAGCTAATCCTTTGTAGGAATGTAACGAACACGTAGATCGCCAGAGGCAACCCGCTCTCGTTCAAAGTGACAATCCAACTCAATGTGTTTGGTGGAGGCATGAAACACGAGGTTGAGAGTAAGATAGGTGGTAGAGATGTTATCACAATAAACAGTGAGATGATTAAAAGCGAGAGCCCCAAGCTCATGAAAAAAATGACGAATCCAAATAGTCTCAACAACACAGTGAGCGACAGCATGATACTCAGTCTCTATTTTAGAATGGGTCACAGTGGATTGTTTCTTGGCACTCCAGGGTACAAGATTGGTGTCTAGAAAAATACAAAAATCCTAGGTGGAGCATCCAGTCTAGTTTGCATAAGCATAAGTAGTCAATGAAGTTGTAGAACACCGCTCAATGAGCAATCCACGGGTGGATGTGCTAGCTAAATATCGTTATATACATTTGTCGACTTGGAGATGAAATAATCTTGGTTGATGCATGAATTGACTAACCAAGTTCACATTAAAGCTAACGTATGGATTGGTCATGGACAAATACTGTAGAGAACCAACCATTTGTCGATACAACGTTGGAGAAGCAAGAACCTCGCCATTGTAGCGGACAATAGAATATTCGAGGCTTGAAGAGTAGAAACATGCTTGATCTTAAAAAGGTCAAACTTATGCAAAAGGCCATCAACATACTTGGCTTGGGATAAGAGAGTATCGTCAGAGCGATAATGAGCCTCAAAGCCAAATAAATAGTGAAGTGGTCCAAGATTCTTCATTGCAAATTATTGTGGGAGTCGAATAATCAAAGACCATAATAGCTTAGGAGTATCATTGGTGACGAGGATATCATCAATATACAATATAAGATACAGACGGCCTTGAGAACAAGGATAGACAAATCACGAAGGATTGGCCTTACTTGCTATGAAATCCAAAGATAATGATGGATACTACTAATAATGAAGGATACTAAATCCAAATTTCACAAACAAGAAAATGCGGAAACACATGGCCAGAAACACTTGAATCACTGATCGGGAGATACGTCACACAACGGAACGTATCTTTGATTTTCACAGATTAAATGCACTTTTGCAATCATGAGAGAGTTCCGGTTTGCTTCCTTTGAGCATATAAACGAACGATGGGGAGTGAGAATCAAAGGAACTTTTTCCTTTTCTTTTTGTGTTCGTTGGAGAGTTCTTATTTCTTCTGTTTTCTTCTTCTTATTTCTTATTAGAAGAAAACAACGTAACTTCCATTACATCCCATAGAAATGCCATTTGAACATGGGTTAGGTTAGCCCAACATAGGGGGCCCATACATATAACCCATCATCCATCAGATAATAAAAAGCCGTTGAAGCGATGAAACCATGCACGTGTAGTTTGTTTTAAACCATAGATGACTTTCTGGGAGGGCATATGTGATTCAGGAACTCAGGATGAGAGAAGCTACGGGGTTGGTGCATCTAAACTTCGTCACAAAGGATGTTGTGAAAGAAGGCATTCTTAACATCAAGTTGACGTATGGCCCATCCCAAAGAAATCGCAATAGAACGAACAACTCGAATTATAGTGGGTTTAATGACTAGGCCAAATGTCTCATTTTAGTCTAGTCCGGCCTATTTCTTAATTCCTTGTGCAACGAGCTTTGATACGTTCCATAGTTTCATCAGATTTTCCCTTGACCTTAAACCCATTTACAACTGACTGAATTTTTTGAAGGATGATGTGGTACAAGATTCCACGTGTGATTGGTGACCAAGGTACAAAATTCATCTGCCATGGCCGCTTTCCAATGTGGGTCGATAATGGCCTGGGTGTTGCGACCCTAAAATTTTTTTTTGTACATTTTTTGGGCTAATGGATTATTAAGATTGAACTTAACTCGGGCCCTCCCAAGCCCTACCAATTGCAACTTAGGGTTTAAGTTCTTAACGTGCAAATGTTTTCATGACTGGAGTCACCACTAATCAATTTACGGTAGGCTGATTAGAAACCTAAATAAAACATAGAGAGATATGTTTTATTCCTACGAACCAGAGATTCTAAGCCCGAGGACTTGATTACGCTAGATCTAGTCTAACGTCATTTCGGTACCTTTTTATTTCAAAAATGTTTTGGCAGGCAGTTTGGATCAATTTTTAGCTTAATTACTAACATGTGAGGTGTTCATGCGAGTGCGCAAACCACCAATTTAACACCCAGAAAGCATTAAATAAATTGCAAGCTTAGGAGAATAACTTACCTCGAATCCAACAAGCATCTGCGTTGTTAGCTAGAAAATCACATCAATCACCCTAATATGATTTCTAGTTAACAAACAATCACTCAATTTTTCTTTTTTTGATTTTCCACTTATTTAAATGAAAATCTAGTCTACATGCAATGACGTGCAAAAAATATGACGTGCGAATTAATGCAACCTAACATGCAAACTATATGTCATGCGATGATGTGACTTAATTCTAATGACAAACGAATGATTTTTTTTTTGGTATTTTTCAATTGAAATTCGGAATTAATATATGTCTAAATTACCATGCAACCTAATGATTTCTTTTTTGATATTTTCTGTTTAAAATTCGAAATTAAAAAAAATGCCTAAGTTAGCATGCAATCTATGATGATTCAACATATCCTAGCATGATTTATTTTTGAAATTTTTGTTTAAAATTCGGAATAATAAAATAACGTGAATAATCCGTTAGGATTGGAATAATACCTAATTTAAACTAGGAAACATGTCACCTTAAGTCCTAATTTAAATTAAATACTTATCTCATCCTTCGGGATATATTCAAAAATCCTAGACATGAAAAATTCTAATTTAAATCTAGCTAATATTTTTGAATTTTTCTGTTTTATTTGAAAAGGAAAGTAATTTAAACAAATAAGGATAGCAACCAATTCAAATCAACCACGCAATCCGCCAAATTTGTTTCAAACTCGGATTAGGCACAAAAATCGAACTATCGGTCATATCTATAGGGTTATAGATATCGATGGAAAGCTCATTATTCAAAATTGGAAAGCGGATAAATTCTATCATCGTATCCAAATAATTATGGATAAGATAATAAAATTCCGTATCGCCGCGTATCATACCTTAGGGATAAGGTCGGATAGTCGTCCAGATACGTTGCTAAATTAGGAAACTTTCCTAATTTGAATATTTGTAAATATTGCGGATATCCTGAACATTATCCAAATATATCTAAATACCCTCCTGATAATCATGCAATATTCCAAACAAGCAAATTAGGAAACCTAATATTCTGAAAATTTACTGGATAACATTCACTTACCTAATTTGAAATAATTCCAAATTTGAATTGGCTCGGGATCGGGATCGACTTGTGGATCGGGACGGCGACGACAACACCGGCGAAACACGGCAATACTGTACGGCGGCTTCACCGGCGGGGGTGCTTCACGGCGGCTGCAGGGGGGAGCTCCGACGAGGTGCGGCAGCGGCTGCTTCAACGGCAAGGACATCGGCACCGGCGGTGACGGGCAGAGGTGGCGGTGCAGCTCACCGGCGAGTGGGGGCTTCACGGCAAAGGAGACATCAGCTCTTCAGGCGACATGGAACGGCGGGACAACAACTCGGCAGGGGCAATTCCGGCTCGGCAAGGCTGAGGTGTGGCTTCGTCGACGGCAAGAGAACGACACAAGGCGGCACACCATGATCGGCGTCGGTCTGGTCGTTCGGGCGCAGCAGGCAACACGGCGGGACAGTAGTGGGTCCGGTGCTGTGGCCGTGGAGTGGACGAAGCAGCAGATCAGGGGTGACTCGCGGGACAGTGGTGGCTCCGGTGCTGTGGCCGACGAGCAGTGGAACAAGGGCAGTGGGCAGTGACGGCGAAGAGGCTCCGGCAGCAACGTTCAGCACGTTAGGTGGCTGCGGATGGTCCGCGCGTAGAGGTAGTGATCCACGCGGTGAAGGGCAGCGAGGGGTCCGGCGCAGTGGACGTCGGACACGGCAGGCAGGGCAAGGCGTGACCGATCCCTCTCTCTCTTGTCCTCACTCTCGCACGTGTCTCACTTGCTTCTGAAAATTCTGATCAGAAATTGTGTTGTCTTCCCCTAAAATTCTGACCTAGTTATGTTTATATAATGCTAATCCTAGGTCAATTAGGTGGGCTTGATGTCCTAATGGGCTTAGGCTTGGGCTTAGGTCTAATTAAAATTTAAATGGGCTGATTTAACTTGGGCTTTTAATTAATTAAACACAATGGGCTGAATTAAGCTCAAATTAAAACAACCGAGCCCGTTCGACTTGAAATTCCCGACCCCTGCATTCCCGAGCGAACCGAGTTTTGTTCAAAGAAATTTAAGCTCTTTCGCCGACGCCAATTTGATGTAAAAAATGAAATTAAATTAAAATGAACCTAAACTATATGTTATGCAATTTAAATATTTTTGTTTAGGGGTTAAAAATTTAATCCCTAATTTTCTATGCAAATTACACTAAATGACGCGCCAAAATTTAGGTGTCAACACTGGGAGTAGCAAGTCGGTGAATTAGCATGCAACATAAGGCGAATTAATTCAAGATTTCTCAATAATATAGCTACAAGATTCTATTTTCTCTTATCATATTACCTCCATGGTGCTTGATCCGTAAGGAATTTGGGCAACTTTAAATATTTCAATTTGTTTTAAGAATTTTGAGAAGATGTTGGAGATGGGAGAACGAACTGAGGTACTACTATCTATTTATAGCCTCTCTTAAAAACTCAGTTGATGCTAGAAATATTAGAAAGCCCCACTTCTCTACAATTCTAGACGACTGACCAACCTCGATTGGGGAAATTTCTTGCCGCCTTTTCTCTGTTTTGTGATTGTTGATAGTTGTGGGTATGGAGTGCGTGGCTGGTTGTTTCAGGTGGTGTCTGTGGAATGCGTGGCTGGTTGTTTCGCGACCTTCGTTAACGTGCTTGGTGGCGGCTATGTGAACGGTGGCCAGTGGTGGACTGGAGCAAAGATAATGGCGGCAGCAAACGACGGTGGTGGCTGTGGATGTAGAGAATCCTGCGGTGGAGTCGAATTGGCCCCATTTTGCAGTCGATGGTGGTGGCGGTGGGATACAACAAAGATGGTGGTGATGGTTGTGGGATGTGCGACGGTGACGGATGGTGGCGCATGTTTGCAGAGCTAAGAAGTCGGACGGTGTAATGCACGTTTGATTCTTTTATCTTTGTTATTTATGGCCACCACTTCAAAAGCTGTAAGTTATCTGGAACAAAATAGAGCCAAACGACATACGAGTTGTACGCTGGCTAGATACACGAGTATCTTGTAAAGTTCAGCTTGGAAAGTTTGTTTTGCGGAAATTTCGATCCCTTAGATGTTGAACTTGAACCGGAGAGCGAGCCTCTTGTTGTTTGTCTTTCAAATTGCCCGAAACTCATATCGACTTCGATAGAATGATTTTACTGCGAGATGCACGCGAGAGATTATCGTATATATGAGAAACGTCATCCCACTAAATCGAGCTAATGATGTTTCGAGAAACACTTCACATTATATTTGTTACCTCGTCCTAAATCTGCCATTACAACTGATGGAAAGAAGTATTGGTCATGATTTCAGTAATCTCAATCTGGGAGACTCCAAGCTAGTAAAAAACTGAGACTAGTCTTGGTCGTAGCACGATCACAAAGTTAAATCTAGGTGAAAACCGGCAATTGATTTTATTCCATCTTTCAAAACCGCTCGTGTTGAAAAACTCATCACTTTGATGGGGTACATTTATATTAGTCGTCGTCGTCCATCTTTGTCGATCCTATCAGAACCAGCACCCGCGTTCAGGGTACGGATCCCCGATGAAGACTATTTCAGGCCGCGGGCACTGACATACGACGGGCGGCACTTCCTTTGTTTTGCCAGACTTGTCTTTGCTTTCGCTTTCTTTCTTGTCTTGCGCGCCGACCTCGCTCACGGTCACTATCTTTGAGTACCCGACTTTCTTCCTAAGCAAAGTGGTGAGGTCGACTGGGTCGAAAATTCCGGTCACCTCGATCCGGTCCTTGTCAACCCCCAATGCCACGGATTGAATTCCTGGAGGGACACCAACAAAGAAAACGGATTGATTTTGAATCAAATGAGGTTCTTTTTTTTTTTTTTTTTCGCAATTCTCAATCTGGAAACACCTAAAAGAATTCACAGAAGATACACCTAAATGGTCATTGAGATTTTAACAAAAGAAAACCTAACGATCACCTTGAAAGCCACCCGCAACGCTCAAAGCTCTGGAGCGAGAGCTTCGAAGGCCGAAACAACAAAATCTCGAGGTATCGTCATTCATACACACCTTAATCACGACCTTCTGCTAGCGAAAGAAGGATAAAAAGAAAAGAATTAGGAATGTGAACTAGCATGCAGACATGAGGCGAACTAATTCATGAGTTTCTCATCAACTTATTACCTTCATGGTGCTTGCTTCGTTATGGAAATTGGACAACTTGAAATTCTTCGATTTGCTCGAGGAATTCTGAATAAATGTTGGAGGGAGGGGTGAAGACGAACCGAGGTACCATTCTCTATTTATAGCGTCTCCTTGGCAAAAGTGTCAATTAACTTGAACAAAGGCGGGGCATGAAGTGGTCATAGTCAAACTTGCTGAATACATTATGTCCCCTCTCTGCCCCACCATCTATATGCCTTAACATAATTGGCGACATATGCTTTAGAGATTATTATTGTTAAATGTAGGACTTGGGAGAAAAATCTCATTCATACTGTTAGAGTATAAGGGTAAAATAGTCTTTCATATGGTTTGAGAGACTAGGGTTATAAGGGACGTATAAATACTCTTGTAACTTTTACTTTGAAGATTGAATAAGTTTTTCTCATATCTTTACATGGTATCAGAGCCTAATCACCTAGATCTAAACTAACCACCACCACCCACCAGCAGCCACCGTCGCTCCGACCATCAGCGACCGGCAACCGACCCAAGCACCGATCAGCGCGCCACCAGGCGTAGTCGCGCGACCCAGGCGCAGTCGCGCGCCTCCCAGGCGCGGTCGCGCGTCTCCCAGGCGCGACCCAGGCGCGCCTCCCAGGCGAGGTCGCGCGCCTCCCAGGCGCGACCCAGGCGCGCCTCCCAGGCGTGGTCGCGCGCCTCCCAGGCGCGACCCAGGCGCGCCTCCCAGGTGCGACCGAGGCAGTCAATGCATCTTCTAGGCGCTTCCCCGCAAGGCGTGTCTCTCGTGTGCTCACACCCAGGTTGAAATTTTGATGTGAGACTCCTAGATTTTGTTGTAAGGCTCCTGTTGGTTAAGGTCGAAGGATGATTGGCAGATCTGGAACGTTGTTGGTTGGTCTCGTTTACTGAAAGCTGAGTGATTTGTGGTGATGTGTGGTAGTTTGCTGGTTTAGTGTCTGTTGAAGTGTTGAAATCGCTGAATTATATATTGTGCTATGGCTGACAAAGAAAAGAATGTGGTTACTGAGGTGGTATCATCGTCTTCTAGTCATTTGACTGAGAAGAAATTGGAGGGAGTTAGCAATTTTCAGCAATGGAAACATATTGTGACATTGGTATTGACATGGAGAGACCAACAGGAGCACTTGACAGGTGATGGGGTATCGAGAGAAAAGAATTGGAAGACTATGGATGCTAGAATCCTTGGTCAAATGTTAAATTCTATGGAATCTAATGTTGCAGATTTGGTTACACACATTGGTACCGTGAAGGAGTTGTGGGATTATCTGAATGTTCTTTACTCAGGACAAAATAATTTTGCTAGAATTTATGAGGTGTTCCAGGAGTTTTGCAAAACTGACCAGAAGAATCAGTCAGTTACTCAGTATTTTGCCGACTTTAAACGGATGTATGAAGAATTGAATGCTTTACTACCGATTACTTCGAATGTTCGTGAGATGCAGGAGCAACGAGAGCAGTTAGCTATCATGAGCTTCTTGGCAGGACTTAAACCGGAGTATGATGCAGTTCGTTCCCAGATACTTGGAGGAGAAAGGCTGTCTTCACTCACGGAGGTATTTGCGCGTACCTTACGAACTTCACGTGAGTCTTCTAAGGATATGGCATCTCCAGGTGATAGCTCAGCCCTGGCAGCCCAGGGGTATCGTGGTGGGGGTCGTGGTCGTGGTGGAGGCCGTTCTGGTAGTAGTGGTGGTCGTGGTTTCAACAGAGGTCAACCATCTTCATTTAGCAATGCTTCCAATAACATGGGAAGTAATACTGGTCCTATTCGGACTTGTCATTATTGTGGGTTACCTGGACATATTCAGAGGTTTTGCTATAAGTTGCATGGGAGACCTAGTCAACAGGCTACAGCTAATGTAGCCAATACAGGAGAGTCCTCTGAAGGTGGGAAACTAGTTCGAATGACGGAGGAAGAGCTTGCAAGGTACAACCAGTTTCAGATTTCACAGCAAGTCTCACAGGATTCTTCTACAGCTACTTTTGCCCAGACAGGTAATGCTACAGTGTGTCTATCCTCTGCCTCTCGGCCCTGGGTCATTGACTCAGGTGCTACCGACCACATGACTGGAGTCTCAGGTATATTTTCAGAATTTCATGAGTCTAGTTCAAATGTTACATTAGCTGATGGTTCTGTGTCTACAGTTAAGGGTGTAGGAACTGTTCCTCTTACACCCTCCTTATCCTTGTCATCAGTTATGTATCTTCCCAGTTTTCCATTCAATCTTATGTCTGTCAGTCATCTCACTAAAGCCTATAATTGCTCGGTAACCTTCTATCCTGATTCGTGTGTTGTTCAGGACTTGAAGACGAAGAAGACGATTGGTAGAGGGCATGTGTCGGAGGGATTGTACGTGTTTGATGATTCTACCCGTATGGCTTGTTCAGCAGTTACTCCACTTCAAGTTCATTGTCGTTTGGGTCATCCCTCCTTGGCAAGTTTAAAGAAGTTAGATCCACAATTTCATTCTTTGAGTAGTCTTGAGTGTCAGTCATGTCAGTTTGGGAAGTTACATCGTACTTCTTTTTTTCCAAGAGTCAATAAACAGGCTTCTCAGCCATTTGCTTTAGTTCATTCAGATGTTTGGGGTCCGTGTCCTGTTACTTCAAAGTTGGGTTTCAAATACTTTGTTACATTTGTTGATGATTGTTCAAGAGCCACTTGGTTATATCTGATGAGAAATCGCTCTGAGTTGTTTTCCAATTTTTGTGCATTTGTTAATGAAGTACAAACACAATTTTCTCTTCCTGTTCGCGTTCTGCGAAGTGATAATGCCAAAGAATACTTCTCTAAACCATTCTCTGACTTCATAACACATCGTGGGATTCTTCATCAATCCTCCTGTTCAGATACACCACAGCAAAATGGTGTAGCTGAAAGAAAAAACCGCCATCTTTTAGAAGTTGCACGATCATTGTTGTTTGAGATGAAGGTTGATAAATCACTCTGGGCTGATGCAGTTATGACAGCATGTTACCTTATTAATCGCATGCCATCTTCTGTCCTGAAAGGTGCTACTCCTCACTCTTTTCTCTTTCCTTCTGAGCCTTTGTTTCATTTACCTCCACGTATCTTTGGCTGTGTGTGTTATATCCGTGATCATCGTCCAGGACTTTCTAAGCTTGATGCCCGGTCGCTTAAATGTATTTTTGTGGGGTATTCTCGTACACAAAAGGGGTACCGCTGTTATTGTCCTTCTTTGTGTAAATATTTTACCACTGCTGATGTCACCTTTTTTTAGTCTACTGTTTACTCCGAAGTACAAATGGATTCTCCTACTTTGGATGATGAGTTGCTTACTTATGTCATTGTGCATTCCCCCACAAAGTCTACTCCTACTCCACCAATCCATCAGGTATACAGTAGACGTCCACGACATGCAGATGCTCCCGTGCCTACTGCTTCTTCGTCCTCCAAGTCTGAGGTAAGTCCTTCATCTACAGATCTTGATGTCCCTATTGCACATCGTAAAGGAACCCGGAGTTGTACCCAACATCCCATTACCAATTTTGTCTCATATTCTGGTCTTTCTGCTTCTCTTCGAGCTAGTTTACTTACCATTGATACACATTCTACTCCTAAGTCTGTTGCTGAAGCATTATTGAGTCCGGGTTGGAAGACAGCTATGGAGGATGAGTTGTGGGCACTTGAAAAAAATCAGACCTGGGATCTTGTTCCGTTACCTGCAGGGAAGAATGCTATTGGTTGTAAGTGGGTCTTCTCTGTCAAAGTTAATCCCGATGGCTCTCTTGCTCGACTCAAAGCTAGATTGGTTGCTAAGGGCTACGCCCAAATTTATGGAGTGGATTATGGTGATACTTTCTCTCCTGTGGCTAAAATGACTTCGGTTCGCCTTTTACTTTCCTTGGCTGCTTCGTCTCGATGGCCTCTCTTTCAACTTGATGTTAAAAATGCTTTTCTCCATGGTGATTTGCATGAAGAAGTCTATATGGAGCAACCACCTGGGTTTGTTGCTCAGGGGGAGTCTGGCCATGTATGTCGTTTAAAGAAATCATTGTATGGCTTAAAGCAATCCCCTCGGGCTTGGTTTGGGAGATTCACTGAGGTGGTGCTTCAATTTGGACTAACTCGATGCCATGGCGACCATTCTATGTTTTACCGGGTTTCTAATGCTGGTCGGATATTCCTTGTTGTTTATGTGGATGACATTGTCATAACTGGTGATGACTCTGCAGGGATCGATGACTTGAAGTTATATTTGAAACAGCAGTTTGAAACGAAGGATCTTGGACGGTTAAGATACTTTTTGGGCATTGAGGTGGCAACAGCAAAGAGAGGTATTCATATTTCGCAACGCAAGTATGCATTGGACTTACTTGCAGAGACAGGTATGCTAGGAGCTAAACCTCTGGATACCCCTATGGAAGCTGGCATTAAGCTAATGGCGGAAGAAGGTGAGCTACTAAGTGATCCAGAGCGGTATCGAAGGCTTGTTGGCAAATTAAATTATCTCACTATTACTCGACCAGATATTTCCTTTCCGGTGAGTGTAGTGAGTCAGTTTATGTCTTCTCCTTGTATCTCCCATTGGGATGCCGTGGTGAGAATCTTGCGATACTTGAAGAAAGCTCCTGGTCGTGGACTTCTTTATAGAGATCATGGTCATAAAAGGGTGGAAGCGTTCTCTGATGCAGATTGGGCCGGGTCTCCCATTGATCGGAAATCTACATCAGGTTTTTGCACATTTATGGGAGGAAACTTGGTTTCTTGGAAGAGTAAGAAACAGAATGTGATAGCCAGATTCAGTGCAGAGTCCGAATATAGAGCTATGGCTCAAACTACATGTGAGCTAGTTTGGATGCGGCAATTGTTAGTTGAACTCGGTTTCAAGGACCCAGCGCCAATGGAGTTGTGGTGTGATAACCAAGCGGCTCTACATATTGCTTCAAATCCAGTCTTCCATGAGCGTACTAAACACATTGAAGTTGACTGTCACTTTGTTCGGGAAAAGCTAGAAGCTGGGGTCATTTTGACTAATCATATTAAGACTGGTGAACAGTTGGCAGATATTTTCACTAAGTCTTTAGGAAGTGGTAGAGTTGAATATATTTGTAACAAGCTGGGCATGTTTGATATTCATGCTCCAGCTTGAGGGGGAGTGTTAGAGTATAAGGGTAAAATAGTCTTTCATATGGTTTGAGAGACTAGGGTTATAAGGGACGTATAAATACTCTTGTAACTTTTACTTTGAAGATTGAATAAGTTTTTCTCATATCTTTACACATACAATGGAGTTAATCAAACAAATGACTATGCATGTATAGCTTCACATAGTGTAAGCTCAAACAAACATCCATGTATAAAAATTCAATACTGAACCCGAAAAAAATCTATTAAAATTCAACCGATTAAGAGATATGATTAGTCTAATCCATCATTTTTTTTGTCACTATTTGAAGTTTAATGGAAAGGGGAACTTGTTCACTTAGTCCTAAACTTATTGTACCAATGCCACTGCAGTCCAAAACTTGCCAACTTTGCTAATTTATTCCAAAACTTTTGCTTGAAATTCCAATGGAGTCTTTGTTGTCAATTTTTGTCAGAAATCGATGACGTGACGGTGTGTCATGTGGGACGATTGGCGATGACTGGTATTGAAATTTTGCGCAAATGTTTAGAATTACATAGGCAAAATTGAAAATTTTTATAACTAAATTGGTGTTTGTACAGTAAATTTAAGATGGATTGGGTAATTTTTCCCTCTAAAAAATTTCCTAAAAACTTACTCTCAACAGCAAAAGTCTCTGTGATCATTGTCACCATCACCGTCATCATCATTAGCTCTCTCTCTCTCTCTCTCCCTCTCCGGGACTTGAGAATGCGAAGTCAATGGGCGGTGAGCAGACAGACCAACTAGAAAGCAAATAATAGGACGAGGAAAGGACTGTTGAGAGAAAATGAAGGGAAAATTCATGCTCAATCAAAAGTAATCTAATTCAAAACCAGGTTCAATCACCGGTTTGTGAACTTTAGTCGTTCGATGGTGAGGCAGAGAAAAAGGAGGGTTCACATTTCACCGGTGCAAATTCGAGAATGGACCGTGGATGTTGACTTTTGGCAAAACATTTCTGGCGGGTCAATATTGGATACGCCAACGGAACCAAAATGATGTTTCCCATTTCAGAGTGAAATTGTATCATCATAAGTACACGGCCACGTACATACATCCATATGTATGGTCAAGTGATATTAAAATTTCCTACCGATGTGCGAGGGAAGCATGCCGTGTCGTGTGCTATAGTGGACTCTTTTGCCTTTGAGTTTCGCATTTTGTGTCGTGTCCGGTGATGGAACAATGGCAGTCTGACCAACCCTCGGCGTCGATTGCTTGTTCACTCGTAAGAACATCCTATGAGTATCTTGCATCGTCGAATATATTTCATGTGTTTCTTTCTTTACTTTTGTGTTTCTAGAAGATGGAGAAAAGTCTTGCAGAAATGTTTGTATGAACAATGTCTCTCATCGACTCCGATGCAGCAACTATGATGACTTTCTGGGCATAAGGATATATCAAAGGACGAAACAAAAAGCTATTAAGATTTCTGAATTATCTATCTTTAGGTTAAGGCGCGATCCCTATTAAGATTATATTACATAATCAACACAGGTTAGTCTTTCTGCATGCATGCATCACTATGGGGCAGGCGCATCGCAAAGAATCAATTCCCGTGTGACTAAGTACAAGCTCGCTCGGGTTTTGGCTCTCATTTTACTCAATTCATGGGATTACTGTAATCTTTCACGATTGATCCACTTAGATTTAGGTTCGCATCTTATTTGATGTATGGAATAATGTGATGGTATTTCATGGGCAATTCGCTTGGGTTTTGGCTTGCATCAAACCTGTGACTTTGTAGAAGACAAGTGACTCCTTCACCACTATGTCAACGATCTTAACGGTGAGCCTGTGTTTGCTTTTTCTTCTTTCTTTCTTTTGTTAATTGTGTATTGGGTATCTCATAGTAACGTGTGGCTATACCAATCACAAACTGATTAGAGGAAATTTCCTCCGATGGAGGGACATTAGCCAATTTTCAAATGTTTAGGAAATTACACTATCTAGATGTGGTTGTCACCAGTGGATATCCCCCTTCTCTTGGAGGAAGGACGAAGTCATTTCTTATATAAAGAAAGATGTGGACTGGAGAGTTGGGATTGAGGTCAATATGCTTAACACATCGTAGTTGGACAGCAACTCGAAGGGAGGAGGAAAAGTCTCTTAGGTGTCGGCATCACACATATAGCATGTGTGCCGTGAGTGAGAGGTCAATCACTCTCAGCTCTTCTTTCGAAATTCTCGAACATGATGAAGAGCTCTTATCGGCTTGAGGCATCTTTTCAAGCTGAGTAGAAATTTCATAAGAGAAGAAAGATCTCCGCGTAGAAAAGAAAGGAGAAATCGTTTTGATTCGAGGCGGATCCCTTTTTTGTTTGCCTGGCTCTTGGTTTAAGTTTAAGTCTCTTAGTCATTCATGAAAATGAAATCCTCCCACTTACCATGGGATTCGTTTCCCACCAACCAAAAAGCATACGAACATGCAATTATCACCCACTAAAGCTCCTCGAATTTGACTAATAAACTCGTGATTTGATCAATCCAGCCAGTGCATCACGGCGGCCCAGTGAAACTTCTTAGCTCCCTCTTGGAAAGGTCATGGCCTCCAATTTCTTAAGGTCAGTCACGACAGGCCTCGTTTGAAATGGAGATAACAATGAGATTCCATTCAAATGTTTTTAGTCGTCAATGGGGTTGTAGGCCATAAGTTTCGAGAAGGCATATAACCAGACAAGAGAGATATGGTTAGCTAGAAATTCAAACGACGGCGAGAGAAAACCTGCGATTTCCCATCTTAAATCATTAGTGTTTATGTATCAAAGGCGTGCTCGCACATGCGCGTCTCGCGTTGTGTGTTGAATGACTTATAGAGAGCATATGTCCAGGAACACGATAAAAAATAATGTCATAATCTGCACTACAATCATATGGACTTGACACAATATATGTTGAATGACTAAAGCTATAAAAGTCGTCGGTACAGAATTATCTAGAGATTCTGGAGATTCTCCTTTATTTTCTCCCACCGGCACGGAGCATGTGACTTTACTTCTTTTGTTATTTTTCTCGAAAGGAGGAGCTAAATCATGCAAAAGAGCCGCTATGCCTTGTGCACACATGCATCCTCACGACTCGAATTTCGTAGAAGAACAATCAATCAATAATAATGCTGAGCTCTTATACCAATTTGTAACACGAACGGAGAATTGGGGACAACGAAATGGTTTGAGTAATAAGTAAAATTTGAACGCAACGAATTTACACGATTCGACTATGTGCCTATCTTGGGGGGAAGGGAGATCGACGAGATGGGTTTACTATAAACGTAAAAAATGATAGGGTCCAGCTAGGCTAACCACACTGTTACACCACATTTGTAACGGTGCTTTAATAGCCACAAATCTTACATTATGTTAGTTGGACTCAGCTGGGCAACCGGAGTACAAAATTTTCAAAATTAATTGTAAAAAATGGCCCTTATGATTCAAAATTACAAAAGCTAAACCCTTTAAAAGAATAATGAAAATCAGAACCGTACCAATTAGCACAATGCTATGCACCTATAGGGAACAAAAGTTACCGTAAAATTCTGTCTTTCATATTTATTTTAAGTTTCATGCTTTGTACCAAGATTTATTAGTAATATGTCACGCACGATATCCAAAAGAGAAACGGAAATTTTAATTTGATTCAAGAACTAAAAGTTATATGATTGTACTGATAGCTATGTGACACACTAAAGCGAGACAAAATATACAGTGATGGTGCACTTCACAATGGCAAATGAAAAGTCATAGACCAAAGGACGAGATAAAATGTTTTGTCAAAGTTAATTCTAAGGTGAAATGTGAGAAAATTGTGTCATGCCCCGCACCCTAATCCCCAAGATTCGGGCGCGCAACACCCCTCTTACATAAGTTATGTAATTGCCAGGAGGCGTCGACGACCCATTGCGTTAACTAACGAGTAAGCATATGCGGAAGCAAATTCTAATATCACCCAACTAAACAGCACAATAAGGATATCATAGGAAACACATTCACCAAAAGCATGCTTCATAAATATATGCATCAAGACGATTGGATGTTAGCAAAATACAAACCCATAACTACGGGCTTTTATCTGATTCGAACAAAAGGGGTCGAGGTTAGACCTATCTCCTCTATCTATGAGGGCCTTCTCAAAAAGACACTACTCCCTCATACTCAGATATGATATGGCTTCTCTATGGGGTCGTAGTTCGGGTCTGACACCTGTTCATTGATGAGATCGTCAGGGACATTTGACCCTGAAGCATCTTGCAAAATTGAGCTAGGCGCACCCGGCGGTCTGTCAAAGCCTTGGAGAGGTCCAAAATGCGCCTCCCTAAACCACATATACCACGATTTTAAGCGATGAGAAACTAAGTTAGGAAGCTCCTCGTCAACCCAAATGGTGGCGTGTACTCCTCGTATGTCGTGTCCGTCTCCGGTGCAACGTACTCAATTATCTCAACGTCTTGGTCCACCGAGACCCCTAAAATGTACTATCCGTGTATTTATACTAATGGCCTAAAAAGATGTGAACAACGACAAATGAGAAAATCTCAATAAGCAGAAACATTAAACCTCGAGTAAGATGAAACCTTGCTTTGGAAAGATGAAGAGCAACTCATCAACTTCGCATGCCACAAAACCATCAATTAAACACTCATACTTCTTATTGTCAAACGGTACATCAAATTCACATAACTATTCACATGTGAAGTCTTACTTTCAATCGACATGTGATAATCATGCATATTAGTGAAGAACATGTCATACCACATAATTCATGCATAATGCATCCACACGTGTTCCGATTATTACGATCGCTTTTGGCCACGACCAACTCTAGTTTTCTTGTTGACTTTGTTACGGTCATCATATTATCGTGTTGCATGGGATATTGATTTTCTTATAAAGTAGGTAAAGAAGCATGTTAGAATACAAAAGGGAAAAGTGTCATAAAAGTTCTAAACCTATTATATTTGTGCAAATTTAGTTTTAAATTTAGTTTTGGTGCCAATTTAGTTTTAAACCTTTTATTTTTGTGCCAATTCTATTATTTCGGCTAATTTTGGTCGGATATTGCTGATGTGAATGCCGGTTGGTCTACGTGACACTGCCAGCGATGACGTAGATAACTTTTAATAATATTTTAATATTTTCAATTTTTAAAATTTTCTTTTTTTCTTCTCTTTCTCTTTCTTCTTCCTCTATCCAGCGCCGGCCATTGGGGGAGGCTTGACCTCGCCTTATCCGGCGAGGTCATGTCTCGTCCAGCCTCTGGCGAGGCTCAAGCCCTTAGCAAAGGCTGTAAGGTTGAGGCCTTTGACCTTGCCAGCCTAGCGCGAGACTCGACTGCATTGGCGCTAGCCACAGATAAGGCTCGGCCTCGCCAAATCCAATGAGGTCATGCCTCAACCAGCTGTGAGGCTCACCTTTGTTGTCGCTGGCGATGTGACCCTTGCCAGTGGCCAGTGGGGCTCGCCAACCTTGGCCTCCAACCGGTTGTTGAACTAGTGATGGTTGGAGGAAGAACAAAGAGAAAAAAAAAACGAAAAGAAAAAAAGAAAAAGAAAATATTTTTTTCAAAAAATATTAAAATATTATTAAAAGTTATCCTCGTCATCGCCGCAGGTGGCATGTAGGCCGCCGGTGTCTACGTTAGCAATATTTAGTCAAAATTAGCTCGAAGGACTAAATTGGCACAAATACAAAATTTTTAAAACTACATGGGCACCAAAACAAAGTTTAAAACTAAATTGGTGATAATACAATAAGTTTAGAACTTTTCTGATATTTTTTCCAAATACAAAATTATCTGGACCCAGCTTTCCAAAAGTCTCTCAACACAAACGCACGAAAATTGGAACAGTGTTTGAACGATGGCATAAGTTTATGTAAGGACAATGAAGCAACGTGTCTCGTAAATGAACACACCATTAGATTGGACAAAAGAGTTAATTTCCAAGGGTCGTGTTTGTCTGTAAAGTTAACATTTATTAAGAAATTTCGATTGTTTAATCACAACTTTTTGTCATTTTCGAATTTTCGCAAGAAAAAGAAAAAAGAAAAGGCTTTTAGAGACAAGTCAAGCCCATACATGATACATCCAAGCGCCCAGTCAAGATTAATCAAGCCTGTCCAATGCACAATGCCACTTGCGAGCCCATGACTTCAAACAATGCTTACTTAGGTGTTATCGTATTTAAACCAAATAGTTTCCTTCTATTTTTCTTATGTGGTGCTCTTTTTCCACATTACAAACTCTCTAACAATTGTCTTAGTCTTTGTTAAATATGTCTTGAATTTTATGTACTTGGTCCGGTTTATGACCCGACCCGACATATTTTTGTGCGACCCGAAAGTGGAAAGGAAATTGAGGTTTGGTTTGTGACGCGAAGGGTTGGGCCGATAGGCTTTCTCATTGTTATATAGAGAGTTTTGTTAGCTGCGAGCTTTTCGTCGTTTTTCGACTTCTGAAAATTGTACTCTCTTCGATTATAGTGGAATTTGTCTTGCCTCGCCCGTGGATGTAGATCATCTTGTAATCGAACCACATAAATCCCTGTGTTCTGTTTTCTACTTTTCCGCATCTATTTCCAACAGTCTTTAACTCGATGTCCTTGATATGCGATCACTTTAGTTTAGTAAATAGGAAATTCTTGCCCACACCCAAATTTTATAGATCAAGTGCAATTATATCAGTTTGATTTGTGTTGGACTCACATGCTCAGTAGAAGTAATAGACTTGAGATTCGGGCAAAATTTTTCCAATAAAATGAGTCTAACTAATATCATTTTCCGGTTTAATAACTTAATAAGAACGGTATCTCAATATCGCTCCAAGCAAGTGTTTGGGCACACTCGAAATATAGCTTCTTTGTCTCGAGATTTATCGCAACACGACCATAGAATTAGGGATGGACACGGAGTGTGACGAGGCGGGGACCATGTTGCCCATCCTTGCTTCATGCATGCGGAACTATCAAATCGATTTTATTAAATGAAATGTCCTTCTCATTAAGTCCATTGGTCTTTCTTAATCCGGCAAATTCTGACTCCACAAAGTCAACTTAATCGAGTCATTAAGTTGACTTTCAGGCACAGTACCTGTCTAGAAATGGACAGAGTGTCCATATTACGACCGAGTAAAATCTTGAAGATTATTTATTGAAAAGTCAGACATTCTTGTACGGATATATGACTTCAGAATCATCCATTGACAGAGGAGAACTGGTCAAAGTTCAAGAAAAGAACAAGGCAAGACGTGGGTTGTACGTAATCGACGAATTCCTTATTAGGTTGATAGTCAAAGACCCAGTTTCGTTCAACAACTCATTGCGTGGAATGCAGCGGAACAAGGAAGGATATAACATCATGCTTTGTCCTCAAAATATTGCCCTGCTGTGTAATCTCTTTCGTTATCGATGGTAGATCCGAAAAATTTGAAATAATGTCAAATGTGCATTGGGAGTGTGCAATAGAACCCAATATTTTTACGCAGTAAGATCACCAACGAAGAGTCTTAAATTCGAGTCCGCTAACATATCTAGTTGGCCTACTCTCCCAATGAATTATGAGACAATTATGATATATTTTAATTACTCTACATTCATCAATTTTTCAAATTAGAACTTTTCCAATACAATTCACACTTACATCTTAATAATGTTTTAAGATCGGTATACAAAAGTACCATGCAACTCAAGAGATGTTACAAAATGTCATTAGCTATGTGAATAAATGGGACATGTCAAATGAGGATCGGATAACAAATTGACAAACACGTCACTAACCAACGTTGATTTCGACATGACCCAAAACCTTGATTATATCAAGTAGGCGATTGTACAAAAATTGCACCATCCTCCATTGATATAACTACTTGTAGAACGGTTAGTCTTGTGGCACCCAAAGAGGCTGACAAGTCATTATCAAAACCTTTTGATCGAGAAATATTTTCGTGGAACGTAGCATGGATGGGTAGTACTTGAGAAACATGAAGGGCCTTTTCAGGCATGCAATTTGATTCTGTCCCCAGGCCTTTTCGGGAAATCACCTGTTCTCGATGCCCAGATTGAGCCCCCTCAACCAAATTGAATGTACAATCACTTGAAACACATCGTACGTTCTCGGATGCACGTTTCCTAGGAAACGCATCTGCACTGGCATCACTTCCTCAAACCCGGTATATCATCCGCTGCAACCCCCGACCGAGAACTCGCCCCAGTCCAGTGCGTTGCTGAAAGGAAGTACGTAGAGCTTGGACATCATTAACGGGATGCACCCCGCATATATGCCTCGGCATTCCTTGGGCTCTCCACCTCGTGGCTGCTCTGGGCATATGCAGTACTTGCTTGTCCTTATCGTCCCGCGGTAAGAGATCCCCCTGGGGATCCCCTCGTAGACCCTGACGTCGCTGTCCTTTTACTTCCAGTGCCGCAGTAGGACTGGCCAGACGCGGCCGTACGCCGGGCTGGCAAAGAAAGCCAGCAAGGTGCGGTCCGATGTCCCGGGCTTGGAGGTTGATTTTGGGGAACGAGGCGTCTTTCTTAGGGTTGAAGTGCTCGAATGTGTTAGCATTGCGTTTGACTCTAATGCCCTTGGACCCTGTAACAAAACCAGAATTAAGTATAAATATAAAAGATTATGAGTTAGTTAAACGATCTTAATCAGTGTAATTTTTGTGCATATACTCTACTTATTTCTCTCACTAAAAGTTTTGTCACCCATGATCTATGTTTAGCTTATAATCATGTTGAAACAATGTGATAATCTGATTCATTCTCAGAGTCACCCAGTTTTAGATAGAAAGGCTTTACATATTATTTAGATTAGCAGAAATAATTAACGGTTCTACTTAGCATGATGCCCGAGTGTAAAGGGATGATTACTAAACAATTTTTTAACTTATTGCACTTGTGCCAATTCAGTTCCAAACATTTCACTTTAGCTAATTTGGTTATAAACTTTTAGACAATTTGCTAATGTAGTCCTTCCAGCAGAAATTGATTGAAACCCTTGACGTTTATGCCAACTATTCTACGTGGCACAGTCGGCCGCTAATGTGAACAATCTTTATAATTTTTAAATAATTTTTCTGAATTTTTTTCCTTTTTTATTTTCCCCTTTTCTTTTTTCCTTTTTTTCTTTTTCTGAACTCATGTCTGCATATATATATTTGTGCAATTAAGCATGGTTGAATGAAATCGATATTAGATATGCTAGCGAAAATAAAAGGGACATTTACCATTTCGAAATGAAATCAAGTTATCATAGGTATACGGCTATACCTATGTGTATCAATGAATTTTATCCTCTGACTAGTTTTATTTGTGCAATTTGATCCTCAAGCTTTCTATTTGTGCAATTAAGTGCAATTAAAGGAAAAGGTGACGTATGGCCGCTTATTCTTTTTACGCATCGCGCATGTAATACCTACTCGCCTCGCCGCCCTACTGAGAGAACGAACGGCCTTTGCTGAGGTAACCATGAGGGTATGCATAGTAGATTCTCTCCCATGTACATTTTGATGGAATTCGACATAATTGCACAAACCAATCTAAAGAGTTTCATCGTACTAAAAAGATATGGATGATTAGATTCGAACGAAAAGAATGCAGGAGGACCAAATCCCATCCTCGTGTGGTGTATACATGTTACTATGTTAACATTATTATGCCTATGTTACTATGTTAACATTATTATGCCTGATTTATTTCACGGAAAATCTGACATTTCTCGAAAATGTGTTCCAAGAAATCATTTTCCAGAAAAACAATAGTATCTTCCGGTGTTTGAACCTGGTTTGAGCCCAACTATTTGCTCATTTTTTCGGTTCTAGCTCACTCGTCCTTGTTCATTATCTTTCATCTATTATTTCCCCTACTTCGTCGTTCACAGCAAGAATCATCTCTTAGTTTTAGGTAACAACTCAGCTATGGCAAGCCACACAAACTCAGTTTGACGCTAGAAATCATGGAAAGCCACACTTCTCTAGAATTCTAGATGACTGATCAACCTTGACTGCGGAAATTTCTCGCCGCCTTTTCTCTGTTTTGTGATTGTTGACAGGCTTGCTATGGAGTGCGTGGCTGCATGTTTCAAGTGGTATCCATGGAGGTAAAGGGCTGGGTTTCAGGTGGTGGTGGTAGAGGTATGCGACCTTTGATAACGAGGTTGGTGGCGGCGGCTTTGGGTTGTGAACGGTGGTCACTGGTGGCTGTTTTGCGGCTGTTGGACTGTAGCAAAGAAAATGGTGGCAGCGCGGTGGCAGCAGCGGCTGTGAATATCGAGAATCCAGCGGTGGCGTCGAATCAGTCCTCTTTTGCAGTCGATCGTGGTGGTGGGGAGATACAACGAGGATGGTGGTGGTGGTGGTGCGACGTGGGACGAATGGTGGTGCATGTTTGCAAAGCTAAGAAGACGGGTGGTAGTGCGTGTTTGATCCTTTTATTTCTTATTTTCGCTAGATTGGGCGAGCTTCAAGCCTCGCCGGCCTGTGGCGAGGCTCGTCCCTCACCTATGGCCGGTCACCGGCCATTACCCGGCCTAAGAAGAAGATAAAAGAAAACGAACGGAAAAGTAAATAATTAAAAAGGAAAGCAAAGAAAAGAAAAGAATAAAAATAAAAATAAAAATAAAAATAATTAAAAATTTTGATAATTTTTCCTAAGAAAATCAAATCTAATTTTCCATACCAAACGGCGGAAAATATTTTTCAGATCAATTTCAGGTTTCAGCTAAACACTCGAAAATATTGTCATTTTCCTGAAAAATACTTTCCAGAAATGCTACATTTTTTGCAAAATAAATGGAGATTTAGCGATAACTCATTAGTTTTCACGTCAAGATACACTTCACATTATATTTGGTACCTCGTCGTTAATCTGCATATAAAAAAACATTGGTCATGATTTCAGTACTCTTTAGTCTTGGAGACTCCAGCAAAGTCAAAATCAGAGGACTAGCCTTGGTCATAGCTCGACCACACAGTTCAATTTCGATCAAAACAGGCAATTAGATTTTTATTCATTTTCCAAAATTGCTCACGTAAAAAAAAACTCATCACATCGATGCTGTACTCTTATATCAGTCATCATTTCATCGTCGATCCTAAAAGGGCCAACACCCGGGTCCGAGGCATGGATCCCCGACGTAGACTATTTCACGTTGCGGGCACGGACATATGACGGGCGGCACCTCCTTCTCTTCCTTCTCTTCTTTAATCTTGTCCTCGCTCACTGAGACTATCTCCGCGAACCCGACTTTCTTCCTAAGCTTAGTGGTGAGGTCCACCGCGTCGACATCTCCGGTCACCTCAATCTGGTCCTTGCCATCCACCAGTTGCACGGATTGAACCCCTGGGGTGAAAACCAACACGGATTGATTTTGAAATGAAAAGAGATTCTTTTTTTTTTTCACATCTCGCAACACCTAAAATAATTTATAGAAGATGCACCTAAATGGTCATCGAGATACAGAAGAAGCATCTAGCAATCACCTCGAAAGCCAGCTATAAGTTTCAAAGCTTTAGATCGACGGTCTTTTGGGCAAAAACAAAAGAAACTCGAGGTGTGGCCGTTCATAGACACCTTGATCACGAGCTTCTGCTGAAAAAAACAGATCAAGAAGGTGAATTAGCATGCGACATGAGGTGAATCAATTCGTGATTTTCTCATGATGTTACCTTCATGGTGCTGGCTTCGAATAGGAATTTGGAGAAATTTAAAATTCTTCGATTTGTTCGAAAAAATTTCGAGAATATATTGGAGGAGGGCAGAAGATGAACCGATGTACCGCCCTCTATTTATAGCACGATCTCATTCGAAGGAGGCTGGGCACATAGTATGGTCAGAAGTCAAACATTTTCTAACAGTAGGTCTTCGAATTTTTGGCTTTATTACTGTTATTTTCTTTAAATCTGTCCCCACCATTTATACGCCTTACTGCTCGGTGACATATGCTTTAGGGATTATTATTATTATTATTATTATTATTATTATTATTATTATTATTATTGTGAGTATGCATCACGGTAGATAAAACTTATATTCACACATGGAGTTAACCAAATAAATGACTACGTGTAAAAATTCATGCATACATATTCAATATTTGGACCCAATAAAATTTGTTGAAATTCGACAAATTAAAAATAACTTCTCTCCTAGAAAGGCTTCCCCAAATTGACTCTTAACAACCAAAGTCTTCAATTATCGTCGTGATCTAAAATTTCTACGCGTCATTGAATGGAAAGTGAAAGTGTTCTGTGGAAGAAGAAGCCTCGAGTGAAACTTCTGTGATCAATCCTGGAATTTAGGGTTAATCGGGGAGAGTTACGTATTGTCCCCTAAGTATTTGGGATTGTTGCAAATTACCCCCCGACGTTTCAATTTTGCAGTTTGTCCCCTGAAATTTAGAAATCGGTTGCAATATGTCCCTTGGCGTGACTTGGACCGAAGTGTTCTTGGGGCTCGGACCACGTGATGGCACATGACTGATACTGAGGGAAAATTCGTCATATGCATATATACATAAAAACGTAGCGGAAGAATAATTCAACAATATACTACTTGTGAGAGCACGCTTCAAAAGTTCCGAAGAGAATTTGATCGAAATCATCTCCAATTACATCTATCAATATATAGTTTCGAAATATACTTTTGAGTATTCCCTATATTTTTTCCCTTCACGTGCGTAGATTGGCATATGACCGAGTTTCCATTCATTCGTGCAGTCACCTGATCAAGCATGCGATAAAATTTGGGTTGGAGTCAACGTTAGGGGGCACATTGCTACTGATTTAAAAAAATTGGGGGGCAAATTGTAAAAACCGAAACGTCAAGGGGGCAATTTGCCACAATCCCAAAAAACTTTGGTGGCAAAATGAAACTCTCCCGGTTGAGCGTCACCGTCACCGTCACCGTCACCGTCACCGTCACCATTCCCCTGTCTCGTCCCTATCAGTGACTTGAGAATGTGAAATTAACGGGTTGAGTGGACGACCTACGGGAAGGTATGATAGGACAAAGCAAGGATCGTCAACAGAAAATCAACGGAAAATTCGTGCTCAATCAAAAGTAATCTTAATTAAACTTACGGCTATATATCTACACACACATATAATATATATAGTCACGGATTTGACGCCTAGGTTTGTTTTATTTATGCAATTTGATGCTCTAGCTTTCTTTTCTCGCGCAATTAAATATGTTTACATGGAATAGTGATGTGACGGCTGCCTACTTGTTGGCCAAGTTAGTCGATTGCGAAATTTCGCTTATTTATTTTGTATGGTCATTGTTTGTGTTTCTAGCGGATGGAGAAAATTCTTGCAGAAATGGTTGCATGAATTATGTCTCTAATTGACGTCAATCCAAATCGCCAAATCTCGGAAGGAGATATAGCGACGCTCGTTTCTTTCTTGGTTGAAGCTACCTAAAGGAATCGTTACATATTTGAAATTTTCTGGCCAAAGCGTGTGGAGAGGGACGATGGGCGAGGTTTAATCTTGTACTAACGATACATCGCATTGTGTTTCGTGCAACTGGTGAGACATGGTGGACAGAGTCAATACGGTAGAAATGTACATTTTGCCGTGCATCGTGCATCGTGGGGGCTGCTTCTACAATTATATCGCTCTTGAAAATTACAAAGGCAAGCCTTTTGCAGCAACTGTCATGAGTCTCGTGGTACAAGGATAGATCAAAGGACGAAAGAAAAAGCTACTGAGATGTCCCAAGTATCTGTCTTTAGGTTATGGTGCGATCACTATTCAGATTATATCACATAATCATCACAGGTCTGTCTTTCTGCATGCATGCATCGTTATTGAGTTGGCTGTTTATCTGGCACAAATAAACCCTAAAGAAATCTCTCTCTCTGAGCGCGCGCACGCAGCCTTCAATTGATGCTGATGCCCGGCATTGATGACCACAAATCGACCTTCTCTATGATCGCTAGACGCCCACGACCTCATATCAATCTTGATTCGAGGTCGCGGTGGCTCGGATGCAGCATGAGATGGAGATGGTTGAATCTGGGGTTGATGTTTTATTCAGCAACTAGACCCGCGAACGATGATGGCAAAGGCTGCAACAGAGCCGAGTGTTGGAGGAGACGGCATGGACGTGACAGCCAGGGTGGTGGAATGCGGTGATGGTTGAAGAACATAGGTTCAGCACAAGGGAGGGGAAGAGGGGCGGCTAGTTTTTTTCTTTTAAACAATTGAAAATGCAGGGGCTAATCAGCGCTAACTACCCTCTCTAAACGATATTACAAGAGTCTCACACCCGCAATAGAATGGTTGATATGAGTCACAATTATTCCGAACCACTCATAACCCAAAAGACTAAGGTCAGCGAGTCCATCGTTGCAGCCCAACTGAGATACTGACAATAAGAAAGTCTTTCCGCATGAAGTGTGTTGCAACTAGGTAACGCAACTCCAATCGTTCAGATATTCACTCACAACATGATTTGAACTTGTGACCTCGTGGAAGACAGGTAGGTATTTTTATCACTACACCAATCACAAATAGACTGACAGAATTTTCTCCAATGGAGGACATTCCCAATATTTAATTGTTTAAAAAATTGAGAGTATCTATATTGCTTAGCTCTTGGTTGAAGTTGAATTCTCTTAGTCATGAAAATGAAATCCTCCCACATGCCATGGGATTCGTTTCACACTTGGCAAAAGCATACAATTTATTAACTATCACCAACTAAAGCTCCCAGAATTGACTGTTAAACCCGGGATTTGATCAATACAGCCAATGCATGGGCCAGTGAAATTTCTTAGCTCCGTCTTGGAAAGGGTCGTGGCCTTCCATTTCTTATAGGGCCAGTCAGCACAGACTTCTTGGGAAATGGACAGATCAATGAGCTTCCAATCACATGTCTTTTTTTTTTTTTGTAAGGAACTTCCAATCATATGTCGTAGCCCGCAAATTTCGAAAAAGGCATAACAAGACAAGAGAGGGATGGTTGCAAATACATTGTTAATCGATTAGTCGTCTCCCGTGGTAAATACTTCAAAACACAAACCCCCACATGACTTTTGGAGGAGAAAATTTACATTAGTGAAATAAAACAAGACTTGCTTAGCCGTCTCGTTGTTGACTTTGAGATATTGTTTTTTTTGTAGCAGATAAAGAAGCAAGTTAAAATACGAAAATTTCCGGACCCAACTTTCCAAAGTTAACTGTACATTTGCAAATACATATCATACTAGACCGCTTACAAACATCACACCTACATCTACTCTTCCACGGGAGTACCAAGACTAAATGATATATCTTACTCCTATTATTCGTGGTTGTTGTAAGAAAAGTAGCACTGAGAAACAGAATATGTTCGGTTAAGGGATGCCCGCACCCACTTTCCTAAGGCGATAATGCCCCCGGGATACGACTTAACTTCTCGAACCCTCTCGACATGGATACGCAAAAATTGGAATGATATTCCAAATGAAAGGATATTTTTGGGTACTAAGAACGGCAAAGACATGCGTAATGTAAACAAACACAACCATCGAATTGGATACAACAGTTAATTTCTAATAGGCACGTTTGTCTAAAAAAATTGATCAGTTACTAGAAAGAAATTTCGGAATTGTTCATCGATATCTTAATAAGAACGGTGTTTTAATATCGCTCCAAGCAAGCGTACTTGCAATGTAGATTCCTTGTCTGAAGACTTGGCACGAAGCTCCCTCGAATAACTGCAGCGGAATTTGGGATGGCCACGGGTGCGACGGGGCAGAGGAACGTGTTGCTCAGCCTTGCTTCATGGGAGGGGAAACTGTTATGCCGACAGGTCCTTTCCATAAAGACTTTTATGTCAATTTGTCCTTGATCTGGCAAATTCTGGCTCCACAGGTCAACTTGACTGAGTCATAAGTAAGACCAAGGTGATTAATCAATGTTGACATTATTGTGGCGTGATACTGGCCTAGAAAAGGACAGGTGCGCGTGTTTGTACTAATTTTTTTGGCCTAGTAAACGATATCGCTACCAAAAAAAAATTTCTTGAAAAGAAATAGGTGAATCAAACATTCTCGCGCGGATTGATATCTTGAGAATCATATTATAATATTCTTCTCAAGGAAAGATGGAAACTAAAATGAATTGAGAATCTTGAAGAAATCAACCAGAAGTCGGTTGTACGTATCTATGAATTCCATAGGAGGTTGGATAGTCAATTACTCAGTTTTGTTGTGAAAAGCTTAAGCATGGAAATCAGCTTCGGGAAAAAGCCATAAAAAAACTCCAAATTATACCCATTGTAATAAATTTATCCTAAATTTTTTATTTTAATGTAAAAAATTTTAAATTTTTTTAATAATTCTCCCCCTCTAGAATGCTAGAAAGAGCTTTTTTCCTGTCTAAAATTTAGATCGTACAATAACAATGAATTTGTTGATAGAGGTTATCTTCGCTTATGCATTTTCAAGTTCATTTACATTCATATGTGGTTTATGAAAATATTTTGCTTTATTAGTATTATTCACCATAACAAAATCCCAAGATTTCATATTCTATTATATCCTATCCAGTCCTATCCTAACTAAAAATTCAGACGACTAAATGCAACCTTACATTGTCGTCCTTTTCCTTCTAGTGCCATAGTGGGACCGGCCTGAGGCGATTTTGCGCCGGGTGTGTAAATACTCTACTTATGACACTCACTAAAAGGTTACGTTCACTGTGATTTATTTTTAGCTTATAATTTCGTCAAAGCAATGTCATGTTCTGATTCATTCTCAAACTCACTTGGTATTTGATAGAAGTGCTTTGCATTTCTTTTAGAATAGCTGAAATGATTAATGGTTCTTGTGTAATACGTACCCAGTCACGGGAAGAGAGCATGAAAGGGTCAGTCCCAAGGCTCCTATTCCGGTCTGGATACTTGTGGGTGATGGTGTGGACATAATGGCCCAGGAACGCATTGCAGCATAAGGCGGCCTTGTCGCGGGCGACTGGGTCGAGAGGTACTCAAGGATCATCACGACGCCGAGTGGGAGGAAGTAAGCATGAGCTCGATAGGGATAGCGGGTGCAGACACGATGGTTGAGCTCGATCGAGTTGAGGAAGAAGCCCTGCGTTGAGTAGATTAGATGTCTTTGCAAACTAAAAGAAGTCGAAGATAGAGAGATTTGAAGGGAATTTGTTATATTTCTTCAACTTGAATTTCATACATGTATACTGTTATGTATATATAGTACAAAATATGGATAATAAAAAGGAAAAAATATATTCTAAGGAATCAACTCTAATTTAGATTGATTCATTCTAATCCCCCATTGATTTAGTGTATCAATCACAATCCGAATTGATTTATGCATCTTGAGCACATCTTCTAAGAATCTCGAGCATATCTTCCAACACTCCTCCTCAAGCTAGAGGCTTATAAATGTCCAAAACATCTAGCTTGCTAAATAGATATGCGTGTTGTCTTTGACATAGAGGTTTCATGAAGACATTCGCAAGCTGTTCTATGGTTGTGATTCCTCTTGTCTCAACTATTCTTTCTTGGATCTTGTCTCGAGTGAAGTGACAATCCACTTCTATATGCTTCGTTCTTTCATGTACTATAGGATTCGCCACAAGTTTGAGAGCCGCATCATTATCACAAAATAGTTTGGTTGGCCTTTTTATTTGTATCCCCAGGTCTTGAAGTAAGCCTCGTATCCATACTATCTCACAGGTGGTTTTTTCCATGGCTCGATATTCCGCTTTAGCTTATGATAATGAGACAGTCGATTGTTTCTTCATTCTCCACGAAAGCAAAGATTCTCCCAATTTAATACAATAACCAGTGATTGATCTGTGGCTCATAGGACAAGTCACATAATCCGTATCACAATAGGCCGTCATTTCCATGTTACATCTTCAAGAAAAAAATATCCCAAGTCCTGGGCATTTCTTCAAATACTTTACGACCTTTAGAGTAGCGTTCATATGGGACTATTTGGGATTATGCATGAATTGACTAAGTGTTTGTACCGCATAACATATATCCGGTTTGGTTATAGTCAAATATATATAAGCTTTCCAATGAGTTTCTAGTAACTCGATGGGTCTTTACGTATAGGAACATCATCTGGGGATGCTCCCGCGTCATAATCAACCGTAATTAATTTGACATTTTGCTTGATGGGAATAACAGCCGATTTACACCCTGACAGACCTGCTTCTGATATAATTTTCAGCACAAATTTTCACTGGCTAAAAGAAATCCCTTGGTTTGATCTAGCAATTTCAATTCCAAGAAAATATTTGGGTGATACCAAATCTTTAATGTGAAATGTAGAATGCAAAAGACCCTTAAGTCTTTTGATAGCAGCCTCATCATTTCACATAATGAGTATGTTATCGACATATATCATCAAATAGATAGATGACATATCTTTGGTCCATATGAATAAGGAATAGTCATGTTTGGATTGTTTGAAGCTTGCAGCTGTGAGTGCGTTGGCAAATTTGGCATACCACTATCTGGAAGCTTGTTTGAGGCCGTAAAGGGATTTGCAGAGACAACATACTTTAGACTCCCCCTGTCTTCATAAACCCTGAGGAACATCCATGTAAATTTCCTCTTCTAAATCACCATGAAGGAAGGCATTATGTACATCCATTCGATAAGGAGGAACGAACCGTGACATCTTTGGCTACTAGGGAGAAGGTTTCGTGATAATCAAAACCTTCTCGTTGTGTAAAACCTTTAGCTACCAATCGAGCCTTGTATCGTTCAATAGAGCCATTTGTTCTATAATTAATCTTGTAAACCCATTTGCAGCCAATCGGCTTGTGATTAGGAGGTAGTGTCACAATCTCCCAAGTTTGATTTTCAATTAACGCCTATAATTCTACTTCTATCACCTTTTGCCAATGTGGATTAGTGACTGCCTCATCCTAGCAAGATGGTTCTCGTTCTTCTGATATACAACTAATGCAACACATATGTTCTGAGAAAAGCCGATGAAAAGAGATGTAGGACGAGATTGGGTAATGAGTACCCGGTGAATTTAAGGCAGTACAGACATAATCTTTAGTCCACGTGGGTGGATGGGTGGTACGGCCTAAGCGTCGTGGTGGATCATGCTTGGTTATAGGAGATGATGGCTCATCAGCAATAGTTTATGATGGGACAGGATTAGAATCTTCTTCGGTTGTTGTGACAGGATATTCAATTGTTTCATTCACGATCAAAACAGGAGTGGAGATCTCATTAGATATTGGAGACGATGCTGATGATGTTGGATGTCTTGAAGGTGCAGCCAATATATATGGATGATCTTGAGAGAATTCTTCTTCAGATAAAGATCGACGAGAATCAATCAATTTTTAAGGATCTTTATTGGAGGACATCTCATCATGAAATGGAAATATGTCTTCATGAAAAATAACATCTCTGCTTACGAAATAATCACCCGAAGAAGGTCCAAAAACACGATACCCCTTTTGCAAACTTGGATATTCGATAAGTATACAACGACGGGCGCGAGGACCCATTTTATCTCAAGGGCCCATTGTGGTGACGTAACAAAAACAGTCGAAGACTTTCAAATGATTAACCTCCGGTTTCTTCCCAAAAAGTAACTCAAAAGGAGTTCGTCCGCCAAGAATCTGAATTAGCAGGCGATTGATTAGGTAAGCTGCTGTGACCACACAATCTCCCGAAAAAGTTTCTAGGATAGAAGCTTGGAATTTAAGGGCACGTGCAACTTCCAAAAGATGACGATGTTTACGTTTCACAACCCCATTTTGTTGTAGGGTGTACATGCATGAACTCTCATGTAGGACTCCATGGGAAGAAAAAAAAGAAGTGCATTCATTGTTGGAGAATTCCCTTCCATTGATAGTACGAATGCATTGAATGGATTTCCCATATTGATTCTTTGATAGAGAGAAGAACATTTTTAATTAGGAAAGTACTTGACTCTTTGATTGCATTAGAAAGACTCATGTAATCGTCTATAATCATAAGATAGAATCGAGAGCCATTATGATGGGGTGTATGGTATGGTCCCTAACCATCAGTATGTATTAGAGAAAAGATACTGCTAGCACGAGTTTTGCTAGATGGAAAGGTATTCTTGATTGTTTTGATAGGGGACAAACGTGACACTAAGGATAAGGAAAAAATGCACTGTGACTTATCCTTTGATTTGAAAGGAATTTTTTATCATTGACAATCGTGTTACATAATGATTGTTTATTCAAAGGAATGCAAGACAAATCGAATTCATTTGGAAAGCTAGTCCAAAAATATAGTCCTTTGAAAATACTATCCAAGCCCATCAGTTTGTCAGTCGAAAGGGCCTAAAAGAAGCAATTATCATAATCAAAATAGACACAACAGGAATTTTCCTTACAAGCCCTAGAGACAAAAATGAGATTAAGCTGAAAATCTGGTACATAGAGGACAATTTGAAGTGTAATGAGAGGACTAAGATTTATAGTACCAGTCATTGTAACATATGTGACATTTACATTTGGCAGTCGCATTGACATGGGAGAACTTAATTGCTTATGAGTATTGGAAAAGAAACTTTTATCACAGATAATATGGTCACTAGCACCTGAATTAATTATCCATGCATTTCTTGAAATGGAATTTATCAGACAATTGGGAAATACCTGAGAAACTTCCCACCTTATTGGAAGTATCCAATTTCTGCAATGCCTTCATAAGCTGCTGATATTGCTCATAATAAATAGGTTGATTAATTTTATCAGCATTCGAACCAGTTGGTCCAGTGACCTAACAAGCTGTTAAGAATTCCTTTTCCTTTTTTCTTTTTTCTTCGAGTTTGCCATTTAATTTCCCGCAATTATCACATGTATGGTGTGGATGTTTGCAATAATTGCAAAACAATTTACCTTTGGTCATCCCTCCACCATTTGAACTAAGCGTGGGTAAAGAAAGACGCAGACCATCCAATCGCTGCATGTGATCTGGCCTGTTCGCTTCGTGACTTTTAAGGGTTCTGGACTCATCATCAAACCCTAGAGCTATTACTCTTTCGCTTTGGCCGTGAGTTTTGCTTGCTGGGTCTCTCTGGATATGCTCTCTCTACTTGTCGCGAGCTGCAAGCGAGATGCTTTCTCCTCCCTTCGTGTAATCCGATGAGGTAAGGCGCTGGCTTTCTTCTTGAATGGCCAGCTGGTAAATTTGCCCGAGTGAGGGCATGAGATTCATGGCCAAAATCTGGGATTGAAACGGAAGGTATGTATTGTTTAAAATGAAGAGAAATTGGGTTACCTTTTCTCTTTCTTTTATAGCCTTGTCCTGTTGCAAGGTCGATTCTGAATCCTCGAGTTTCTGTTCGGCCGCTTCCGATTCATTCCAGAGCGCCGAGAGCTTGTTGAAGTATGTTGTGATAGACATGTTTCCTCACTTCAGTTTGGTAAGTGTTTGGGTAAGCAAAAAAAATTTCGCTCGATCCAATTTCCTATACATTTCCTCTATATTTTCCCACATAATTTTCGAGTCCTCTGTCGGGGGTAATTCGGCCGCAATGTCTGGTGCTATGCAATTACTGATCCATGTTCGGACGAGTTGATTGCATTTTTTCCATTATCGCATCAAACGTTCGTCGGTTCGAACCGGAACAATTTCGTCAAGGAATCCATCTTTATCCTTCGTAATGAGGGCTCACTGGAATTCTTGTGCCCATGTCGAATAGTTTTCGAGTCCTAAAAGTTGATGTGCAATAAGTCAGAGTTCTGGTTCGTCAACGGTGGAGATGTACAACGGGTCACCGGGCTCCGGACGACCACCAGTGGCCACAATTGGAGACGGTAGAAACCCGGGTAAGGATTTGTTCCCAGACCCAAATTCCTCGATTCGGGTATTTGGCCAGCATTGAATCATCTTGGCCAGGTGGTGGGCTTGCCCCGTTTACGGTTGGTGGGCCTCCATCGGGCTGAGCGTTCTTTCTATGGCCCTGATTTCTTGGTCATTGGACATTTTTGGTTGGCCTGTAGAACCATGGATGGTGCTATACCTGGACAGGCAGCCACTAAAAGTTTTGGCCCAAAATGGGTTGGCCCAGATTTGGCTAGGCCTGGAAAGGATGTTGGGCCCAGATGGGCTACTCCCGACTTATGACGCCTTCAGCAGGTATGCTCAAGGTAGGATCTTGAATTTCTGAAACTCCTTGTAAGGTTGACTCCTCTGAAGTACGTTCGTTAGAAGCCGATGGCTAATGTTGGTTCATGGTATCGGTAATGAAAAAATTTTGTGTTTTAACGGCTGATTCAAATACTAATTATCATGCCGGAGTGCTAACCTTGTTTTGCAGGTTAGTGTTTTACTGCAACAACAAGGAAGAAGGAAAATAATTCAGCAAGCAATCTAGAATTTGTGTGGAAGCTAAAGAAGGAATTCGACACGCTCTGATACCATGAAAGAAGTCGAAGATAAAGAGATTTGAAGGGAATTTGTTGTATTTCTTCAACTTGAATTTTTACATGTACACTGTTATGTATATATAGTACAAAATATGGATAATAAAAGGAAAATATATATTCTAAGGAATCAACTCTAATTTAGATTGATTCATTCTAATCCCTGATTGATTTAGTGTATTAATCACAATCCAAATTGGTTTCTGCATCTCGAGCACATCTTTCAAGAATCTCGAGCATATCTTCCAACACAAAATCCATGGTTGAAAATGGGCGGCTCTCCTTCATATACCCACATTTTGAAACATATGTTCCATTAGCAAGTAACTCCTCCGTACGGTTCTAAGGAAAATTATCCAAAAAATTATAAATCTATTATATTTTTGTCAATTTCTTTCTAAACTTTTTAATTGTGCCAATTGAGTCATAAACCTTTTAACATTTTGCCAATTGACATATACGCCGACTGTCCTACGTTACATGGCCGGCCCTGATGTGGATAATTTTTAATAATATTCTAAATATTTTATGATATTTTTTGTTTTTACATTCCTTTTCGTTTTTGGTTTTTAGAGTCAAGGCCGATGAGGGCCGCCAAGCCCTTGCCTAGCCACAGCAAGGGCCGCGAGCCCTCACCTAGTGGCCGATGAGGGTGTCGCGGCCCTCGCCAGCTCTTGGTGAGGGCCTTGACGCCCTCGCCCAGTACCAATGATAGTCACTAGCCCTGACTTCAAAAATCCAAAAAAATAAAGAAAAACGTAAAAAAATTGAAAATATTATAGAAAAATCATTAAAGAATGTCCACGTCAACGTCGGTTGTGTTATGTAGGACAGTCAACGTCCACGTTAAAAAATTTCAAGTCAAAATTGACCGGATGGACTCAATTTATAAAATATGGAAAGATTTATGACTCAATTGGCACAAATAAAATGTTTAAGACTTAATTGGCAAAAGTGAAATAGGTTTATGAATTTTTTGATGCTTTTCTCTATGGTTTTGAAAAATAAAAAATAAAGATAGAAGAACAACATGTTTCATTTTCTCAAACATTTATGCAAATAGGGAAATGTCAGTATAATCGTTAGATTGAAATGTATCATTGGATTCCAAAGTTATGGAATTTAAGCAAATAGATGTCGTCGTCAATATCTTAACCTCTCTTCCAAAAGAAACCATCAATTCATAAGTTCTTGAAAACCACAGTATGACATATCCAAATAGCTAACATCAAGAGCACCAAATATGACTGGGCTTATTCCTCCGTTCGATAACCATGAATATGTTGAGAAGCCTGGGGCTGAACCAAAATCACTTAAAGAAGTGTCACGACCTCCCCGAATCGGTCTTGCCGCCTAGGGTGTTTTGCTAATGGATTACTAAGTTAATCTATCTCGGGTTCTCTTAAGTCCATACCAATTCGCGACTTAGGTTTAAGTTATTAATATACAAATTAATTTCACATAGGAGTCGCCACATATCAATTATTGGTGGGTTGATTAGACACCCAAGTAAAGCGTGGAAGCATTACTTCACTTCTACGAACCAAAGATTCAATGAATACAGAGACTTGATTACACTAATTAACCAACCAGTGCCCTTTCAATACTAAACTTGACCATTTGCTAACTAACTAGTCAAGGCAGCTTATAGAAGATCCTAAAGTTCATCCTAACCATGCTAAAATGGAAAATAACAACCATATATTAAATATGCACAACCAAATAATTATAATAAAAATAAACAATTAGCGACCTAGTATCGTCTCTAGAAAAGAAAAGGTAATCAAAAGCCCTATAGTAAAGCCCTAATTTTTTTTTTTTGGACATAATAGTAAAGCCCTAATGACTTGTTCAATTTTTGGATTCAAATTTTTTAAAGGTGTTTCAATTTTTTTCTATTTTTTAAACTAAATCTAGAATAAAAATAACACTAAAATCTGGTGAAATTAAACAAAAAACTAATGTCCAAACCTTTCCTAAATTTTCTGAATTTTCTGGAATTTTTCTGATTTTTTTACTTTTTATATTTTTATAATTTTTTTAATTAATGCTTTGAGGGAAACTGTTTCTTTTGAGAAGGTACTGTTCTCATGGGAAAGAAGCTTGTTTGTTATTCAAAATGCTTTTAATTGATAATAGGAAAGATGGTTAGTTTCTTCTATGTTTTTTCTGTGGCTTTTATTTTGCATGTTGTTTTCCATTTAGTTGTTTATTGAGTGCAGAGATATTTTTTAATAAGCTTTTCTCCTTGAATATTTCTCTGTATCATCTGGAAGTTGGATCAAAATTGTTTTTTGGTGTCTGTAATTGATACAGTATTTGTCTGAATTACTTTTTCAACCAATTGACATATCGTTATGGGTAAGAAACCAAGGTGATTGGTTTTAGGCAATGTGTTTGCAATATTATTACTTTCATTCTCATATGGGAATTTCTACTTTGGAGTAGTTCTGATTTCTTTTGTATGGTGCATTATGTTTGACCATTTGATGTGACATTCTGGTTTCTTTCAAAGTTAATCTTCCACGTTGTAACAATCTTGGGAGCCTTTAATTGACATAGTAATCAAGTCTTTGTCGCTTGTGAAGTGGTGTTCTTGACTTGAAATGGAATAAGTAATGATTCGGGGGTCATATTTAGTGGAAGCAATTTAGTTCATGCACTTTTTGATAGCTAATGGGAACTTCATTCTGTTTGCAGGGAAGCAATTTAAAGCTTGAACTTGATTCTTTGCATGAGAAGGCAATGGTTTTAGCTGCTCTAGCGTCCATTCCGCCTAAATTACCACTTGGCTATCCATCCAGGTATGCATGCTTCTCGTGTCTTTACTTCTCCATTTCTTGGGTCATGGTCATACTCTTATACAATCTTACTCAGCAACTTTAGCGGGTCTGCCTTTTGGTATGTCCACTTTGTTCGGGTGGGTAGAGGAGTGGAAGTAGATTTTGTTCTTAAATTTTCCTTGGGTGAAGATGGGTGGTCTAACTTGCATGAATTGAAATAGATAGTTACAATGGTGGGTGCAATTGCAAATTTAAGTGTGGTATGATGCAGCTTTGGAACTTATTTTTCTTGGGAGTGTAAAAATGATGTTGGAAGTGGCTGATTCTTTTCGTTTGCTTCAGTGATGCAATTTCTTCAATAATAATGCACTTGTCAAATGGCCATCTTGCATCATCTGAATAAAAACTTAGAGCTATTAACTTAGTTCCCTTATTTCAAGCACAATAATAGGAATGTTGGCTATTGTTAGCTTTAGAAAGTCCAAATCTTCCTCTGTCATAATGATGTATCACCAAAATAGTAAGTATGGTATAAGGTCCTGTGTTTTTGTATACTTGTACTTATTTTCAACACTGATCAGCAACTTAGTGACCTGGAATAACAAAACATTTAATCTTTTTCCACCAAAATCTGGTGAGTTTTTCCGTTCAATTAACAACAGAAAGTTCTATGATGATGGTTTACCTAAGACTTTCCCATTTTAGATTTTTTAGATTTGCATGGTTTATCTTCTCTAGAACCTAGTTGGTAAATATGTTGACAAGTATATGAACTGTAGAAAGCATTACTACACCATTTGTATTTGTTAAGAGTATGTTGAGGACTACATTTCTGATTATAATAATACTTTCTAGGTTCTAAGTGTCATATATAGAAGAATTGCTAAATGTCTTAGATAAGTGCTTCTAGTGTCACACAAAGAAGGACGAGATCTTCGGTATGGGAACACTTTAAACATATTCCTGATGAAAGACGAGATAAGGTTTACCCTTCTATGTGTCAATGGATATGTTAATTCTCATTTTTATTGTGAATTTAATGCAGAGTTGCCAACTACAATCATGGAGCCAAACTCGATATCAATTTCTCTAGATGATTGATGAAGTTGGATATTGCCATTTTAGGTAACTTGTCAGTTTTTGCTTGAGACTCTAAATAACTTGGGACCTATTTTTACTAGATAGTGTTTGGACTACTACATTTTTAACATAAGTATGGTCAAACTATTTAAATAGCTGGTAAACTATGGCATCCAACACAAGGTTGTTTGCTTTGTTTAATTCCCCAATCAAAGCTTTACACATGGTTACCATAGATGTTAATAATATACTTTTTGTTGTAGCAAAAGAAATACATGTATGTCAAGTGATCTAGTGCCATATATTCACACACTCGTGCACATAAAAAACTCATACTGCTTACATAGGATATATATGTCTCATCATATGCATACAATCATTCAAGAAAAAGTGCAATGAATCGACATGGTGTCTGTTATATGCTTAACTAATCAAGTTTTCTTTTGTGCACGCCCCTTTAAATTTAATTTTACTGGTCACTAAATTGATTAGTTGGACTTAATCGGATTTGTTGTCGGAGGGATTTGATTCCAAAATTTGTGAAAGTAGGACTTAATTCAACAAATAAAAGTATGGGGACTTGATTGAAAAAAGTGTGAAAGTACATGCAAGAAAAGTAGAATATTCCTTATTTTTTTACAAACACCATCCCCACTTTCAACCCCATGATAGGGAAAGAACCATAAACGTATATTAATGAGCAAACACAGCGGAGAGAAAAGTAACCATTGATGTTTCCCGAAATATGATTAGAGCATAAGTCCTTTGATTTAACTTGAGCAATTGCAATGTTTGCAGCTGGAATATGCCGCTCTTGATGCTGCTGTTCTTATGCTCATATTTCATCATATACGGGACCGATCTCAGCAAGCTACTGCGGATGGCAATGAAAAGATCGAATGGAAGTTTTCTATAGTAAGTGAATAGCACCTATTAGTTTCCTTAACTCTCCTATAAGAAAAGCTGAAGTGAAAAGTATGATATTCTTTTTGCAATTTGTTTGACCATTGACAGTTGTTGCAGATTTTGCACATGGATAATGCCAAGACGACCAAAAAAAATATTCAGAATAGAGCAAAGTGCGGAGTGGAGATCGACTAGCTTGACAATCAATTCATGAACTGCCGGAGCTATTGCTGTACAGGGCGGTTTTTCTTATGGAAATAGCTTTTGCATATAAAGACTAGACACGATTACTTAGTGATCCAATTAACAGTTCTGATGTGCATACGGGAAAAATTCGTTGCCAATGGAGCTTCAGTTCCGTCTTCTTGTGCTGGGTCACTTTATCTTACGAAACTGTAAGTGCTTCAGAAATCTCTGGGTTGCTTTTTCTTAAGAGAGAATTTTAGGTGCTTCAGAAAGCTCGTTGGTCGAAACCTGACCACGGCCACACTCTATGCTTTTGAGTTCTGGTTTCCCACGGTTCCCCAACACGAAGTTACTCTTGAATTTCCTTGTTATGCTACGAGTGTATATACTCGACAGGAGCTAAACAATCTTGGTGAGCCATTCACCAAATTGATTAGCCATTTATGCAGACATTGTAATGTTCTACCTTGTGCTATAAGTTGCCTTCATCGTGCCTATCGTTCACATTGCAGATCTCAAGCTAAGCGATTTCTGGAGAAACAACCAACCTAACCTGATTAGTTGTCCGATGATTCGGTTCTGTTTGTGCGCCAAAAAAAAAATCGAAACCCGGCCCGACCTTGGCCTTGGGGTCTACGGTGAATAGGGTCTCGGATGGGTCTGGGTGGGTCAAGCATGACCCTGTAGGTTTCAGGTCGGGTCGAGTATTAAGAAAGCCCGACCCGACCCAGCCCATTAACACCCCTAGTTGAATTAGCACAAATGCGGTAAGTTTATGACTCTAGCTATCATTGTCGTCATCACCATCATTACCTCTCTCTCTCTCTCTCTCTCTCTCTCTCTCTCTCTCTCTCTCTCTCTCTCTCTCTCTCTCTCTCTCTCGGGAGCCGAGAATGAGAAGTCAATGCAGTGAGCGGACAGACCTACTAAAGGAATAATAGGATGAGGAAAGGACCGTCTAGAGAAAATCTAGGGAAAATTCATGCTCTATAAAAAATAATCTAATTAAAACCAGGTTCAATCACTGGTTTGTCAACTTAGGGTGCGTTTGGTAACTTGTCAAATAATAACCGATTCTGTTCTTTTGTTTCCAAAATTAATTTGGGAACAAAAATTCGTTTGTTAAATTTTTTGTACCTGTGCCCAAAATCAGTTTTGGAACAAAATCAAAAAACAAAAAAAGTAGCTTCTTGATTCTAGAACAATTTTGCCAGAACTAATTCTTCTTGGTTTCTTTTTTTTATTTGTTGTTGTTCTTCAGCCCCACGAACCGTCGACCACAAGCCAGGGCCAGTGAGGGCTGTGACGACCTCGCTGGTGGCCGGCGAGGGCGGCTCATGGCCGAGACGATGAGGCCTCGCCGTCGCCATCCAGGCGACGGACTTGGGTGGCGACAGTGAGGGTCACAATGCCCTTGCTGGCCCTGGCCTATGGCTGGTCGTTAGCGCCGGCAACCAGCCATGGCCAAGGAAGGGAGGATAAAGAAAGAAAAAAAAGAAAAAAAGAAAGAAATATTAAAAAATTCAAAATATTATTAATAAAAAGAAATTTTGTGTAGTTACCAAATGCATTTATGTTCTTTTTCTATTTTAAAAATAGAAATTTTGAGCAGTTACCGAACGCCTTTAAATACTTAGAAATTATTTCTGGATACAGAATAAAAAAGAATTATTTCTGGGCATAGAATGGTTGTCATACGCAACCTTAATCTTTCGATAGTGAGCCAAAGAAAAAATAGGGTTCACGTATCACTGGTGCAAATTCGAGGATGGACTGTGGATGTTGTCTTTTGGCCAAACATTTCTCGCGAGGTTAATATTGGATGTGCCAACGAAACTGAAGTGATGTTTCCCATTTTAGATACATAAATACATCTACATGTATGGTCACGTGTTATTAATTACCTACTGGTGTGCCGGGGAAGCGTGCCATGTCGTGGGGGTACTACGGACTCTTTGCTTGTGCGTTTCGCATTTTGTGTCGTGTCCAGTGATCAAACAACGCCAGTCTGACCAGCCCTCGGCATCAATTGATCGTTCACTAGTAAGAACATCCCGTGAATATCTTGCATCAATTGCGAAATTTCATGTATTTCTATCTTTCGTTTTCTGTTTCCAGTAGATGGAGAAAAGTCTTGCAAAAATGTTTGTACGAATAATATCTCTCATTGACGTCGATGCTGCAACTATAATGAGTCTCGTGGCATAATGATATATTAAAGGACGAAACAAAAAAGCTATTAAGATGTTATGATTAATGCGGAAATTATAATGGAATTAAAACTAAGAAAAATAAAAGAAAACATGCATTTACTTGGAATATCCTTTCTGGAAAAATCACGGAGAGAGAAGAAGCAAATCCATTGAGGAAATTCAAGAATTATAAAAAGTGGCTCAAAAAACTTTGAGATTCTTTCTATCTCTCCTTAAAACCTAATAACTGGAGAAAAAAAATATTTATACTGCTTTACACATGTAGGGCTCTGATTGGTGGGTTACTTGAGGTGGCGGTGGCTCAAGAACAACACGAATGAAGAGCGAGAGATAGAGAGATGGCAGAGGATGCAGTAGAGCCAAGAGAGAGCTAGTCAAAAGGACTTGGAGGGGTAATTAGCGCTAGCGCATAGCCCTCATATTATCGTTACTATAAAGGTCACACACCTGCAATAGAATATTCAGTTTGAGCCATAATTACTCTATATCACCTGAGATCCAATGACCCGAGGTTGTTGTCGCCGTCGTCGCATCCTAACCAAGATTCTAGTAGTCTAAAATCTCTTCTCATGAGGTATGTCAAGGGTTTCACACCCGCAACAGAATATTCATTTTGAGCCATCTCTGCTTTGCATTACCTGCAACCTAAAGATCCGAGGTCGGCGTGTCCGTCATTGCAGCCCAATTAGTATTTTAAAAGTCTCTCCTTATAAGGTATGTCGCCGTTTGGCAATATAACATGAGCCGTTTAGAAGTTTGCTCACAACGTGAATCAAACACGTGACTTTGTAGAAGACAAGTGACTCCTTTACCACTATGTCAACGATCTTAACGGTGAGCCCGTGTTTGTTTTTTCCTTCTTTCTTTTTTTGTCAATCGTATTTTGGGTATCTTAAAGTCACGTGTGGCTGTACCGGAAGAAATTTCCTCCGATTGAGGACATTAGCCGATTTTCAATTGTTTAGGAAATTAGACTATCTCGATGGCTTAGCTCTTGGTTGAAGTTCAAGTCTCTTGGTAAGTCATGAAAATGAAGTCCTCCCACGTGCCATGGGATTCGTTTCCCACCAACCAAAAATCATACAAACATACAACTATCACCCGCTAATGCTCCTCGAATTTGACTAATAAACTCGTGATTTGATCAATCCAGCCAATGCATCATGGCCCAGTGAAACTTCTTAGCTACCTCTTGGAAAGATCGTGGCCTCCAATTTCTTAAGGTCAGTCACGACAGACCTCGTTTGAAATGGAGAGACCAATAAGCTTCGATTAATATGTTTCTTTTGTCGTATTGGCCCCAGTGGCTCTCTTGTCGTTAATGGGGTTGTAGCCCATAAGCTTCGAGAAGGCATAACAAGACCACAGACATGGTCAAGTACGCGGTTGTAGAAAATTTACACCCTCCTCCATTGAAATAGCTACTTGTAGAACGGTAAGTCTCGTGGCACCCAAAGAGGCTGACAAGTCATTAAATCTTTTGATCGAGAAACATTTTCGTGGAACATAGTATGGATGGGTCGTACTTGAGAAGCATGAAGGGCCTTTTCAGACATGCAATTTGATTCTGTCCCTAGGCCTTTCCGAGAAATCACCTGTTCTCAATGCCCCAGATTGAGCCTCCTCAACCAAATTGTACGCACAATCTCGCGGAACACATCGTACGTCTTCGGATGCCCGTTCACTAGGAAACGCATCTGCACTGGCATCACTCCCTCAAACCCAGTATTTCGACCGCTGCAACCCTGACCGAGAACGCGACCCAGTCTAGTGGGCATCGCTGAAAGGAAGTACGTAGTGCACATACATCACCAGCGGGATGCACCCCGCGTATATGCCTCGGCATTCCTTGAGCTCACCACCTTGTGGCCGCACTAGCCATGTGTAGTACTTGCTTGTCCTCATTGTCCCGCGGTAAGAGACCCCGCCTTGTAGACCCTGACCTCGTCGTCCTTTTTCTTCCGGTGCCGCAGTAGAACTGGCCAGATGTGGCCGCGCGCTGGGCTGTCAAAGAAAGCCAGAAAGGTGCAGTCCGATGTCCTCGGCTTGGAGGTTGATTTTGGGAACGACGGGTTAATTAAACGTTTTTAATCAGTGTATTTTTGCGTAACTACGTTACTCATTACACTCACTAAAATTTATGTCACCGTGATCTATGTTTAGCTTATGATCATGTCAAAGCAATGTGATAATCTGATTCATTCTTGGATTCACTTGGTATTAGATAGAAGAATATTAATATTATTTAAGATTAGCTGAAATAATTAATGGGTCTACTTAGCATGATGCTTGAGGGTAAATGGATAATTAACAAAAAAGTCTCGAACCTATTGTACTTGTGCCAATTCAATTTTAAACTTTTTAATTTAACCAATTTAGTCCTAAACCCTTTGACGATTTGTCAATGTAGTCATTCCAATCAATTTTGGCTAGAAAAATCGTTAACGTGGATGTCGATTTTCTTACATAGTATGGTCGGCGCTGACGTGGACAGTTTTTTCAATTTTTTACAAAATTTTCTGAATTTTTTTTTCTTTTTTCTTTTTCGGAACTCATGTCAGCATATGTATTTTGTTATGAATTATTTATAGTGACTGAAATCCGATACTCCATGATTTGTATTCCTTGAACAAGCATGTCAATTACTAAAGATGAAGCTTTCCTTTTCCCTTTGTATAGGAAATAAGTAACGTGGCCGAAAATGAATATCTTGTCCAATGGTCTTTCCTCTGTGCTTTTTTATTTTGGCCGTTTGCAAGCTATTATTATCTCTGTCGATGCCGTTGTTTGCATATTTCTCTTACAAATCGTCATATGTGTTTCCATTAAATTTAGTTAAGAATAGCAAAGAATTACCCGTCCTGCAGTTTAAATTGGACCGACATTTTTGTGGATTCTTTCACACTTCAATTCCTGTTTACCTTCGAGAACTGTGCTTTGGATGTAATGAAGAATGTTATCCATTCACATTTTCCTAGTAAAAATTCGAGGATCGGCCGCGGATGATATCTCTGATTAAACATCCGTGCAACGTCAATATTAGATACGCCAACAAAAATAAAAGGGACGTTCACCATTTCAAAATGAAATCACATCATCATAACTATACGGCTGTACCTATGTGTATCAATGAATTTTATCCCTCTAACTTGTTTTATTTGTGCAATTTGATCGTTAAGCTTTCTGTTTGTCCAATTAAGCATGGTTAAATGAAATGGTGACATACGGTTGCTTACTTTTTCTATGCACGGCACGTGTAATTCCTACTCGCCTTGCCATCCTATGGAGAGGATGAACGGCTCCATGAGGGTATGCAGAGTAGATTCTCTCCAATGTACATTTTGATGGAGTCCGATTTAATTGCACAAATCAATTTAAAGAACTTCATTGTATTAACAGAGCTAGATGATGAGATACGAACCGAAAAAAACAAGTTAGGATGATTCTCAAAAATGTCTTTCAAAAAGTCATTCTCGTGACGATATTTTCTGTTGTATGGAAGTAAACTTAAGAATCATCCCTTACTCATTTTGACACTTATCATGATGGGCTTTGAACCTGGCCTCAGCCCAACTAATTACTCATTTTTTGGGTTCTAGCTCACTCCTCTTGTTCTTTATTTTTCATCTACTATTTCCCCTGTTGCTCACAGTAACAATTATCGCTTAATTTCAGATAACAACTCAGCTATGGCAAGAGCACAAACTCAGTTGACGCTAGCAATCTTAGAAATCCCCACTTCTCTACAATTTCTAGCTGACTGACCAACCTCGATTGGGGAAATTTCTCGCCGCCTTTTCTCTGTTTTGCGATTGTTGACAGGGAAGGGTATGGAGGCGTGGCTGGTTGTTTCAGGTGGTGTCTATGGAGGCAAAGGGTTGGGTTTCCGGTGGTGCCAGAGCTTCGTGACCTTTGTTATGGTGCCGGTGGTGGCAGAGCTTTCGCGATCCTTTGTTATGGTGGTTGGTGGCGGCTGTGGGTTGTGATCGGTGGTCAGTGGTGGCTGTTTTGCAGGTGGTGGACTGTAGCAAAGAAAATGGCGGCGGCAAACGACGGCAGTGGCGGCGTGTATTTATAAATAAAGTCATTCCACTAGATCGAGCTAATTATGTTTCAAGAAACGATGAAAGCTCACTAGTGGGAAAAATTGTCCAAGAAGTCTTGAACCTATTGTACGGCGTTGATGTGGACGCTGGCCGTCTTACGTAACATGGTCAGTGTTGACGTGAACAATTTTTGCAATTTTTTGAAAAGTTTATGAATTTTTTGCCTTTTCTTTTTTCTTTTTTCTTTTTTACTTGCGTTCGATCCTAGCAATCGCCGCCCATTGCCAAGACCAGCCATAGGCTAAAAGGAAAAAGAAAAAAAATGATACAAAAGAAGAAAGAAAAGAAAAGGAAAAAAGAAGAAAAAAATATTCATAAAATTTTGTAAAAATCGTCCACGTCAGCATTGGTCATACCACGTAGACGCCCAGCATTGACCGGACCATTAAGTCAGTGATTTTCGGCCAAAATTAGCTAAAAGTACTATATTGAAAAATCTTTAAAAGGTTTAAGATTAAATTAATCAAATTAAAAAGTTTAAGATTGAATTAATCACCGTACGGTAAATTTATAACTTTTTGGACAATAATCCTTCCATTAGCCTCCCCGTCAAAACACGCTTTAGGTTATATTTGGTGCCTCGTCGCTAATCTACCATCACGACGCGTAAAAAAAAAGAGGTCATGATATCAGTAAACTCCATCTTAGAGACTCCAACTAGTCAAAATCAGAGAGGACTAATCTTGGTCATGGCACGATCACAAAGTTCAATTTCGATCCAAACCGGCAAATTGATTTTATTCATTTTTCAAAAGTGCTCGAGCAAAGAACTCATCACACCGATGTCGTACGTATTGATAAGTCATCATCGTCGATCTTCGTTGATCCTACAAGGCCCAGCTCCAGGGTTGAGGGTATGGATCCTCGAGGTAGACTATTTCACGGCGAGGGTACGACGGCCACATCATGGGCTGTGGGTCCATCGTTATGCCAGGAGTGTCTTCGCCGTCACCTTCCTTCTTGTCCTCGCTCACGGACACTATCTCCGCGAACCCGACTTTCTTCCTAAGCAAAGTGGTGAGGTTGACCGCGTCGACATCTCCAGTCACCTCGATCAGGTCTTGGTCGCCTGCCAGTGCCACGGATTGAACTCCTGGAGCGAGACCAATCAAGGAAACGGATCGATTTTGAATCAAAAGAGGTCCTTGGTTATTTTTCCCCGCTCAATCTCGCAACACCCAAAATAGTTTACAGAAGATAACACCCGATTGGCCGTCGAGATATGAAAGAAACATCTAACAATCACCTGGAAAGCCACCCGCAACTTTCAAAGCTTTAGAGTGAGGGTTTTGGGGGCCGAAGCAATAAAATCTCGAGGTGTGGCGGTTCATAGACACCTTGATCACGAGCTTTTGCTGCAAAAGAAAATCAAATCAAATAGTAAGAACATATTAAGAAGGTGAATCGGCGTGCAACGTAAGGTGAATCGATTCGTGACTTTTCCCATCATATTACCTTCATGGTGTGCTTGCCTCGATTAGGAATTTGGAGGAATTTCAATTCTTCAACTCGTTCGAAGAATTTCAAGGATATATTGGAGGAGGGCTGAAGAGGTACCACTCTCCATTTATAGCATCATCTCCTTCGAAGAAGACTCAGTGACCTGAAGAAACGCTGGGCATATGGTCAGAAGTCAAACATTTTCTAACGTTAGGTCTTCGAATTTTGGCTTTATTATTGTTATTTTATTCAATTATATAATGTCCCCTCCCTGCCCCCACCATTTATTATTGTAAGTATACATCATGGTAGATAAAATTATGTTCACACATGGAGTTAATCAAATAAACGACTAAAATAGGACCTATGAGAAGTCAACGGGTGAGTGGACGACCTACGAGAAGGTATAATAGGACGAGGCAAGAACCGTCAAGCGAAAACCGACGGAAAGTTCATGCTTAATCAAAAGTAATCTTTCGACCAAAAAAAAAAAAATCAATCAAAAGTAATCTGATTAAAACCAGGTTCAATCACTGGTTTATCAACTTAATTTTTTGTTAGTAATCTAGAGAAAACGGAGCATTCCCATTTTAAAATGATATTATATCATCATAAATATGCGGGGGTTCCCTGGGTAACCAAAAAAAAAAATATATATATACGGCTATATATCTATACAAACGAATATATGTGTGTATAGTCACGAATTCTACCCTCTGATTTGTTTTATTTATGCAATTTGATCCTCCAGCTTTCTTTTTTTCGCGCAATTAAATTTGGTTAAATGGAATAGTGATGTGACAAAGTAACACCTACTTTCAGAACATAAGCAAATTAGAGAAAATAAAAGGATTCTCATCTCATCAAAAGATGGTTCAAAGTGGACATTGTTGCAAATAAGAGTATAAGTGGCCAAGTGAAGTCGATTGCGAATTTTCACTTATTTATTTATTCATTTTTTGTGTTTCCAATGGATAGAGAAAAGTCTAGCAGAAATGGTTGCATGAATAATCTCTCTAGCTAATTGACTTCAGTCCAAATCGCAAATCTCAAAAGGATATATAGCGACGTTCGTTTCTCTTTCTTGGTTGAAGCTACCTAAAGGAAACATTACGTATTTGAATTTTCTGGCCGAAGGGTGTGGAGAGGGACGATCGGCGAGGTTTAATCTTGTACAAAAGATATATCATGTTGTCTTGTGCAATTGGTGAGACATGACGTACAGAGTCGATAACATAAGGGTTAATACGGTAGAAATGTACATTTTGCCGTGCATCACGGGGGCTGCTTCTACAATTGCTTTTGATGATGGCAAAGGCTGCAACAAAGCCGAGTGTTGGAGAGGGCATGGCCGTGACAGCCGGTGTGGTGGAATGCGGTGATGTTGAAGAACATGGGTTCAGCACAAGGGAGGGGGAGAGAGCTGAAAAGGCCGGGGCAACCAGCGCTGGCTACCCTCTTTGAACAATACCATAAGAGTCTCGCACCCGTAACGAAATGTTCGGCATCAGTCGTAATTACTCCGTACCATTCGGCACTCGTGACCCAAAGATCCAAGACTGGCGAGTCTATCATCACAGCCCAACCAAAATGCTAATAATCAAAAAGTTTCTCCACACAAGGTATGTTGTAGTTAGGTAACGCAATTCAAATCGTGCAGAAACTCACTCATAAAGGTGATTTGAATTTGGGACCTCGTACAAGACAGGCAGCGCTCTTACCACTATACCAATCACATAGAGATTGACAGAATTTTCTCCAATCGAGGACATTCCCAATATTCGAATTGTTCAAAAAAATAAGACTATCTAGTTGGCTTAGCTCTTTGTTGAAGTTTAAGTCTCTTTAAGTCATGAAAATGAAATCCTACCGCACGCCAAGGAATTCATTTCCCACTAAGCAAAAGCGTACAGTGGGTAACTATCACCAACTAAAGCTCCCAGAATTCACTAATAAACTCGCGATTTGATTAACCCAGCCAATGCATGGCCAATGAAATTTCTTACTTCCGTCTTGGAAAGTGTCGTGGAGGCTAGTCACCATAGACTTCGTTTGAAATGAAGAGATCAATGAGGTAACGTGGACGCCGACACTTTTGGCCGGCCAGCACTAACGCAGACGCCGGTCGGTTGATGTGGCATTATTTTAATTTTTTTTTTCAAATTTTTTTTTCCTTTCTCTTTTTTTTTTTCTTTCCTTCTTCCCCCTGGCCAATCTCGCTGGCAAGATGACCTTGTCGGCCATTGGGGAGGCTCACCCTCGATGGCACTGGCAAGGGTGAGCCTTGCCGTCGCTGGGCAAGGGTCGGCGTCGACGGAGCTTGCCATGGCTAGGCGAGCTCTGCCCTTGCCGCTGCTGGGCGAGCTCGACCTTGCCCAAATCTAGCGAGGTCAAGTATCGCCATGGCTGTAGGCGAGGTCGACCTCACCCAGCCATGGCGAGCCGCCCTCGCTGCCGCTAGATGAGCTTGACCTCGCCAAATCTGGGTGAGGTCGAGCTCACCCAGCCATGGCGAGTCACCCTCGTTGCCACTGGGCAAGCTCGACCTCGCCCAGATCTGGCGAGGTCGAGCCTCGTCGGCACTAGTGAGGGCCAGTGATGGTGGAGCTTGAATTTTTTTTCTTTCTCTATTTTTTTTTGCCTTTCCCTCTTCCCCGGTGGTCGGACCGGCCAGGGGCTAGGGCTAGCTCGCCAGCCACTGGGGAGGCTCGCCATTGCTGGGCGAGGTGAGGGTGGAGCTCGCCATGGCTGGGCGAGCTCGACCTCACCCACAGCCATGGCGAAGCTCGACCTCGCTAGATTTGGGTGAGGTCAAGCTCGTCCAGCGATGACAAAGGCAGTGCTCTCCTTGCCATGGCGAGGCTCGCCCAGCAATAGTGAGGCTCGCCCTCGCCAGTGCCAGCGAGGGCGAGCCTCCCCTTGGCCGGAAGAAGGAAAGAAAAAAAAAAGAGACAGGAAAAAAAATTTTGAAAAAAAAATTAAAATAATGCCAAGTCAGTCGATCGGCGTTCACGTCAGTGCCAGCTGACCAAAAGTGGCCGGATGGATTGAATTAGCACAATTGTAAAAGGTTTAGAACTGAATTGGCACAATTACAATAGGCTTAGGATTTTTTTGATAATTTTCCCCAAATCGAATGCACGAAAGTCTCAAAAACTTATTCGCGAAAGTGGCCCACATGTTCTTAAGGTCACAAGTGACAATAAACTTCGTTTGAAATGGAGAGACCAACGAGCTTCGATTCATCTGTTTTGTCGTAGTGGATCTCCAAGTCGTCCAGGGCTTGTAGCCAACAAGTTACGACAAGGCATAATTCGACAAGGAGGGGGGGATGGCTTCTAGAAATTCAAAAGACACGAAAGTTTTCATTAAAAAAATTTATGTGCTGGCTTATGGAGTGCAAAGAAGAGGGAAAAGAAAAAGGTTTTCCTCGCCCAATAACTTTGTTAGAGGGATGATGACATCTCTCCTTTGTGATTATCTGCTAGTTTTCAATTATTTCTGCTAATACCGTATAATTAAAGCATGTTGATTTTGACCATACGGAAGAGATAGGTACCATCACATGACATGTCCTTTTCATTAAAAACTATTAATTCGATTTCCCTTTCTTGATCCGACCTCAAGTCAACTTTAACCGAGTCATTTGTAAGACCGAGCTAATTGATTAATGTTAATAATCTCTTGGCGTGTTTGTACGAATATTACGACCTGGCAAATCGCATCGCTAATCATCAAGATCATTTCTGGAAACGAAACGGGTGAATCAAACATTCTTGTGCGGATATGTAAAATAAGATTTTTTTTTTTGGTAAGGTTATATGTAAAATAAGATAATATTGAGAATGTTGAAAAATCTGCTTGTACTTATCTTGCAATCACATCTTAGGTTATATGGATATGTTTTCATTATTTGTCCTTGAAATAATTCCCTGTTGTTAAATCTCGTTCGTATGGATAGCGGACCTAAAAATTCTAGAGTAACGTTAGATGGGCTAAGATCAATATACAGATATACTGTACTAACCAAGTGATGTTGTAGACCGTAATTTGCTATTTAAATAAATGGGGACGTATAAAACGAGGATCGCATAAGAGATTGACGAGCGCATCACTAAGCACTTCCCATGCGATGTTGATTTCGGTACGCGCCAAATCGCCGATTATATTAGGAAGGCTTGTGGCACACCAAAGAGGCTGACAAGCCATTAAATCCATGCTAGAGCCAGTTCCTATGGCACCAAATTGATCGGTATGTCCTTTTTTAGGTGACATGAGCGTCTCATTAAGATGTGAACTCCTTATGCCTCCTCACTATTGTCTTATGTTTTCAGTTGAAGTTAGATAGTGACGTAACCTCAACTGTGAAGCGTTATACAGACATTAGAAGATAAGCCAATACGTCCAAATTTGTCCAAGGGGCCAAAAAAAGAAGAGGAAAGGAAACATACGAACACAAAGATCCTCAACATAGCCGAAACAGTATCGACTGAAATCTTTCAGAAATTTGGTACAACATATTCGTCAAACATAGCATGGACGGGTCAAAATTGAGAAGCATTATGAAGGTCTTTTGTGAACATGTTACTTCGCCCCGGTATCTCGCCCGTCGCGACCCGCACTGACCAGTCTAGCATGACAATGAAAGAGAGTTTGCAGTGCTCGGATATCACCGCCAGGATGCGCCCGGCATGTATCCACCCAGCGATCCTCGGGCTCGCCACCTCGTGGCTACTTGAGCATATGCGCTACTTGCTTGTGCTCATCGTTCCGCGGTACGAGAACCCCTCAGGGATCCCCCCCTAGACCCTGACTTCGCCATCCTTTTCCTCTTCCAGTGCAGGGAGAAAATATTGGCTGAGTGGAATACTCCACGTCAGCGCTACACAACTCCATTGGCTGCGTGACACGTGGCAAGCGGGCCCACAAATCAGATTTATTAAAAAATCAGACTCTTTCCCTTCTTTCTTCCATACTCCGTTAACCCTCCGTCATCTCGCCTCCTCTACTGCTCAAATATACGCTTTTCCCCCGGTTTAGTATTCCACTCAGCCAAATTTTCTCCTCAAATATTCGCTTTTCCCCCCGGTTTCTCTCTCCCTCGCTCGTCCCGCTCAAAATTCCTCCCGCTCGTGACCTCGTCTTCCTTCCTCCGCGACTTCGCCTCCTTTGATCGTGAACCCACCGCGCACGTCGGTTGCCTGCGCCTTCCCTTCCAAAAAACCCATCTGCTCTCTCTCTCTCCTCCGCGAAGCGCGGCTCTTTTTGTGAAGCGCGACTCCGCCTCTGCCGCTTGCCTTCGCCGTCGCCTCGCGGAGCCCGTCGGTGGCTCAGATCCCGACCACACGGCCGCCTCCGCCTACGTCGTCGCCTCCGAGGCCCCCATTGGCGATTCGTCCTCTGCCCGTCCCAAGAAACGGCACCGCTTGGCTCTCTGTGACGAACCGCGCCTCCGTCGTTGCCTCCCGAAGCCCCTTTGGCGATCTCGGGCTCCGACTCACCCTCTGCGTTGCCTCCGAAGCGCCATTTTCAGGTTAGGGTTTTATATGACTTGAACTTATTCTCCTCGTTTTTGCCCTAATGTGAAGATCGTCCTCTGCCCCTCTCTCTCTGTCCAGAGAAATGGCTCTGCTCGGCTCTCAAAGCTGGCGCTAGTGGTGGTGAAGGTGGGGTTGAGGTGTGCAAGTGCGACAATCGCGGCGCTGGCCGAAGCTCCATGCCCGCCAACAAGTCGAAGTACACATGAGCCCGATCGACGCATACCGTGAGCTTTCTAGTTCGTTTGAGTGTGTGCTGCTTCGTGGAGTTTCTTGAATCGGGAGGTATTCACAGGAGAATGGTTGCCAGTTGGTGCAAAGCTGAAATGCTGCTTCAGCTTTCCTTGGACTAATCGTGCACATTGAATGGCTTTCTTAGTCTTTTAGTTTGATGATAATTTGGTGTTGTTCCAAAAACATTTTAATGAAAATTGACTTTGACTTTCGATGTGATTTCTAGAGTAGGACAAAGATTATGGTGAAAGATGTGATTGCTCTACTCAATCACCTGGGATGGGAAAGACCCCATGTCATTGGCCATTCAATAGGTGAGTTTTGAATGACCCAAATTTCATGGATGCTTATTTGGATCTGTGGTTCATATGAGAAATTGAAATAACCATTCTGATTGCAATTTCTAGATGCCTGGATTTATCGGGCCATTTTTTAAACTTAATAATGAACAAAAATCACATCCATGACATGTCTGCCTGTGAGTCCAGATCGGGTTCCTGTTTGTTTCAGGGTGACTAACTGCCCTCTTTGGCTGTCAAAACAGGAGCTATGATCGCTTGCAAGTTGGCTGCCATGGTGCCCAACAGAGTTTTATCTTTAGGATTGCCCAACGTGACTAGTGGAGGCTATGAATGTTTCCCAAAGCTATTGCATCCATTTTAGTATGCGATGGTCCTTCCTTTGAATAGAGATTGACATTTTTCTCCATGCAAACTAAAAGGGTAAAGAATGTTCTTCCCAGTTTCTTTTATCATTAAAAGAACTATTCGTTTGTATATGTGTTCGTTGTTCAGTACTTTACAGATAGGTTGTTCATTTATTGCATGTTGAACTTGTTTTATGCCCCTATCCTTTGCTTTAAACACATGAACAAGAGGAAATGGATTTTTTTTACTAATATATTGCTTAGAAAGGAGCCGTTATGAATTGTTACTGGTTGGTTACTTACGGATTTTAATCCATGTCAAGAATGTTCCTTATTAATGTTTGCGCGTAGTAGCAGAAGTTGCTTTCACAGTTTGCATCTCTCGAATGTCCCAATCATAGCTACCATACAAAATCATTCAATTGGAAAAATCTTCAAACGATGTCATTGCATCACTTCAATATCCCAGCCATAGCTACCGCACAAAATCATAGAGATGGTTATTTTTCAAAAGATCTCTCGTTGATTAGCTAAAGAATCCTTTTCCTTGTGAAAATGAGAAGCAATGCATAGACATAGGACTTAACCTTGGATATTGTGCGCAAAGAACGATTTTTTGAAATAGAGATTCTAAGAAAGATCAATATCTAGCAAGAGCCTTTCTGCATTGCAGTTGCAGTCTTCTTGAGATGATTTCGTGTTTTCATCTAGGCAAAAAAGGGTCCTCTCACAGTTTACCTTTTACTTAAGAAACTGCTTATTGTTCACTTGAATCCATTCATATTCTGTATCTTGACCTCACCATATGATGGAACATTGTTATCGGGGGAGTCGAAAGCTGTTTTGACTTTCCTCAAGAAAATTGGTTTCATTTTTACTTTCCCAAAGAAATTCCCATACTTGTTTTAAGTAGCTACTTGTGCTATTTACCATGTGAATTAAATTAGTTTTGATGATGCAATTGCATTGTCAGTTAAAACCAAAAAAAGTTGAATCCAGTCCTCATATTGCACTTGACCCACTATTTGAGTGGTCTAACAATGATCTTTTGATTTGCGTATACAAGACCGACAAACCATCTCAATTGCAATCCGCTTTTTTAGGGCTAAAACTCCGGAACAAAGGGTTGCTGTTGATTTGGATACCCACTACTCAAAGGTAGGCAATACTTATGTACTTAAACCATCATTGTAAAATACACTGCCTCCCCCTTTCATCTCTGTCAAAGGATAAATACTTAATCTTTCTCCATCCCAAAAGAAATAAGGATTTCAAGAGAACAATCAGTGGTTCTGTGATAGTATGAATTAAGGACTCCAAGTAAATTCATTTGTGTTCTTATGATTGGAGTCTTTCTTGTGGGACATGGAAGTGCGTTGATGTATTAGGCTTCCACGGACAGAGGTTTCAGATAATCTGTGTGAGTGTGTGTGTGTATGTGAGAGAGAGAGAGAGAGAGAGAGAGAGAGAGAGAGAGAGAGCAATCCACAGGGTAAAGCTGTTGGTCTATTTTTCTTTCTCTTATGAAAGCGTAATGTATTATGTGCAGGAATATCTTGAGGAATATGTTGGATCTAGCACCAGAAGGGGCAGTACGCCACAAAGTAAGAAATCTTGAAAAATCTCAAGTTTCTTTGGTCTAGCATTAACATAATGGAGCAAACTCTACATGGCCTTAGTAACTCTTGTGTTATTTAGAGACTTCCTGAGGGCTTTTTAGGGTTTAGTAATGTTTATGTCTACGTGTGTTTTTTAGGTTTAAATGCACAACAATGCCATATAAACAAGTGCCAAACTATCATTGAGTTTTCCTATCCTTAGGATATCCAGAGATGCATTTTACTTTGGTGTTCACAGTTAAATGGACCTACCTTTGAATAACCATGGTGCAATATGGTATTTTACCTTGACAACTTTTTTTCACTTATGACTATACACCTTTGCTTTCAACCAGTTGCTTTCATCACATTTTCACGAGAACCAACCAAGATATATAGGTAATTTGAAAGAATCGGTTATCACTGTAAAGAAGTATTAGTTCCTGATTTAGTGGAATGGTTTGAGTGGCGTTATTACAACTCTAAATATGCCATTTGCCAGAATGTTGGCGATTTTGCTGTATGTTTACCTTGTATACATGCGTGACGTTGTTGCTCAAATATGCCATGCAAGGAGTCTGGCAGAGAAATTAAAGCCTGTTGCTAGAATGATGAAGCTTGATTGAGGGCACCTAGTGAGTCATGAGAGGACTAAAGAGGTACTTTATTTGAACAATAATTGGACAGCTAGATACTATTTTTTTAGAGGGCAGTTTTTCTGGCACTACTACATGCTTGCTCCATGATAATTTATAGAGGGCAATTAGGTTTTCGGAGTGCACTGGACAAACATGTGAATAAGTTGGATGAAATCATTCTAGACGGTTAGGTTAGTGCTTATAGGTTTTGTGCTAATGACAATGAAATGGATATACTTTAATTCTTTCAATTGACTTCTTGTGTGTATGAATTGAGATCAAAGGGAATGTGTAAAGTTTATTTAGACTTGAGAAGTTTTTAGATGTGGCTTTTGAACATATTATTGTAGTCCAGAGTTTCTCAAAAATCAGGGAATCACATCAAACTGTTTTGGTATTTTGGCCATACAAGTTGATTTAATTGTTTGGACTTGATTGTTGAACTGCAAAAGATGGATTGAAGCTATGTTGATGTTCAGGTTAATCAGGCTTCTCGAGTTGATCAAGGTATCAGAAATGAAGGTTGTCTAGCATTATTGGACTGACTTGCCTAACGGGTTAAGGACTCTAGCTGTGACATACAGCCACAAGATATTTCTCAAATATTTACCAGATTTATTCATCCTCGAAGTGGATCTAATCGAGGTAGTGGCAGTGTAGGACTTGGACTTGCCATTTGCAAAAGGTAGCTTGCACACTGCCTAATGCTTTTGCTCAAATTGCAATTTTCTTTTCTTGTGTAATCCTATATGGTCCTTTGGACGCTTTACTGATTGCCAGTTCCTCAAGCATATGAAGCCCCACTGTCTCATGCACACTGAACCGTGAGTCAGAATGTCCAACCTTGGGAGGGCTTCAAACGAGTTCAGTTCAGTCAGGAAAGATCTATGGATCTTTGAACCTTAAATTTTATGCTTCTTGCAGCATAATATCAAATAGCAGCCCTTGAGGTTGTGGATTGATTTATTTGCAGTGGTTAATATTTTAGTTTTCTGACCCTTTTGGACACTCATGATATCTCAGAGATAATTTTCTCGACCCATTCGTCTACTAAAGTTTGCAAGCCACCGGATGAAATTGCATTATCTTGGTTTTTTGATTTGACATCTCGCCTACTCTCCTTTTAATGATTTTAGATTTATAAATCTCATGGCAGGTCACGTATCCATCGAGAGTGAAGGCCATGGCAAGGGCACTGACATCACTTTTGTCGGCAAACTACAGAAATGCAGCAATGCAAATGACTCGGCAGCACACAAGATTACACCTAGAGCTCAGTCTAGTCATGGTTTGTGCCGATTTTGCTCGGCACAAACCTCACAGAGATACTGACAGAACGGTCCCCTCCAACTCCCAGTATCAAAGAAGTTTTTGAAGTCTCGAATGCAAGTTGGCGTATCCCAACGAGGTCTTCCCAAGATATCTTTCAGATGAAAAATGGGTACTAACTGCGTAATCCCTCTTCATCTTGGAGGCCTGCACATCTGATACTTGAGTGATACTTCAAAGCATCAACTTTATGTCTTGATTAGAAAGGTCTTGAGATTGTGAGTAAGAAGTCATGCAGGGAGGCCCTTCTATTTTTTTGTAAGTAAAAGAGTTCTTGTATGATCCAGTAAATATCATATACTACCGTAGGCGGATTGGGATGAATTCGCTAGAATGCGAGGGACCCGACTCAAGTGTCCAAGCAGTGTTGTGAGTATAAATTTTGATTGTTCCAGTAGAATAACTGTTGATCCCTACACTCAGTTTTCTTGCGTCTACACTTGCCCTACATAGTCCTAGGAACTAGGTCCATGATGCAGTCTTGTATAGTTTGGGATGATTCTCAATGATGGAAATTCACATTCTCTATGTGCGGAGCACTGACTGACATGCGCTTTAAGAGTTATTAGCAAATTATATTACCAAATCACTCTCCTTTTGCAAATTTGTTAGTATTATAATAGCAATAACTACTATTATTATTGTTGTTGTTCTTAGCCTTTTTCTTTTTGAGCGGCGGCACGAGCAACTCTTGGAATTAATCGCCTTTTTCTTTCAAAACATGAGATTATAAACTCAAAGAAGAGATAGCATTACTCGCTTGGAATTCCCAAAATCAAATGATGAGTTTCAATCGAACCGACAATCTCGTAATCTTAACAATTAAACGAGAATTGACGTCAAAATCAAGTAAAATACAATGATAATTATGTAATGGCTAAATGATGCTTAAGCACTAACAAGACAACTCAAAGGCGTCCATAAATTGTTCATCCAAAATGATTATCTAAACCATCCGCAACGTGGAGTTTGAGCGCGAAACTTGATTGTGCTTTAACTTTTTCCAACGAACTCCGATCCTAGCAAACTTACTGTCAAAAGAAAGCTTGTTCTGAGTATTACAAAAACCCCAACTTGGTTGTCCCAAAATTGAGCCAAAAACCGACGAAAATCAGTCTAAAGCCCGCTGGTCGCGCACTGTTCACCTTGCGTGGCCAATTTCAAAATTTCATATTGCGCAAACCGTAAGTCCAAATCATGATCCGTAAAATCCCACGGCTCCACAATACCCTAAACTATCAATTCTACAAAAATTACTAGCTCAACTACTCAAAAATCGGATTTCGCAGTGAAATATGGCCTGAAAGCTACCGGACGTGCACTGTTCGCTTAGCGCGGAAAATTTCAAAAATTCGTTTCGGGAAAACGGTAAGTCCAAATCAAGATCCGTAAAGTCCCACGGCTTCACGACATCCTAAACTACCAATTCCACAAAAATGAGCAGCTCAACGACTCAAAAATCTGATTTCGCAGCGAAAATTGGCCTGAAGGCTGCCGGACGTGTATTGTTCCCTTCGCACGTAAAACTTCAAAAATTCATTTCGGGCAAACAGCAAGTTCAAATCAAGATCCGTAAAATCCCACGGCTCCACGACACCCTAATCTACCAATTCTACAAAAATTCGCAGCTCAACAATTCAAAAATCAGAATTCCCAAAATCGATTCTATCAATTCTATTTATATACGCAGTTGAACGACTCAAAAATCTAACTTCGCCGCTCAAATAACACATAATTCTAAAATATGAGCCCTAACTAGGAAATTTTTTCCGATTGGACGAATGAAAGGTGCGAGCACTTAATTGACGTTGCGTCACGAAGCCGAATCGGCTATCCGAGGGAGCTCTCGATGTCCCCTTTTTAACTGATCATCCACTGTAGCTTCTTTTGACTTTATGACCCTTTTAAAAAAAATCCCAAATATTACAATTACAACCTTTGTTCATGTGACCTTATTCAAAACTAAGATTTCAACTATGCCAGAGATTACGCGAGTTGATGCTTTAACTTGTGGAAACATACCTTATTACGAACATTAAACTAAATTTTTCATCCAGCTGGTCATTTTGTTTAGTCCCAATGGAGAATTTCCCATCTTCCACTCCAGAAGTGGACCTTAATTCAAAACATAATCGTTTTTCGGGTCAATTTTATGAATAGACAAGATTAACACACGATGCTTCCCTGTTTAAAGCAACATAACGCTTTTTACATGAAGTATGCCGAACAATATCAGCTTTGCTTTTTCTGATGCAAGATAAACCCCTACATGGTCATTGAACACCACGAATTGTGATAATTTTCGACTTTGGTCACGACAAATGTAACTTCTATAGGTAATGCACCCTTCTACGATACTAACATGCGCCAGTTTCCAATGCTGCCACTCTCTTTTTTAGAAGAGAAACTTCATTCATGCAAATTGATAATGCGCACATATGGATCTAACGAAGTGAGTAAGGATGAATTAGAGAAAAACAGCCGCACCCAAGTTTTCAAATTAAGTGCAACACTAAAAGAATGAAATCCATGGTAATAATTGAAAAGACAAGGATCTAAATATAACTTTGAAAATCATCGAACTTCGTCTTTCTACCATATGAAACATTAAGTTCCAGAACAAACAAAAACAAAGCTACATATTGGATATTTTCCGAAGGCTTAAGAAGGCAATGACCTTATATATCAAGAACAACTTTGCCCATTTATGAACTGGCTAAAACTTGAGAAGAATGGTAAAGGATAAGACAAAAAGAAGATTACGTGTGCAATCCACAAGCTTTGAATTCCATTAATTGTAGCGGCAGATCAAAGACAAAAAAATGCCAACGGATATCAGAGCCCAAAAAATCTTTCTTTAGAATACCCATAACTGCAAAAAAGGAAAGAACATAGTGAATACTCAGAAGAAGAATGAATCTCTGCATATGGGTGAAGCTCTCAGTAAGTTTGATAAGATCATAGCTTGCATAAAACTAAATCTTTACTACTCTAACAATCCTTTTCTAATGTGTATCGAAACAATGCCCCCAGTTAATCACTACAGCACATCAAATGAATATCGAACTTGGTTCCTACTGGATTTGAAGCCCAACTAACAAAATTGGAAATATAAAAATATTTCTTCCAAGTAACGGCCAAGGAAATACAAAGGAAGATCTTTTCATATAAAAGGCACATATGCAAATCCCAAGTCACACTATACTTTTACGGACATTGTTGTCATTCCAAAATCCCTAACATTCACATATCACATTGACTCCAAATGAGACAAAAAACTAATTCCGTGAAGACGAAACAAACCAACCATCCTTTCAACAAAATAAGATGTCTATTACCTGTCTGCCAGCACACATGCAGAAGAAGTAGCAAGCACGGTTTGTCCCTAAACTTGAGGAAGAATCAACATCCTCACCCCTGACATGCTTGGCAATCTTGTAATCTGCCACTAGTACTTTTCCACCTCCACCATGGACTTCCAATGCCAATTTTCAGTACTATAAAGTATAAAATCAACCCCATGATAACCTTGAGAAAAAGAATTATTTCACTAGAAATACTAAATTATGCAAGGAATACAATTTACTCCTTTGAATATTGCGAAAAATCAAAATGAAATCTACTACCACCAGCATAAAGTTAGATGTGATGGACAAATCATACTAACATTGTGCGGTGTGACAAAAGTACCAACGTGGTGCATTAGTAACTCCACACATTTAACCACACTCAATACCAAAGCCTTTACAATTTTCAAAATTGTTGCCACCACATATAGTCAAATTGACAGCACCATCGTCCCAGATTTGTCCCATTCATCCCACATTTGATCTACTTTTAACAACTAAGATAAAAAATGAGCATCCTTGAAGAAGCATGCACCAACTCCCTCATTTCTTCTCTCTGTTTTTTTTCTCCAATTAGTTTCCCGTTTAAGCAATCTCTAAGACATAAATCAAAGATGAAAGATTCCTGAACATAGATTTACTCTCCCATCTCTCCACTGTCACTTTCTGTACACCTATCCATTTGTGGTATGGTCAATGAGATCAGGAAACCAATTCCAAGTCCTCTCCAAGGACCAAGGAATATGCTTGAGTTATTTATCCATAATAACTTTCAGTCAGCTGAAAATGGGAGAATTAGTCACTTTTCAATGTCAATGAGATCAGTACAAGCACTCTAGATTTTGCTGTTCCTATCTAAACCATTATATTACTTCCATGACAAATTAGAGTACCAACTTAAGCTGATAAGTACTTACTTCCATGACACTATTATATATTGCAATCTCCAATTAAAAGGAGAATTTGGAAATACAATTGCTTGGTTTCAGAATTTTTTTTTGCAATAAATGCTTTCTAAATTCAATCTGCTCTACCAACCAACAAATGTGAAAGACCATGTAAGTTGAGAAAACAAACTCACCTCATGCTCTGGAATATAAACAACGATTGGCTGCTTGCATAATTTTGAAATTACCTGTAATGAATTTATGATTGGAACTGGTCAGTAGCTCAAGAAGAAATAAAGTGAGTACTGCTAACAAATGAAACTGTCAAAATGTAGAGAATAAGAAGACACCACCAGCTCCAATTAGCGCTAGAGAAACCTAGAAGAATTTACAGAAACAAAAGACTACTACGTTTGTCCCTAGATGATCCATCATACTGCTCGATTTGAAACCATAGTCAACTCTTAATTCTACCCAAGAGATAAGGAAGAAAAGAAGCCAACCCCTATTATTTCTATCTTTACCAAGGGCTTAATTTAAACCACAATTGATCTAGTCCCAGAAAATCAAGAGAACTTCCATAAATTTACACTAGCAAAGGGAAGTGCATCACCAACCTGTATGCTATTTATTAGTTCTTGAGGATGTTCAACCCTCAAACCTACCTGCAAGACACAATATAAGGAAAACCGACAGTTAATAGCTTCATTTATACTACCAGTATCCATACATTTGGAATGATCTTACTATGCATACAGATCAAGTTGCCAAACAAGGCATTTCCAAGATGCCAAACATTTTAGTAACCGGACTATATATTTGAGAGGATCAAGGGTCGCAAGTTGAAACAAGACTGAAGTAGCAATCAAGATCACAATGCAAGAATATAACATTTCATAATTGTGGCTATAAAGAAGATGAGAGGATAATATTAGCATAACAGCTGAGAAATTCATTGCCAAATTGCTTCTTTTGCACTTTCACGCAAAAAATCAAATTCTCCTGTGAATACCTCCCGATTCAAGAAACTCCACGAAGCAGCACACACTCAAACGAACTAGAAAGCTCACGGTATGCGTCGATCGGGCTCATGTGTACTTCGACTTGTTGGCGGGCATGGAGCTTCGGCCAGCGCCGCGATTGTCGCACTTGCACACCTCAACCCCACCTTCACCACCACTAGCGCCAGCTTTGAGAGCCGAGCAGAGCCATTTCTCTGGACAGAGAGAGAGGGGCAGAGGACGATCTTCACATTAGGGCAAAAACGAGGAGAATAAGTTCAAGTCATATAAAACCCTAACCTGAAAATGGCGCTTCGGAGGCAACGCAGAGGGTGAGTCGGAGCCCGAGATCGCCAAAGGGGCTTCGGGAGGCAACGACGGAGGCGCGGTTCGTCACAGAGAGCCAAGCGGTGCCGTTTCTTGGGACGGGCAGAGGACGAATCGCCAATGGGGGCCTCGGAGGCGACGACGTAGGCGGAGGCGGCCGTGTGGTCGGGATCTGAGCCACCGACGGGCTCCGCGAGGCGACGGCGAAGGCAAGCGGCAGAGGCGGAGTCGCGCTTCACAAAAAGAGCCGCGCTTCGCGGAGGAGAGAGAGAGAGCAGATGGGTTTTTTGGAAGGGAAGGCGCAGGCAACCGACGTGCGCGGTGGGTTCACGATCAAAGGAGGCGAAGTCGCGGAGGAAGGAAGACGAGGTCACGAGCGGGAGGAATTTTGAGCGGGACGAGCGAGGGAGAGAGAAACCGGGGGGAAAAGCGAATATTTGAGGAGAAAATTTGGCTGAGTGGAATACTAAACCGGGGGAAAAGCGTATATTTGAGCAGTAGAGGAGGCGAGATGACGGAGGGTTAACGGAGTATGGAAGAAAGAAGGGAAAGAGTCTGATTTTTTAATAAATCTGATTTGTGGGCCCGCTTGCCACGTGTCACGCAGCCAATGGAGTTGTGTAGCGCTGACGTGGAGTATTCCACTCAGCCAATATTTTCTCCCAGTGCTGCAGTAGCACCGGCCTGATGCGGCCGTACACTGCCCTGGCAGAAAACGCCGGCACGGTGCGGTCCGATGTCCTCGGCTTGGAGGTTGATTTTGGGAAACGAGACGTCTTTCTTGGGGTTGAAGTGCTCGAAGGTATTGGCATTCCAATCCAATGGAGTTGACGCATGTCTGAGCCCCGTACCCACTGGCCCTTGGACCCTGTAACAAAACCAGAATTTAAGTATCCATGTGAAAGATTATGAGTTGATTAAACGTTTTTAATCAGTGTATTTTTGTGTAAATACTCTACTTATTACAATCACTAAACGTTATGTCACTATGATCTATGTTTAACTTATAATCATGTCAAAGCAATGTGACAATCTAATCATTCTACTTAGCATGATGCTTGAGGGTTAATTGCGGGGTGATTCATGCAATAACTCGCAAATTGATGACTCTTCAATAAACTTACATATGTTTACCCAGTCATGGCAAGAGAGCGTGAAATGGTCAGTCCCAAGGCCTCTATTCCAGTATGGATCCACGCAGGAGATGGCGCGGACATAATCGTGCGCCGGACGCATTGCAGCATGGCCTCGTCGAGGACGACTAAATCACCAAGGTACTCGAGGATCATTTTGACGCTGAACAGTGCACGGGAGGAAGTAAACGCAAGCTCAATCCGGGATAACGGGCACGGAAACGAGCATCGAGCTCGATCAATATGAGGAAGAAGCCCTCCGTTAAATAGATGTCTTTGCAAACTCCAGTGGGGAAAATGGGTGGTTCTCCTTCTTTATGTACTGAACATATGTATCGAGAGATCATTGTGTATATAAATTGAATCACTTCACTAAATCAAGCTAATTACGTTTCAAGAAATAGTGAGATCACATTAGAACAAATGTAAAAAAAGTATATTATATAAGTCATTGCATCGACAATATACGTTTATATAAGTCAATCATTGTTAGAACATTTGGATACTAAATTATTCTTTCATTTAATAGCCTAAACTTTTACAATAATTGGTAATGGCCCGACAAAATTTGATATGATATCGAAGCATGAGATTCTAAATTTAAATTTTCTTGGACCCTTACTTACATCCCTTGTTGTATATTCTATTAGAGGTGAGCATCATGTCTGGTTTCCCTCGGCAACTAAACCGAACCGGCCTAGATTGACTAGTTCAAGGCCGTTCTAGGGAAAATCAGTTCGCTTTCTAGTACTGCAAAGCTAAAACCGGTCTAGGATTGGTTCGATTCCCGCTTACTCGAGAACCGGTTTTAAAGTTTCTTTTAGGAAAGATATACTTTTGCACCAAAGGAAAATCGAACCACTATCTTCACTACGAACAAACAATACCATAACCACTTGACCAACATACATTGTCACAGTGAAATGTCACAATATTTACATTTTCTCATAAGAATGTGATTTTTTGCATGAATAAAAACGACTGGGCAGTTCCGGAGTAGTTTCAAAACCGACCGGTTTGTTTTTGAGTACCAAATCATAGGGTTGGTTACTAGTTCTAGGCTGAAAAGCGGCCACCTAGGAACATATCACCCTTAGATTTCCACACTTAGTTTTAGGTCAAAATCTAGCCTATAGGCAAGGGGGAGCGCTATTATATATTTTCAGTTTATGCCTTCATTTAACAAACTTATAAGAATGTGTGATTTAATATCTAAATATTATTTGTTGATCCTAGAAGGGCCAACCCCAGGTTTCCTTGTAGGGTGGGACGCACACGATTTCATAGTGTGGGCTTCGGCCATTGTAAAACCATGTGATGGTCTCGGCTGTGGCCGTTTCGCTAGGCTTGTCTTTGCTCTCGCTTTCTTTCTTGTCTTTCTCGCCGACCTCGCTCACTGACACGATCTCCGTGAACCCGACTTTCTTCCTAAGCAAAGTGGCGAGCTTGGCCGCATCAACCCCATCTCTGACCACCTCGATCAAGTCCTTGTCGTCTCCCGCCAATGCCACGGATTGAACCCCTGGAGTGGAAAAGAAATGGGTCGATTTCGAATCAAAAGAGGGTTTGTTCTTCTTCTTCTCAATCTCAAAACAATCACCTATCTAAATTGATAAACAGAAGATGTGGCTAAACGGTCAAAGGGACAAAAAGAAAAAAAAAACTAGCAATCACCTGAAAAGCCAACCGCAACTTTCAAAGCTTTGGAGTGAGAGCTTTGGGGTTTGAAACAATTGAATCTCGAGGTGCGACCGTTCATGGATACCTTAATCACAATCTTCTGCTACCCTCGAAAAAAAGAAAGAAAGAAAGAACGAAAATCAAGAAGGTGAATTAGCATGCAACATAAGGTGAATCAATTCACGATTTCTCGAAAATAAAGCTACTGCCTTTTTCCCCCTCATCATGTCACCTTCATGGTGCTTGCTTGTTTTGGAAGTTGGGGAATTTTGACTTCGATTTTTGCAGAATTTTGAGAAAATATTAGAGGAGGGTGGGGATGAACTGAGGGACTCCTCTCTATTTATAGCCTCTCTCCTTGGAAGAAAGTCAATGGTTTTAAACCCGACCATTGATATGCTTTAGGAATTATTGTTGCTAACTATACAACTTGGTAGACAAAGTTACCATTCAAACATGGAGCTAGACCAACAAAAAAAAAAAGGAATGGCTAGGTATTATTATAAACTATAAAGTGAAGTAATCTTTGCGCTTCTCACAGTGTAAGATCGATAATCGAAGACGAAAAGATCTAAAATGTGATTAGTCCCATCCATCAATTTTTTTACTCGCTAATTGAAGTTCATCGGAAAGTCCTCCACTCTAAAAAAAAGTACCGTGTACACACCTGACAGACCCAAAAAAAAAAAAAGTTCCCAAATTGAAAAAAATCAAATTCATTGAGTAAGTAATAGAGTTCTGACTGAAGAAGAAGCTTCGACTGAAACTTCTATGATCAATTCTCGAATTAAGGGAAAAGGGGGCAAATTGCATACTGCCTTCCGAGTTTTCAGGGTTGTTGCAAATTACACCCCCCCAATGTTTCGATTTTGCAATTTGTCCCGTGAAGTTTAGGAATTGGTTGCATCGTGGCCCTCGGCTTTGATTCTGACCAAATTTTGCTTTGAGCTTGGACCACGTGACAGCACGTGATGGATTATTGAGGGAAAATTCGTTGTATAAGCACATACAACGAAGAAGTAGAAGAAGAGTTCATAAACATATTGCTCGTGAGAGTGTGCGACTAAAAATCTGACGAGAATTCAACTGGAATTAACGTCAAATGCATATTGATATATAGGCTCCGTTTATTCCGTGGAATATGAATAACTTGAAAAATAATGTCCTAAAAATGAATCTTGTATTGTTTGAAATTATTAATCAATTGAAAATATTTTCATTATTGACAATAAGTCATGTTTAAATATTTTTGTGAACGATGAAAATATTTTTCGTTCATTCAATATTGCAACCGATACAAACGATCGTTTTTAGAAAAATATTTTCCAAATCATTTATTTTGTCAATGATCCCTATATTTGTTTCTCAGGCATGTAGATGATATATGATCAATTTACCTTCACATCTAACTATTTGCATTGGCGGGGTCAAATATGTTACAAAATTTTGGATGGAGTCTACGTTAGGGAGCACAACGCCTTCAATTTCAAAAAAGTTAGGGGGGGGGGGATTGTAAAATTGAAACGTCGGTGGGCAACTTGTCGCAATCCCGAAAAATTTGGGGGAAAATTGTAATTCTCCCGGTTCATCGCCATCCTCGTTTCTCTGCCTCCCTCTCTCTGACTTTTGAGAAGAAAATTATTTACTCTTTTATCTCTCTAATTTAAGCAACCACTTCAAAATGGAGAAATCGATCAAACGTACAACAAGCATTCAATGGGCGGATATCGCCTACTAAAGCTCCTAGAATTTGACCATCACGGACAAACTCGTGATTAGAACTAATCCAGCCGATGCATTGCCCGCCGAAGTTTCTAAGCTCCTTCTTGAAAAGGATTAGGGCCTACGATTTCTTAAGATTAACGAGTCACAATAGACATTTTTCAAGAACGATGACACTAGCGTGAGGAATTCGAGGGTCCATCTGGAACCTAAAATCTACCAATCAAAATCGGTTCTCCACTTTCTCGAACTCGAAATCTATCATATATACCCTAAAACCTAAAATCTACCTTGACATAAGTTCCAAGGCTTGTTCCAGTTGGTTCCGGGGTCTACCTAGAAACCGGGCAATTTCTTCTTCTTTTTTTGTTTCATTTTTTATTTAAACAAAATAAAAGGGAACGCAGCAAAAAAATGAAAATTTTTCATTTGTCAATAGCAACAATCCATGAAAGATGAACACATAAAATAAATAAATAATAAAAAGTTCAAAACACATAACATAAAACTTAAATTATAGAACTTCATATATAGTATGTAGTCAGAGCATGAGCCCTATATAAAATGTTGTCCCCTTTCTCCTTGATTGGTATGCTAGCATAAAAATCATGTTATTTTTATTAGACACAATTTAAGATCTCCTGTGTGGTCCTAAGCATAACCTTAAACTGCTTCATCTAGATGCTCGTCCGAATCATGGGATGCCCTAGATGTAAAGCAAAATAAGGTATTTCCTTCTTTTGGGGAAGACAAATATACAGGGGGAAGACAAAGATACAGGAAAAAGTGAGGGATGCAAAGCATGCAAATCTCAGCACGTTAAAATAAGGTTTGCATCCTTAGAGCCTGCCACCGTTCGTAGAAGTGGATCGACGGCAAAGGCCCTTGGAGGAAGGCTTGCTTCCCCTCTCTTTGGTGAGGAACCCTGGAAACAATTCCAAGGAGCGGTCTGTTAGCATAAAAATTATTAAAATACATTTTGAGTTTGAGTTCAACGGACGAAACCTGACTCGAGATTAATTGTTATTTGTGGAGGTTTGAATATTCTGAATTGGATATTTTACGGACATCCGAAATCAAGAAATACGTATAAACTGTTTTTGGTTGGGAAATAAAATTAAGTGGATGGGCACACAAAATTATATTTCCCTGTTGTCGGCCAAAGAAGTCGAAAGAGGAAAGTCAGGAGGTTAACTTTGTTGACCGATCGAATTCAATTAGATTTTGTACGTGCAATTCCTTCGTTTTGTTGACGTCGTCCAAGAAGTCCACAGTATATATGCTCATGGTCAGGTTTGCTAGAGAGGCCATTGTCGATAATACGAAGAAGCGCCGTTTCTTCTCGAGAGTGCCGTGGGCGCTAAATTTCTGAGTGACATCCATGGGTGCCGGGTGCTTGTCAGAGCGTTCGTGATTTTGTTCGTGAAATTACATCAAGAGTTCAAGTATTTGTAACGATTAAATTTTGTGATAAGATTTATGTATAATTTCTTTGCGAGATAGAGAGATTATTTCGTGAGGAATTGTGAGGCTAAACACTGCGTGAGTTATTGGGTATAATTAGAGCTTGGAAAATATTGAAAGTGTTTGAGTAATTCGAGTGTGGTTGTAATCCCCGCTGTATCGCTTGATCTACAGTAGAATTCGTTGTTCCTCTCCCCGTGAACGTAGGTCACTACGACCGAAACACATAAATTTGATGTCCAATTTTTTTTTCTGTCAATTTTATTGTTCGATTACTTAGCTTCCGCAATAAAAATCATGTTATTTTTATTAGGCACGGTTTAAGTTTCCCTGTGAAGCAGCTCGCTAGAAATTTTCGTGGACTAGTATCTTCGTGTCAATGACTCCTGAGAGCGTAGAAACAAGTTGATGAGCAAAATCTAGCAGCGCCCGCCACCCTACTCTCCTCTACCTCATACTGTTAACTTGCTTTAAATAAAATCCGAAGCTTTGTTCAAGAACCATGTAGCATTTGAGACTTGCAAGCTCTATGCTCCTCCCTTCTCATTTCCGTTCTAGAAGACAGAAATACCCGACGAAAACTAACATAAGAAGACCGAACACTCTAATACCATTCAGTACCAAAACAAAACATCCTCATAAATCACCGTCCGCTAGACCACAATCGCGAAAGAATCACGTTTCAAGCAAAGAAACTGATCTACAGTAACTGGTGCTCCGTTTGTCATGCGATACCCCAAGAGAGGCAAGTAAAGTGTGCAACCAAATCAATTCACTAGTGGCAATTGCCATAGCGCGATATTCAGCTTCAGCAGAGGACTGAGAAACTGTGGTCTGCTTCTTAGTTCTCCAAGACATGGGACAACCACCAAGCAGTAAAAAGTAAATAGTAACTGATCGCCGAGTGATCGGGCAACTTGCCCATTCAAAGTCACAAAAGGTAGTCAAGTGAAGTGAAGTTGGGACTAATAAAGAATCCCTTGTCCTGGGTTTTTCTTGAGATATCGAAGAACTCGTATCACTACTTCCCAGTGCTGTTCCTTCGATTCGTGCATGAACCAGGAAAGTATGTGGATAGAATAACATAATTCAAGCCGAGTGATAGTGAGATAAAGTAGATGTCCCACTAATCGACGATAGCAACTTGGGTCTGTCATGGCAGGTCCACTTGCTGTAGCTAACCAGTGTTGTTGCTCCATTGGAGAAGTTGCTAGTTTAGCTGCTAGCATGCCATATTCCGATAGGATGTCAAGTACATACTTTCTCTGACATAGAAATAACCCTGAAGTTGTCCGCATTAGTTCAATTCCCAAGAAATACTTTAATTGGCCAAGGTCTTTGATATGAAAACGCTCATCAAGGTACCATTTTAGCGTTGCGCACTATTTTGAATTATTGCCTGCCAAGATAAGATTATCAGCATATACTAACACGGCCAGAAAATTATTGCCATAAGAATACGTGAACAATGAGTAATCTGCTAATGATTGATTAAAACCATACTCCCTCAATGCATTAGAGAATTTTGAAAACCAATTTCGAGATGCCTGCCAAAAGCCATATAAGGACTTTTGTAGTTGACATACACGATTTGAGCCCGTTGTCGCGAAACCTAGTGGAAGTTTCGTAGAAACTTCCTCATTCAAGTCACCATGTAGAAATGCATTATTTACGTCCATCTGATGCAACTCCCAATTACAAGTTAATGCAACTGCAAGAAGACACTGTACAGTGACTAGTTTAGCCAGCAGTGCGAAGATTTCATGGAAGTCCACACCCTGTATCTGGGTGAATCCATTTGCGACAAGACGAGCTTTTTATTGCTCAATACTACTGTCAACTCGACGCTTGATTTTATAAACCCACTTGCACCCTATGGGTTTCTTACCTCCAACAAAGTTGCTAAAGTCCATGTCTTATTATCTTCTAGTGCTTTAATTTCTGTCGCCATTGCTTCTCTCCGCAAAGGATTTTTAATAGCCTTAATTTAATTCCCAGGCTCAATATCAAAATTAACAGTAGCTAAAAACACAATGTGAGGCTTGGTAAATTGTCAATAAGAAACAAACTTCTTGATTGGATAGACCGTACTGGAAGATATCGATGGAGTGGGTTGAGGAGTTGGGGTCTTCGTTTGGACCATATGGCACACATAATCTCGCATATGGGTTGGTTGTCTTTTTTTGCCATATAGGGTTAATTGGGAGTGGAATTTGTTTATCGGATCGCTTGCTAGGTTGCTCTTCAACTTGGATTGTATTATCACAATCTCGCATCACCGTCTGCTCATTTTCTTTGCGAACTTGGCTTGGAACCCTCTCTTCCTCCCCCCTGAGGTTGATTCCACCCCTCATCAATAAGACCCAGCTCTCGAGCCAGTGTCAAAAGAGGAAGAGAATCTTAATCCTCATGTGCAGGTTGCTAAGCAAATGGGAAATTCTCTTCATAGAAATCAATATTAGGAGATACCAATAATTCTTCAGTTTGCAAATCAAAAACCTTCCAACCCTTCGTGCCGTATGGATATCCCAAAAATATACATTTTCTTGCCCTTTATTCAAATTTATCTTTTCCCTTTGACGGTTTGTGAGCATAGCACAGTGCACCGAAAACTCGCAAATGATTATAATCCGGCGGTTTTCCAAACAAAAGCTCGAACAGAGTTTTTCCGAATAATAATGGAGTTGGAGTATAATTATTGATTAAATAAGCACCTATTAATATGATTTCACCACAAAAACAAAAACGAATTGGTAAATTCGCTTGAAAACGAAGTGCCCATGGTACATTGAGGATATGTCGATGTTTCCTTTCAACTCGCCCATTGTGCTAGGGCATGTAGGAACATGATGTCTGATGTATCACTCTTTTTCTGAAATTTTTTTTTTTCATGGAATTAGAAAGAAATTCACGGCCATTATCACTTCGCACCATTTTAACTACTCGACCAAACTGGGTCTTTACCATATGACAAATATTAACAAAGACTTTGTACGTCTCTGATTTTTCCTTCATCAAATAGACCCAAATTACCTGACTACAATCATCGACGATGGTTAAAAAATAATGTGCACCGGAGAGAGACCCTGTTTGATATGGCCCCCAAACATCACAAGGTAACAAATCAAAACATCCATCGGCTTTATTATTACTCAAAGGAAATGAGGAACGAGTTTGTTTTGCACGACAACATACATCACACAAACCATCCCCATCTTTATTTACTTCAATACCGGTGATTAATTTCAAAGCTTGCCGTGATGGGTGCCCCAATCATTGATGCCAAATGTCAATATTCTGTCCCTTTACCACTTGAAAAGCCAAACGAGTGCCCATACGTCCAAGATAATAAACCCCTTCTCGAAGATTACCCACTCAATCGATCTCTTCGAGGATAGGTCCTATATGATACATCGAGAAGAGAAGAACGTTAATGAGCAATTCAAATTCGAACTCAACTTTCCAACAGAAATAAGATTGCACTTAAAGTTTGGGACATGTAGCACATCGTGCAAAATAAAATTAGTGCTTAAATAAACATCGCCTCTTTTGATAGCGTGAGTCACTTTTCCATCAGGAGTTCGTATAGGATATGCACCCGTGATGTTCTTTGGCCGATTTAGAAGCAAAAGTTGCCCTATCATATGGTCGGAGGTGCCACTATTGATAATCTAATTTGTGGAAACATCATTGGGCCAATAGACCTTACCTATGAGTTGGTCATTCGAAGTAAGCGGTTTATTGCGGTAAGCAAACTGATCAAATGCTGATATTGATCATTGCTAATTGTTGTTGTTGTTTCTGCTCCCTTCGGACTCCTGCAATGGTGTTAGAACTGCCAATGCTAGCCTGTGCGAAATGTACATCTGCTATGGAAGGATTACCTTTACGTGCCTTTCCACCTTGCCTTGAATCCCAATTCGGAGGATATCCATTCAACTCCCAACAATGACTCTTCTCGTGCCCAACCTTCCCATAGTGGTCACATTTAGGTTTTCCGAATAGTGTTTTCCTTGGCCCATTCTTCCAACCGAGAAAGCAGCACCCTTGATCTTCTCTTCTCTCCCTCGAACTATTGACCGTTGGCGCTCCTCCTGCGTGATCATAGAATAAACCTTACCAAGGGACAGGAGTGGCTTAACGTTGAGAATTTGAGAGCAAATATTCCCATAGGTCTCAGCATTAAGGCTCATAAGAAACTGGTGGATCTTTTTCACTTCCTTCTTCTTCGCGTACATCATGGTTGCAGTACAAGTACACTCTGGGACGTCATCATAGTCATTGAGTTCATCCCATAAGACCTTCAATTGTAGTATTCCACCGCCGAGAGTCCTCCTTGCTGTAGGAGCCCAATCTCAGTTTTGATCTCGTGGATACGAGGTTTATTACCTTGAACGAATCTCTCCTTCAACTCATCCCACATTACTTTTGCTTCTTCTGCATATGCCACGCTTCCCTGTAGACTCTTGTCAAAGGAATTGAAAATCCATGAAACTATCATGGAATTACAAATGTCCCTGGCATTAAACTCGGGTGCGGTTGGATTCGGCTTCTTTAGCGATCCATCAATAAACCCGAGTTTATTTTTCACCCTCAATGCACATCTCGTCACCTTTGACCATGTTGCATAGTTATCTCGAGTAAGCACGCACGAAACAAGTACGCTTCCAGGATTGTCGAAGGTGTTGAAATAATATGGCAAGGAAGGGTCAATCACTTTCTTGGTAGACGCTTCTAGAGTCATATCACAAACAATGCGAGTCGAATTGTTCGATATGTTTAAGCTCTATGGCTCTGATACCATGTGAGAACTCAATTTTCTTGTATTGCTCAACATACGATACATATATTTGTACAACGTATTGCTTAATTGAAAAGAGAAAGAAAAGATCTACCAAATATCTCTAACTAATTATAAAAGATATACTAAATATTATGCTAACTAAAAGCAAAAGTAAATCATAACTAATAATAAGAGATACACTAAAAGTCAGAAAAATAGACTATAAATCTTGTCACGCCCCGACCCCGACGAGCGCGCGACACCCGGAGCTCGGTCGAAATAGTGCGACGTCCCAGGAAACATCACCGACTCAACCCAAAACATCATAATCAAATGCAGCAGAAACAATTACACAAATCCCTGACGATATAATCATGGGGTAATAGGGAGAGACAAATCATCAAACCATCAAGCATTATATTATACCCGCAATATATACAATATCCATTACAATCCATCACAACCAGCAACTTCTGCACCAACAACCTCCGCACCAACAACCACCAATATCAAAAAGGGACTAGCGGCATCGGGTAGACTAATACTACCACCAAAAAGAGGCGTCTCCAAAAACTGTCCAACCCATAACTTCTAGCTAACCTCTATTTGCCCTAGAGGGGGTCCGCTCAGAATCGGTCTCGTCGATGCTAGTTTGTTCCTTTGAAGACTTGGACTCAGCATTGATCTCAATCGAATTGTCCTTGTCTCCCGACTCCATTGGAACTTTGATCGGCTAAATGGTTTTAAATAAAACCGTGAGAATACTTCTCAGTAAACAAAACCCTAAATCCCACCTAGGCTAACACGTATATCTAGTCACATTCAAACACGTCAATCACACAATCAGTAAACCAGAACAATTGCAGGTACCAACATTTCAACTTGATACACACGAAACTTCACATGCTAAATCAAGTGTTACCATTAACAACCGATAACAAGCCGCTCTCAAAGATGTCATTCAAACCAAAACCACACCAATATTCGCATAATAGACACAATATCATACTTTCATCATTTCACTTAGGCACACGCATTCAATTCATTTCTGGTCCGCGTAAATACGTCTCAAGTCCAAAAACTAGTCATCGATCTCGAACCACGTAATCACGCCTCATATTCAACAACACTTCTATAGCCCTCGTAAACAAACACACTTCAGGCTCAGTGTCTCTAGCTCGCGAAAACGAACACGTCTCAGGCGCAACACCTATCTCCCTTTTTATAACACAACCCGCGTAAACACCCATCAGGTTGGACAACACTTCTATAGTCCACGTAAAAACGTCTCAGGTTCAGTGTCTCTAACCCATGTAACACGCCTCAGGCGCAACACCGATCTTCTTTTTACGGCACAACCCGCGTAAAACGCATCAGGTTAGCGATCTTCCGGTAAAATCGGGCATCGTCCCGCGTAACACGCCTCAGGACGGGTTCAATTCCCCACGTAAAACGCATCAGGGATTATGTTATCACACATGCACACATTTTCCATTTATTAGCTAGACCCCATGTAAAAATGCCTCAGGGTATTTGATGATCACGTAACACATCAGCACCCAATCTCATGCCAATTTCATACGACCAATTCGCACACGTCATCCAACATATACAGTCTACCAGTAAGCCATGCCACTCACAATTTTACCAACTCAATTCGCACGTGCACAATTTAACGCGAATTTTTGCATCTTAAGCCAAATTTCACCACTCACGGGCATCGTACTCCTAGCGACAACCCCCAAACCAACACGCACTATGTCTCAAACACCAATATGCATCAATTCAGCCACAGAATGAACAGTAATTCGGCAACCACAGAAAAATCACTATAACGGCACATTTAGGCCCGTTTTTCACGCAATAAGTCACGATAATCACCCGTAATCATTCCGATTACCTAATCAATCAATTCTAACCTCAAATCCACCTAAAAAATTATCATAATTCCATCCAAACCACTCAGCCAAATCTGTCCAACCATTATTCCACGATTAACCCCTAAAACTCGCTAAAACGGGCCCGAACTAACCCGAAATCACCCGTTATCCTAGGCGAGGTTTAGGATATCACTTACTTGTGATTCCACGCAAAATCAAGCCCTCAAAAGTGGCTGGACAAAGAGCAAATAGCAATGGCGGCGGTGTTCCACGAAAAGGGGTACCGGCGTCCACGAGCGGCGGCGATCGGCGGCGACGGCGAGCTTGGCCGATCAGCCACGGCCACAAGAGGAGGGAGAGAGGGGAGAGGGAATTTCGGCCAAGGGGGAGGGTAGAGAGAGAGAGAGAGAGAGAGAGAGAGAGAGAAGATTATAAAGGGGAGAAAAGACTAGTCTAAGCCTACCCCCTATGTGAAATTACCATCCTACCCTCCTTTTTACTTTCCATCCGATGGCCACGATTCCATCTTATCCAAGAATCAACGGCCAAGATCATTCCTTACCAAAAATATCCAAGGGTATAATAGTAATTTCACAAAGTGCAGGGGCAAAATCGTCCAAAAATTTATATTTCTAAAGTGGGGGTGAAATGACCAAAATGCCCTTCCACTTTTATACTTAGGCTTCACAAAATCGTAGGGGCAAAACAGTCATTTTCTACTTCCTGTCAAAATTGTAGTTTTTTGACAAATTTGGGCAAATCCGAAGCTGATCATAATAATAACGACATCGTCCAATCACCCTGTCATGACTTTCAAAATTTTCAACACCCAAACTTTGTCTTTATTTAATGGTCAAACTCAAATAAACTCGACTTAAGCTTATCTCAAACTAACGGGCAGCTTCTAGGAAAATTTGTGTATTCGACCGTGGTCGATACTAAATCAAACCACGTTTAAGCTTACTTGAGTCATGGCGACCTCGATTGTTATATAATTGCAATGATTAATCACTAGTTCTAAAGATCGCGATCATTTGGAACAAGTTTGGGATTGTTCGCAATTTCATATCCTGGCGAGGCGGAATCACCCGTGATCCAGTTATATGGTATTCGCAAATCGATCCATGACCAACCTTAGATCGATCTATATAAGCCCAAAATATCACCTCAACAATCCTTATGGTCGAAAGTCAGTCCATGATCAAGTTCTATGGCCGCGCGAATTAAATTCCCTAATTAGCCTTTCCCTACTGGTTAGTATCCCAAGAGTGATCAAGTTTGGGCGAGATTTACTATAAGTGCATTATTGAAATTACTCATTTCATGAATACTAAGTGAGTTGAAATTTGGAATGTCACGAATTTTTACCAAATCTTCCGTAATAAACCCAAATCAAGGACGGAACAAGAGAGGAACCAGCACGCGCAAATGGGGACAGAGCCAGTGTTGTCTTGGACTTGACCTAAGACTGGCCCTTAATGGAAATCAAGGACGCAATGCCAAATCGTGGCCAGGGAGAATCACTGGAAATCGACAACAAGCAACAACCTAAGCAAGAAATCAACCTGAATCATGGAACAAAAGGCAATGCCACAGAGAAAGCAAAGGAGGGCGGGTTCTTATGGGTTTGTCGAGATGGAAAATCACAGGCGATCTCTTCTCTCTCTAATATGACGAAAGTAGGAGAAGAAGGAGGAGGAGATGACGATTGACAACAACGATGATGATGGAGAGACAGAAGTGAAGGGAGATCCGAGAAGAAGAATGCATCTAGCTTCACAAAATATGAGAGAGTCGCTCTCGGAAAGGAACTGAGGAAGAATGTGTCTAGCTTCACAAACAACGTCAACTCAAGCAGCCAAGTCTCACTAGCGTGAATTCTCAATTTCTAGTTTGGGGTTTTGTAGGTTCCCAGTCCTCAGTTCCCTTGAGAATTAGGAAGTGAACCGCGTAGTATATATTCCTAAAAATAGGGAACTGGAAACCAGATCGGATTTTACCAAAACCTGGAATCAGACTGGTTCGATTTCCGATTCTACCATGGAACCATACTCACCCCTAAATGACACTAATTGTATCTAGATTTTGATTTAGTATGTAATGTCATTTTTGAATTTTTAATTCGTTTGATGTGATCTTTGAATCATTTCTAAATGTTTAATGTGGACCTTCTTACTTCATCAAATAATGGAGAAAGTCACCACAGGTCTCTAAATTGTTGCGAAATATGACATCTAGTCGCTAAACACTTGCGAAATGTGCAATCTAGTATGTAGACTTTTAATTTGTTCAATCTAATTCCTCGACTTTGCATATGAAAAAAAAATCGATTTTTTGATACTATTCACAAGTTTTCATAATTATGTTATTGCCTAGATTTTAGAACATGTTTTCATTTCAATCCATTTCCTAAATCATTAGGTAACATGTTATTTTTTAATTACCTTTTTACATTTTTTTTGTCTCTGCAAATATTAGGATAGTGCCATTCACATTTGTTATAGCTTGTGATATCTATAATAGTAAAAGTAGAACCTCATTCAGAGTTGTATCCGCTTAATATTCCTGCAAGTTTAAGTTTAAGTGTTTTCATGAAGATATCTAGGAACAATATTAATTTATCTATAGAAGCCCTTGACCTTTCTATACGCTAGGTGGTGGTGGTCGAGAGAGAGAGAGAGAGAGGGAAAGGCTATGTTTTTTTTTTTTTGGTAAGGGGGAAAGGCTATGTTTTTTTTTTGGTAAGATAAGGGGGAAAGGCTATGTTTGTAACCCAAAGTTCGAATAAAACTACAAAAAAAACTCTCGATAACAATAACTCTACAATCTATCCAAGAGGCGATTTGTCTTGCGTAGTTATTCAAATTCCATTTTTGTATATCATCACTCCACAAGGAGTAGTGGCTTCGAACCATGAGATAACCATGAATGGCTTCGGACCAGACAGTCACTTCACCCATCTCGTCCGAGTGAATAAGACGTAATGCTACATTAATTTCTAAAGAAAGCTTTGTCCAAATTAGATATCTTATCTATTCCTTTTTTACCCCGTGCTTATAATATGTACAAATGACTGAATTTGGGTTTAACATTGTGCGATCACATATAGATAGTAAACCCATGGCAGACTTACCTAAGCAGCTGGATACAAATTAAAATCACCACGAGCATAAGAATTAGCTTTAATTACCCATGTAGACACTAGCGAATTATGCAGAAAATAGGTCAAAGAGCAATGCGCTGACTATTATTACTAACCGATTTGACAAATATATCATGAAATAAATAGCACTTATAAAAAAAATACAATTCAATTCTCTAGCCATTTAGAGTAGACCAATAAATACAAAATCCTATTCAATAAAGAAAAATCCCCCATTAATTCTCGAAGCAAAGTTTTTTACCAATGTAAAGTCATCATTTTTACCGATGCAAAGTCATCATTTTTACCGAATGTCTGAACGTGAGAACTTCAGTTTTCCTAAAGATTTTCTGGTGAAAATCGCATAAAGATATATATATATATATATGTGTGTGTGTGCGTGTGTGTGTGTCTTTTATATATGCATTCGATACTTTCCAATGAGGAAATGCCACGTGGCCATATTCAGGTGGAGACAAAGTGAGAAAAAATAGCAAAAAACACTCAACGATGTAAAATCTCCACAGCTCACAACCTCAGGATGGAGATTTTTCCTCCGAGGAAACACCTGTTCTCGTTTCTCCCTCCTCCAATCTCTTCCTTCTCCCTCTTCTCTCTCTCTCTCTCTCTCTCTCTCTCTCTTCATTTTCCTGGGGAAATTCGTTTCCTTTCTTTTCCCTTTCCTTTCCTTTCCTTTCCTTTCCTGCGTTTCAATTCTCAGCGTTTCTCATCATACCCGCTTCTTGATTTGGCCTCCTTGTCCATCTTTTTCCTGAAACTACATGGCATTGTAGTTCCGCGTGTCATCGCCTCGCCGGCTTCACGATCACGAGAACGACCGAGATTCTATCCGGCGATTCGATGAATATGTTTCTCCGGTTCGTCTCGTGATTCCGTAGGAGGTGTGTGTATGTATTCATGCACGCGTCGCTTTAGATGCTCGGTGATACGATTCGGTCTCGCATTATCGATTGAAGTCCGAAGAGATTTGTGCTCGGTCCATTTACAAGAGAAGGCCTTGCGACGGAAGGGGGCTACATATGAACGATGTCATTCGACCATACTCATAGGGCGACGTCGCTGCCGAGCAAATCGCCGCCTCTGGCGGAGCGGATAACCGATGACCCAGTCACTATCAAGACGGCCCAGAGCACGGTGACGCTGGCGTACCAAGCCAACATCGCCGGGTATTGGCACAACGTCACCATCATATGGTGCAAGAACCTGATGAACCACTCCCTTAGCATCACGGTCGACAGCCTGGAGGGCGACTTCCACTACACGTGCAAGATCGACCTCAAGCCCTGGCATTTCTGGAGCAAGAAGGGGTACAAGTCGTTCGAGGTCGAGTCGAACCGGGTGGACGTGTACTGGGACCTCCGGTCGGTCAAGTTCTCGGGGAGCCCCGAGCCATGCACGGACTATTACGTGGCCCTCGTCTCCGACGAGGAGGTGGTGTTGCTCCTGGGGGATTACAAGAAGAAGGCCTACAAGAGGACCAAATCCAGGCCCGCCCTTGTGGATGCTGTCTTGTTCTACAAGAAGGAGAATGTGTTTGGCAGGAAGACATTTGCCACGAGGGCCAAGTTTGATGAGAGGACGAAAGAGCACGAAATCACCGTGGAGAGCACGAGTTTCGGGCACAAAGAGCCAGAGATGTGGATCAACATCGATGGGGTCGTGGTGATTCATGTGAGAAACTTGGATTGGAAGTTCAGGGGAAACCAGAACATCTTGGTGAACAATAAACCGGTGCAGGTGTTCTGGGATGTCCATGACTGGATGTTCAAGAGCCCCGGCACCGGCCACGGGCTGTTCATCTTCAAGCCCGGGCTGGTCGAGGCGGAGAGCGACCGGGACGGGAGCAGCCACGGTGCCAACAGCGACAGCAGCACGGCCAGCAAGTACTACTCGACGCGCACCGGCGCGACCGCCCCGGATTTTTGCCTCTTCTTGTACGCGTGGAAAGTCGAGTGAGACCGAGACGGGTGACGCATTTCCCGGCGATCTTCATCCCTTCGGAACGGGCTTTGTTTCATGTCTCGTCGGCAGCACTGTGAAACTGGGAAATGCGTTACAGTTCATGTAAAAAAGATTTCGTAATCATAGATTTTGTTACTGCCGTAAAGGTATCTGGGAGGCAAGATTTCATATGGCATCTCCCATCTTCCTTCTTAATCGTTATGGCAATCTCCATATAGTTCTAAAATTTGCAATTGCGGTTTGCTCTAGTCCTTTCTGCTGAATGAATTAGGCAACCAATTGTTGCAGTAATTTGAGCAGAATTTTTGTAATAATCAAAAACGAAGAAGGGCCTTATGGCCCAAATCCAATGTCTTTTGGGCCAATAATGGGCCGTTCGTGCCATTGGGCTTGGGCTTGGCCCATTGGGGTGGGGGGGCTCGGCGGAGCCACGCCCGACCCGTTTCGTCAAATCGGGTCGACCCGACCCGAGTCGGGGCCGCCCCCGCCCGCGCCCGCCGGTCAAGTTCGACGCTCCCCGCCGCTGGGTCGCAGACTTCTCTCAAGAGCGCCGCTCCGGTCAGCCCCTTCTATCTCTCTCTCTCTCTCTCTCTCTCTCTCTCTCTCTATCTCTAGGTCGAGGAAGAAGGAGGAGGAAGGAAGGAAGGAAGGAAGGAAGAGATCGAGGCCAAGCATAGAGCCGCGCGATCCACCGATCGAGCCATGAAAGTAGCCCCGACGGTGGTCCTTCTGCTGGACGACCAGTGCGGACTCGCCGGCGCCCTCCGGCCCGACCCGAGCTCCGACCTCCGCCGCCTGTGAGCATCTCCCCCCCCCCTCCTCCCTCGTCGTCGATTCTCGCGTTTTGCTTCGCGATTTGATGTCGCCCGGTCGCATTTTCGTAACGATTCGCGTGTCTTCGTCCCCCAAGTTTCGATTTTTCGGAGTTTTTTTTTTCTTCTCAATCGGATGTCGTTTCGCTGCAGCGAGGAATCGTTCGAGCTTCCGTTGGAGCGCTACGGCGTCGGAGGCCGCGGGGCTCGCGGGGAAGCTGTTCACTTCGTCGACGGCCATGGGGTTTATCAGGTATTTCGCCCGGTTTCTTGGCTATGTGCGTGCATGTGCGCGGTGCGCGGTAACTGGGGAACGAAGTTTCGCTGATGGATAGGTAGATGGATCGATTGTGTAATTTTGGCTGAAGATGGCCGAATTACGGTGAGATGGTTATGTGTGTTGCGGATGGTGGGGTTCCGGTGATGCGGCTCGAGTGAGGAGTAGGCAGAAAGAGATTGTGTTAGCTTACATTTCCAGCGGATTTATCGATATCCATGGTTTAGGCGCGCGCTAAACATAATCAATATTGATCGAAATGAAGATTCGTTATGGATCTCCGGCTTCGTTTGAAGGTTAAATTGCTCTGAAATCGGGGCAGTAGGGAGCCTTTCATCTTGAGGACTGGAATGGCATGTGCTGTGCCTGTGTGTACATGAGATGCCAAGCTAGTAATCTTCACGTGTGGTATCTGTTGAGGGAATTTGACAGATTATGATTTGATGCAGTCGAGGTCGAATTTTCACAAGCAAGAGCTTCTGTTGTCCGTCGTTCTCTGGAGTTTAATTCTTGATTGATTGTAACATTTGGTTCTTTTCTAGTTTCTACAATTGCTCAAGTTTCCTGGCAGCCAGCTATGACAATGAATAGAAATGAATTCTACTCAGTGGAAAAATTTGATTTCGGTCCCTATTCCGTATGGATGGCCTGGTTAATTTTTGTGCTTGATATGGAAGCATCAGCCTTCCCACAATCGCCTCTATCATAATGTACCTAAAAGTGTGATGCAGTGTCTTTCTGCTGGGAGTTACATTAAAGTACGGAAACTGGTTGGATCCAATATAATTAATAACTATTATGAACTTCTTTTTGTGGCGGAGTATATGAGCATCTGCTAATGGAACATTCGTATATTGATTTTTTGGGCTGGTTCTGCAGTGCATGTGTTATGCTTGCCTGTTTCCACTCTTGAGTAACGAATTTAGGTTTCACTAGTATGACCATTTCATGAAGTAAGAATGAGCACTTTTTTTAAGTTTGGTATATCTGGTGACAAACCCTTAGCCCAACCCCATAATTACAAAAATCTCAAATCGCAAATTCCTCTCGTCCTCATCAGTGACCAGATGCATTAACCATTGCACAATTTGCAATAACCTGTTATGAACAAAATTCTGTTTGGAGGTATTGAGGTTATATCAGGGAAATGTGCAGATTTTCTTCAAGGAATGGCTGAGATTATAGTCTTGTTGTGCTTTACTTCGGTTTCTGATGTCCAGACAGACGGTGCATTGACGTGAGCTTTGTCTTAGTCTGATTCTTATTCTTTGGCCCGTCTTCTTGATGTAATATTTTGTGTGGGCACTTAATTCTTTTCTCTTTTTTATCATAAATTTATTCTTCTGTTTTCTTCTTTTAATGTTTGTTTTAAATGTTAAGGTGTCCATGCTGCAAATGCAAAGTCACAAGCCACCTGTATTAGCTTGTGCACTTAATGAAGTTTTGGCACAACTAATAAATGATATATCAGAAACGATGCCTACTCTTCTAGTTCCCTTTATTTCATCGTCATCAAACCTCAAGTGGGAGACAAGAAGTTTGCCCGTGGACAGCAGAAGAATATCTCTATACAGCCTGCAAATAGGGAGAGAAACAGACGTCGCTCGTGCTATCATGGCCCAAACCCAGAAGCCGCCATCATCCATGGAGATCCATTATGAACCTTTAGCTTGCTTTCTTCAGCTTGTACGTGTCTTAAAGTTGCCAACTGTTATTCTAATTGGAAGGGTAGGTGAAAGATTTTCTGAAAAGGGGTCGACAGATGCTCTTGTGGTACTCATTTTCTAGACTTTTTAAATAGTTTGGAATCCTAAAAAAGTGTATATCTTGATTCTTAATATCACTATCATTATCATTTGTGCATTGACAATGAGAATGTAAGTATTTAACATTCATGGGAACACCATGGTCCCCCCTTCCTCTTAAAATTATTAGCTACTAACAGCCTATCTTTATTTGATTGTTGTCCTTTTCTAGACAATTCACGCCCTGGGAGAGCTTTTGGCAAACAATGTGGGGTTGTGCTTTTCCCGTGACAAGGTTGTGTGGAGCAATCCTTCAAAGACGTCAGGGGATGAAGAAGAGCCATGGCGGGCCCTATATGGTTGAATACCTATTACTTGTGATGGCTATGGTTGGGTATCTGACTTGTCACTTGATGCATCTGCTATAAGATGATTAATTATTTAGACATGCATAATGTCAAACTAAAGGTTCAGACAAATTTTCTAGAATTTATAGCAAATGCATGACATTAACCTTTGAATTCGCTCGTGACAGTTGATGGATCTTGACATTTTTTGACACATCCATATTTCCTTTGTGTCCCTGCTGACTGAGAATATTGTAAGAGATCATTTACCAAAGTTTTTGTCTCAGCTGTCTGAACTATGAGAAGATTATTATAGCACTTGTACTGGTCGAGCTTCGACAGCTAATGGAATCGATCCTCCTAGTTTTTACCCCGTGGTTGGACTTGACATGTACACCTTTTTACTGCTGTCTACAGAACTCTTTCATTGTTGTTTGTTGCCCTCCTATGATACTTGAAAGAGAGACAAACATTTGAATTGCTGCGTTTGTCTGGGTGGCTTCACATCTTGATCACACGATCAGGTTTGATCGGTTGAGTGATCCCGCACCATTTGATGTTTAGCAAAGTCCACATTGCAGAGAGCACATGTGCTTCATAAGTCCCCCTTTTATGTCGTGTTGTTTTAGTACGCATGTACAACTTACTATCCAAGTGGCTTGAATGGTGCATCTCTCTCTCGGTGATGTTAATTGCAAAACAATAGTGCTAATTTACTTGATCGACGAGATGCTTGATCTCAAATGTATTTGAATTTTGGCTTTAGGTTAATCGCTTTTTTACTACCCCTGGTTTTTGTAGTGACCCGTCCAAAGTTTGGGCAGCAATTCTTAACATGATAAATTTGCCGAGAGAAATCCACAATCGACACAACACTACATGGTTTGCTTAAAACCAACAAAAGTTGGTATGAGATCAAGCCTTTTGAAAAAAAAGAACTTTACAATCATAGCGAATCATTTTAGAGATGGTATGAAGTGATTCGAATAATCAATACGAATGAGATGACACGATATGAAAAGCCATTTCTACTTTCAATTGAGGTTATATTCCTAGCCGATGAGCTCGGATCTCTAAATAATTCCTAAGATTGTTTCATCATCTTGCACTTTTATGCATTGTACAATTTATTATCAAGAACAGGATGCCCATTATGCAGTAGGCAGTCAAAGCATCATAACTGGGATCACTTGCCACAGAGGCTCATAAAAGTGCAGGTTCCCTACTTGAGCACTGGCATGACAATGACTAGAGATACCCACAAAGCTCAATCAATCCTCTTGGCCTTGGCCCAGTTCAACTTTATTCCAATCAAATGAATTTGACCATTTTTTAAAAAAAAATTTGGGATGAATCGCTGCAGATAATAATAAGAATGATAGGGTTTATACTTTACGATATGGGGACACGTCATCTTTTTTTCAAGACCCTATCCCATCTTGCTCATGAAAGTCCCAGAAAATAGCCTAGCTTTTTAAGTTCACTTGAAAGTTAACAAACGAAAGTTTCATAACCTTTTTTTCATCAAAGCAAATAAAGGAAAATACCCAAAAATTGAAATTTCACTCCTTGTTCATCTCACCAAATTCTTTTCAAGTTTTTCAGAATTTTCCACAAAACTTCTCATCGCCTCAAAATTTTCCATAAAATAGCAACAAAAGAAAAAGAAAAAGAAAACGGGAAGGTGAAGGTGAAGATGAAAAAGAGGAAGAGGTATCCAGAGGGACAAGGAGATGGAGGTTGGCACTTGGCAGCGATGAAGGAAGGGGTGCAGGACAAAAGGTGTACCTGTTGATTGCCGCCAAAGCATCAAAAGACAAAATCCAGCAAACAGAAAAGCCCCGAGTAAAAAGCCAGACAGAAGCGTTTGATTGCAGGTACAGGTGTAGCTCGGTAAATGGCGCGGGGAGAGAGAGAGTGTGTATCAAGTGCGTGTGTTGTGCTTGAGTTGACAACAAGCAGCAGATTAGCAAAGCTGAATTTAATAAGGAAAACCAAAACAAGAGGAAATAATAAAAGAAGAGTGACAGAGCTAGAGAGAGAAGAGTTTTTATAGGAGGGACCGAGGAGGGAAAAGGAAAGGGCCTAACTTTTTGCCTTTCACTAATGGGATCGACAATGGGTCCTACCAAGACTGCACTTTTGCCCTTTGATAATATTAAATTTCTCTCCTTTTCATCTCTGTCTCTCTCTCTCTCTGCACTTTTGATTACTTTTTGCGTGTGTTGTATCAGCTTATGTCACATTTTCCCCCCTATTCATTACATTCACATGCCCCCGTCCTATCCACCTTGGCTTCTTTCTCCCCTTTTTTTCTCTTTCCATCTGTTTCTACAGTTCAGCTGAAGGAGTTCCTCCTGTTTGGACTTCTCTCGTTTTCCGGAAACCTCCATCCCTCACCAATCTCAGGTTCCTTTTCTTGATCTTGTCTCGTGAGTTCTTTCTCAGACCCAGAAGGGAAAAACGCACAGAAAAGCTAATCTTTTTTTTATGGCTTTCTGGATTCTGTTCTGTTTTTCTTGTTTGAGCTTTGTTTTCTGTTAATTGTATCTGCTTTTGTGTCTCATTTTCTCTGCCTTCTGCTTAGTTTGGTCTTGAGCTCCGTTTGTGAAGAGGGGATGATCATGCAGTTATGGGTCTTTTTTCTTTCTTTTTTGCCTTGGAAATTCAGTCTTCTGGTGGTTGATGCGGGTGCTTATGAATTTTGCTGTGAATTATTTCTCTAAGATATGCTGAATTGGGGGGTTGTTGTGATTTTGTTCCTTTGGTTTGTTTGATTCGCTTTAAGTGTTATTGCTTCAATTTGATAGTGAATCTCGTGCCATCACTTTTTTCAGGCTTGTAATTTAATTTCTAATTTCTTTGGTTTGCTTGTCTGTGATATGAGAAAGCAGTGTAATTGTTATTCTGCGTTTTAATAATATAATGCAGAACCTGATCGTTGAAAAAGCGGATTCCCAAAGATAAAGTATATATCTTCATGCCTTTTTTGCCCTTTTATCTTTTGGATTCTCAAGTGAAAAAAAAATGGATGCCTTTTTGTTAAAAACTATTATCTCTACATTCCATCTGAAGCAAATTTTTCTCTCTCTCCGTTTGCCTTAAAAGTTAAGTCTTCAGTTGTTGCTGGAGTCAGAAACTACTTTTCTGGCCTTTTATGTTCACCACCACGTCTAACTTCAGAGTTCTGTACATAAGAGAAAAATAATTGCAACTGTTTATATTTGTGTTCATTGGTTAAAAATGAATTTGCATTGCAGTTGGCATCATATTGAGTGTTGGAAGAAAGCTTATTGTCATGCATGGATGGTTGGAACTGATTCTGGGTTTCTTTTCTTATAGGAAAGCATCTCCTTTGGTAACAGCATAGTTCTCGAGGACTGTCAGCCTCTCACTGAGTTGAGGACATTTGCACAATTTCACTAATATTGGACATATGTTGAGCATCTAAGTCTGAGAGGTTCTACAAGGTTTTGGTTTGTTTGAGACAGACTCCTCGGAGGAAATTGGAAGGTAAAAAATGGGGTTCATCTGTGATTTTTGTGGGGAGCAAAGATCTATGGTGTACTGTCGATCAGATGCAGCTTGCTTATGCTTATCATGTGATCGGAACGTCCACTCCGCTAATGCCCTGTCGAGGCGCCATTCAAGAACACTTCTATGCGAAAGATGCAATTTGCAGCCTGCTTTAGTTAGATGCATTGAAGAGGGGGTGTCGCTTTGTCAGAATTGTGATTGGACGGGTCACGGCGCCTCTACTGCGGCTTCTGGGCATAAAAGGCAAAAGATAAATTGTTATTCAGGATGCCCGTCTTCTTCTGAACTTTCCTCGATCTGGTCATTTGTGTTGGACTTGCCTTCAATGAGAGAATCCAATTGTGAGCAGGGATTAGGTTCGATGCGCATCACTGAGAATAGTGAGAGGACTACTTGGGACACTCTAGATAATAGCACCAGCGTAGATGCATCTTCTGTTTTGCAGGCCGACAATGTGGCAGATGCTTTGGTAGGTTCATCTTCATTACCTGAGCTTAAATCCATGTCGCAGAGTCTGGACCAGTTGGCTCTACCTGTGAATACATTGAATAAGGTATGTACTTACTTTTTGCTTGCTTAGTATCCCTCATTTTTATTCTGATTACTTAGGTGACTGACCTATATCACCAACTTGAAAGGAAGGACTATGTGCCTATGCTGGGAGGATAAAAAATTTGGTTGATAAATCTCTTATGCTATTTAACTGACATCTATTGTTGGCTACTGGCTTAGTATAAAAAGCTGGGACTGGGCAGCAAACAATTAGTTTCTTGTATGTTGTCTGTGATGACTGACACAGTCTAGGCTATAAACAGGAGGTTGCAGAGAACTTTTCTTAAACTTTTATCCTATTCTTTTTTAACTTTATTTTTTCACTATCATCTGCTGAGTTATGTGTGAATGTGCATTGTATTGTATACGCTTTACTCGGAAAAAGAAACTGTTAATAATCTGTCGATTCTATCCTACTGAAGTACCCCTTATGAAGTTTTTTTCTGTTTTCACGCAATTCTTCGCAATTTCCGACTCATTTTGTGTTTTACTAAATCCAATGCCTGTCCTATACCTGAAATGTGAGGTTTTTGTATTAATCGACTACTGGCTTCTTCACCTCACTTATTAAGATTGCAATCTATGATGGACAACAACAAAATAGCAGTACCAACAAATGACAAAATAAAGCCTTTTCCTTTTGCAAGGCATCGGCTATAAAGATTTTTTGTGGAATTTGTCTCTATCCTCCTCAATGTTCTCAGTAGGATACATATTAACTTATGTAACACGTTTTGCATAGTGTTTCCTTCTGGTTACTGTAAGGTTTTCAACCCTTTTGACCTGCCCTTATTACAAGTCACATGTTCTAAAGGGGCATCTGGGGTGTTCGACTATCAAAACCACCTTATACAAGCTTCTTATCTAGTCCAAATCAACAAATACGCAATTCCCTTCCTAATCCAATCATCCTCTATTGCCTATGCATACGCTGAAACATTTGCATCTCAGCCATGTTCATTTTATGTACAATGATGTTGGGCACTAAACGCTCTGTCTCATAAAGCATTCGCAATCAATTGGTAGTTGTAAAGAGTTTCCTTGTGAGATTTGTTGGCATCATACTAGTAAGCAAACACCAGAAGTTACTTAGGCATTACCTCCATGCAAGTTGGATCCTTGGGAAGTCTCCACATCCCCCCATGTTTTTCTAAAATTTGTCTAAGGAATTGAATCACTTCACTTGTTGGTAGTTTAGTTTTATTTAACTCATAGGATTGCTTTTTGCACCTTTTGCTTTGCTAAATTTGCACACTGGGCAATCTATGAGATGTAACATTTTCTTGAAAAGTGTGGTGTGCTTTGCTAATTTCACTTTATTTATGCAATTCTTAGAGTACTCTATAGAATTTCCCAAACTTCAGAGTTTAGATTGTTGTTTTGATGTCTGACAATGTCTGTCCTGATCTATGCATCAAGATAACATGGTATGTGATTCGTTCAGATGGCAATCAGTGTCCATATGTGCACATGCAGAAGCCTAGCCTACTTATGATGAACAGAGAACAATGCATATTTGATTAGTTGTTGGTTATTTCTGCTTGTGTGTTGTGTAGGTAGTATGTGATAAAAAGTTAATTCTTCCTTTTTAAATGACTGTTATCTAAATGTGTTTTTTCTAACATCCAGGTCTGCTATCCAATGTCTAATCCTGGAGTCTGTGATGATGATCTATATAAGGAACTTAATATGGATGAAGTAGATATGAACATCGAAGATTATGAAGAACTTTTTGGCTTGACTTTAAATAACTCGGAAGAACTTTTTCAAAATGGTGGACTGGATAGCTTGTTTGGCTCGAAGGATATGTCTGCTGCAGATTCCAACGGTCAGGGCGGTCTCCTTGCTGAGGTATATTGCTCATCGATGATCACACGTTCCTGTTTTGAATGTTGATGGAAAACCAACTTTATTATGTTAAGAATACTAAGGTTTTGATTGTAAATGTGAAGTTCGCAAATTTTCGTTTTCTTGCTCTTCGAACTTGGTTTTCAACAAAATGTAAAGGTCTTACAGCATGATTTTGTGTGTTATCAAGTGAACAAAATCCTTGAGTCTTTATGTCAGAATCAGTAGATACGTATGCGTGCTCTACCAAAGTGCTTTTACTGGTTTCAATACTGTAGAAATGTGACAGAGATTGAAAGATTAACAGACAGGCTATGTTGGACATCGCGCAATAGAAATGATGCCTGTGATGTGGCACGGATACCTGTGTCTCCTCGTCTTTAATGGAATTAATGGCTCAACCAGTAGTGACACATCACATGGAAGATTTGCTCTTTTGTTATATGTTCTTGTTACATGTTGACCATCTAAGAGAAAATGTTCAGCACTGCATGTATAAATTTTGATCCACTTCTCTTTTGTCCTTGAATGACTCTTGATGTACCTAGGGGAATGTACACACTAGTTAACATGGATCCTTGGTTTCGCTGTACTTGGAAAAAGATTCGCCATAAAACTACAAGTGCTGCAAACTCCATGCTGCAGCTTTATGGTTGTTAGTTATGGATTGTAGATTCTGCATTCAACTCCCCGAAAGACAAGGTTTTTGGACCAAGAATTCTGGATGACTTATAAACGCAAATGGAATTGGATATCATGAAGGGCCAGATCTCAAGTAGCTACTTATATTCTGATTGGTGGGACAGATAATTGGCCAATCTAGTTCGCAAAAGATTGTGTGTAGGTGGAGAATGAAGGTTTGATTGGTTGAAGTAGTGGTGAGGGGGTGGTACTGAAAATGGAGGGTTCGGAACGAGACAGGGCAAGGAAGGCTGGAAGTATGAGCACAGAAAGACTTGCTTAAGCTTTTGATATTTGTGAATCTCTCCCATGGCCAAATTGGTCAATAGTGAAGATCCCAAAATTTCGACTTAAGAGTTTAGTGAAGAGGACATTCTAAAAAGTCTTGACTATCAATAAATAGCATTCTCAAAAGTCTTGAACATCAATTTATAACATTCTCGCTTGCACTGATTTTGCTGTGCTGAGCCTAACCGGTTATGTGACAGTTATGTTTCTTCTTGTGTGTTTGAATTCAAGATGCTCTAGCATTGGTGTTCAAATAGTCCTGTGTTTCAGCCAACAAGTAGTCCTGCAGTTGAAGTTCTTCATTTTAGATACCTAATTTTGATTATTTCTCTTAAGTTAGGTTCCTTTCTGGCTTGCTGTGGTTTTCTGTCAACTATTGTTGCTTTAATACTTCTGAGATTTGAACTTACCTGAGTCCAAAATGATGCTGGGAAGTCCATGACAGAATTTCTGTTTTAGATTTTCAAGCTACTTACAGAAAACCTACTGCAAATTACTTGTGATAACCCGGCCTTTGTGAGCTTCAATCTTAATTGATTGTCTTGGATCATGATGCCATCTGTCATTTAATTTCCATGTGTAGTATTGATGTTGTTGCTATTTCTGTGTATCACCAAGTTTTTTACACACTGCGGCTGTGGGGCCTCCTTTACCCAAACAACAAACTTTGCAGGCAGTGAATAGATAATGTGATATGTTGATTTTGGTGGCACGCAGTAGATTTCAATCGGTTCAACTTCTATGTTTGGTCTGCTTCCTACTGGCTGATGCAGAATAGTATCCCCGTCTGCTTTCATTCTTTATTCAGGGATCATCTGTTGGAAGACCGACTGCCACGCAGCCGGCTTGCAGTGTAGCATCGGGCGACTCTATCATGAGCTCAAAGACCGAACCTATCCTTTGTTTTACATCCAGGCAAGCCCATTCAGGCATCTCATTCTCAGGTCTTACTGGAGAGAGTAGCGCCGGAGATTATCAAGATTGTGGGGCCTCTTCCATGCTTCTCATGGGGGAGCCCCCCTGGTGTCCCCCAGGTGCTGAGAGTTCTGTTCGATCTACAAGCAGGAGTAATGCTGTCATGCGTTACAAGGAGAAAAAGAAGACGAGAAAGTGAGTGCTTTTCTATCCTTTTAGGGGATATCCTAGCTTATTGTTTTTAAAGGATCAGCTATTGCATCTACTGCTGCAAAATATATGAAACAACATATCTGTAGTCAAACTCTCTATTCATGTAGAGACCAATGACAAAAACGCTCTTAAGATTCATTTTTTATTGATGACACTTTATTTTGTTGACAGTCAAACCTTACAGTCAAATTTAAAGCTTTAATTATGACTTTATCAAGATAGATTAAAAAACAAGTAATCTTCAGCCCAACAACTTGGTTTTTTTGGGAGAAGATATTCTAATTCAAAAGAGATGTGGCATGACGTGTATAAAAAATGGTTAAATGACTTTTGAATTACTTATCTTTTTACTTATTATCTGGCATATTTGTGTTTGTCATACTAAAAGTTAAACATGATATGAATGTTTAAAATAAACTATGTATGGACGACAATCATTTTGCATAACACCAAATTTTTTTACTAATAAAGTTAGTGCTTTGTGTTGTTAATATGCCAAAGGTTCCAAATCTTGTGTTTATAACCTACATATTTATTTTTCATTTGTTCACCAAATATCATTGAGGTTGTCTTCGAAAAAAGTTGGATAGGTAGGTATTAGAACAAAATATAACTTCACAAGACTGGTTCCCGAGATAAGATAAAATGCAATGAGGAAGGGTGTTGAGCCATTCACCTTTTAAAAGAAAATATGGGAAGATCCTTTCTTGCCTATGTTACCATCATCGTTGTATAATTGACCATATTGAGATGGACTAGTATGGATTCTCTATGCCTAGACACCCTAGTATTGGACCGTTAAAAGCTGAAGGCATGATAAATATGATTGAATGCAATAAGGGACATCCCACTTCTTCACTTTAACTACTCTAATATTTGGAACAATGCTTTTCTCTGACCAGTCTGTCTCTCTGGAGGACAGACAAGAGACAGACAAGATAGCTTCCCCATCTTTCTTGAATCAATATTCTGAATGTATTGCAGTCATCACTCTTGTCTACGTATGTCCTTATGAGACTCTAAACGGCGTGTGATACTGGATAGTGTGTGTGTTGTTTTGACTTAGAAATATGGTCTATGGTTTGATGGGGTGATGTGTGGCATTGATAAAATAGAAATTATATTTGGTAGGTTTGAGAAGACAGTGAGATATGCATCACGGAAAGCAAGGGCTGATGTGAGGAGGCGAGTCAAGGGGCGTTTCGTGAAGGCTGGTGAAGCTTATGACTACGATCCACTCAGCCCCACCAGAAGCTACTGAGAGTACGTTTTTTAACTATACTTACAGAAAGGAAAGATCTACTCGTATGTTAATTGGAAACAATTGGTCATATTTACCTGGATAGTAGCAAAATTATGACACACTTCCAACATTCAGTGATCAAATGTGTATTTGATTACAGGAGCAGCCGTATTTAAGGACAAAGACGAATGTGAAAGGTTGATGATACAAATCAAGACTGGTATACAATGATGAAGAACTAATGAGATGTGACATTTACAGACAAGAAGCGGTAGCATTTACTTTTGAGTAGGCAGGTTTCTTTCCAAATTCTATGAACATGTTTACTGCTGGACTTTTTTGGGCAAAAGGGCTATGCTTCTGGAGAATCCAGCCGATTACATTCTGTCCTTTGTGGAAACATCCAACTATGCTTAAGCTTTTCGGTAGGTTTTCGTGCCCTGGCTTCTAGAGATTGTCTGTGCAGGAATATGGCCAGGACGAATTCACATAGGTGAAACTTTTTTTCAGGTTTCTATGTCACTTGACAGTGTACAGTGATAGGTCTTATATTTATATGCCTTTGGGGGGGAGGGATGATGTCCATTGCACACCGGTATCACAGGCCCTCTTATAAGGTGGATCATGTAGGATCACAGTGTATGTAGGAAGGAGCGGTTTGTAAATAATGAGAGTTTTCGCCTCTGAATCTATTGAATCCAACTCCTGGCAGAAAAATGTTGTATAGTTATTGAGTTGCCACGATTGGACATCGCAGCGTAGGAAGGATCATTTGCGAATGGTTCATGTTGTAAAGTGAGGTTATGTTATCTATGCAGAGTCTCTTATCATTTTAGACCTACATATGCTTGTTTCTTGATGTGGTCCTTTGAGGAAATCCAGGAGGTGGTCTCCTAGTCGTGATCAATTTGGTAATGTAGAGTTGGACCATTTCTTTACAAGCAAATTTATTGTCAATTTTCTGCATAAGGTAAGGATTTGGTCCTAAGGGAATATGTTGACTGTTCTACCTTGGTGTTCAAAAAGTTGCAAATATGATTAGTCAACAAAATAAACCAAATAAGAACCATTGTTATCACATGCATTTGTTTCATATATTCCCATCATCATTATATCGGGTCCACCCCCATCTCACGGTTCAACCGGGGGCAAGCCGGTTCGTGCGAGTCACTTTTGGTCCACTGACCAGATTTCCATGGGTCGCTGGCCGTGGGCTTCCCACTCCAGGGCATCTGTGGGACGCTGGCCACAAGCATCTCCTCCTGACACCCTAACTAGTCGTCATTGGGGAACTCTTAATTTACGGACCAAGACTTCTGTGGGACACTGGCCACAGGCATCATCTTCTACAGGTTGCCATCCATAGGCATCTACGGGACGCTGGTCGTAGGCGGTGCTCAATATCTCAATTCCATATTCACATGATAAGATCATATACTACGAATACACATGGACCCACAACAACACATCACCGCAACCTTATAATGGTATCACATATAAATCATTGCAATTCAACCACTCATGATTATCACCAGAATTGCATCCACAAGGTCATCCCATTTCCTCATCCATTTCTCATCCAAGTACGACCAACCATACCCCATTTGAAAGTTCATGATATGCACATCATATTCTCATAAGGCATCGAACCACAATTTGCACGTTCTCAAGTAGAAAAAGAGGGATTTTCACAACTGTACAGAATCGACCAGTTTTGCACTCCCGACGAATTTAAGATACCAGGTACAGTAAATCAGCTAAAAAAGTTCTGAGATTTAAATGTGTTAGGAGAGACCCAAACGAACAACTTTCATTAAGGACTCGAAGACTAAAAGCCTTGGTAAGTATCTATTTTCTACGGTTCAAGACGCAACAAAAACCGTTCACTGAACCAGAATTAGTCTCCCAAAGGTGGCTTTATCCAAAGTCCAAATCACCTCGCGTTGGTTTTCTTTTCTGTCAGTTGAAAGTATGCCTCTCTCGTGATGGAGCTTATCCAAATCAAGTTAGAGAATCAACGAGATGATCAAAATATTTTACTCTGCTAGATGAGTTGAATTGCTATGCTCTCCAGTGCAGTAAATATTAGCCTTTTCAATTCCGGTCACATCCAAGGATAACTTAGTAAGCTCGAGCTTGAACGTTGATATGACATGTGCATCGAAAGCCAGCCAAAATACTAGAAATTGTAAAGATCCGGTATGATTACATTTCCTTGTGCTAGATCGTAATCAACAGGTAGGCATGCTTATGTTCTACTTCAAACTAGGCAAAAGAAAAGGTCAGGATCGGGTTCTTAACTGCGCAAGTTCCTCGACTTTTACAAGTGACCGTTCCTTGCCGAACTGTTCAAACTCATGCCTTTGTAAATTGGGTATTTGATTGTTCAATCAAAGAAAGTGGGCATAAAGTCTACTGTTTCGACCAAATAGCTTAGACAAAATTCAGAGAGCCAATCGAACAATCAAACATTTGAAAAGTTTATTAGAGACTTTGAAGAGACAGAGACTCAGCAATGTCTTTTTGGCCGATAAACCCGAGCCATCCATTTCTCAAGCTCCTAGACAATCTGGTCCAGTGTGATCATGAAATTGAGTCTTCTACAAATGTTTGTCACCCAAATACTACTACCAACTCTAGTAGCAGAATAAAATTTAGGCCAGGGTCACTTTATAATGCATGACAAATCTCCCGTGTGATAAGCACAACCTGGTAGTTAGTCACTCTCAAAACAATGCTGAGGTCCTGCATAGTGAAAAGAAACTTTTTGAAACAGATGTTACACGCATTTGCATATTGTAGGTACAGGAGTCAAAATTTAAATTAGAAGAAAAGGAGAAATCCTTGAGAAAGATGTCTGATGTCACATGACTGGAACTTCTGAAGCCAACCCAAAAATTCACCCTACGGATTCTCTTGGAAATAATGTTTGTAAGGTCAAAACAATTAACCATCATCCGAACTGCTATCTTCCGATCCTCTCCTGAAATCTTCTGGTTCACTCGATTCCTATAGTTAGGTTTGAGGTTAGATATGCATTCCCACCGAATGGGAGAGATAAAAATGGAACTTACCACTAAACATGCATGTGCACATGATCGTATCTAGTGAGAGAACTTACCTGCATCTTATCCCAATCCTTCAACTTGGAATTCGTAAGCATGTAATTATCTTGTAATGGAGCCCAAGCAGGTGGTTCACTGTCTCCAGCACCAGTAGACGTATGAATCTGCATTTCATTCAGACCACGCAATCATTCATATGTGTCCAATCGTATTCATTTCAGATACTACATACTGAAGTGGTATGCCAGCTCCTTGAATAATCAAGAGCGATAACTCAACAGATCAAAAACATAGGGAAGAACCTCAGAAAAGAAAGAAGACGGACGATAGGAAGGGCAAAATAGTATGTTCAGAGGGAAACCCAACCTTAGCTGGAGCTTTGGCTGATGAGAATGATGGTTTGCTCAGTTCAGAAAAGAAGGCTTCTTTCCTCCTCTTCTTTATTGCTGCAAAGTGCCAGTCAAGACCATGTTCAGAAAAAATATGCAGGTTATAAAGCACTTACATGAATCAATGATAACAAAAAAGGATTATTTTAAAAACCATCTCCACTTTTATACCATATTTCAATTTACATCTTCACTTTTGAAAACCTACATTCTGTATCGTGTTTTGTTGCTAGATTTCAACTTGCATCTCTCGACCATGATCCTTGTCTACTTATTTGCCAGACTGCAATTTCCCTCCCCAAATTGCCCTCATCACCCCCTTCTCCCAAAAGAAAACCTTAACGCTAAAATCCCTTCCTCTTTCCTCCTCCTCCTCCCTCTTCCTCGACCCTCTCAGCCACCGCTGCCAAACTCAGCCACCAATGCCAGCACTTTCTCAGTCCGAGCCGTCATCTCTGATGGCTCATCCCCACGCAACGTCCTCCACCCTTGCTGTTCACCGCGTCCCAATCCCCCCTCTCCTCCTCACACTTAGACCCCTCGCCCTAGGCCATAGAGACCCACACCAACCTTAGATCAGAGGTCGGCAACGGTCCAACGTCCATGAAAGCTCAGATCAAGGTCGGGCCCGACCTCAATCCAGGCATGGAGCTTGCCGAACTCTGAACATAGCTCGAGCCCGAGCTCCAAGGCTACCATGACTGAGCTCTGAAATGAGCTCGCCTTGTCAGAGCTCGATAGAGCTCGCATGTGAGATGAGGGGAGCGGATCCTAGTGGTTCGCGTGGTGTTGGTCATCGGGAGACGGCAGGCAGCATGTTAGTCAGCAGTGGGTGGCGGCAAACATGGAGACTGATTTTGGATTTGAATACTGTAAACCTTGAATTGGTTAGATGGTGGTGGATAGTTTTTTTGTTGTTTTCTATTTAAAAGAGGGAGCAAATTAATATTTTAAGCTTTGGATTTTGTCTAGAGGTGCAAATTGCAAGTTTTGAAAAATGAGGATGCAAATTGATATAGATGACAAAACTCAAGTTCGTTTTTGAAATTTTTCTTAAAAAAGTTAGTAATTAAAGAACAAAGGCAGCTCGTGATAAACTAATTAAAAAAATTGAAAGAAAGCAAGGATCCGAGCAAAGCATATTCTCAAAGCTTTCTGGGATGAGAGGAAGCAGGCTTAGACTTTTTAAATAAAAAATACATTCATATGGCAGTGCAATTTAAGAAGCTGGATTGTATATGAACTTCATCAAAAGACAAGTTTTCAAAAAAATATTGTGATAGATAACTTTCAGATAATAAATACACCGAGTAGTATGCCACCATAGGCAAGAAATTTACAAACATAATCATTAACAAGAGACTTTTTTTGCCAAAATTTAACATATATTTTATGTAGAATATTTGCTAGATAAGATCCATGCTAGGTAGTAGGTATTGGTTGAATACAATATGAAATACAACAGACAAAACAAAAAGATTAGCATTTGGAAGTAACCATATTTTCAAGCACGAGCGCTAAAGTCAAAATTTGATAAAGTCTAAGTAGATAGGATTCTCTGCAAGGAGAAAAATTGGATCACTATTAGCTCCGCCCATCCCTCGTGGATAAAGGTCTTAGCTGGAGAGAAGTTACTAAAAGTACCAGAACAAACTAGATGCCAGGTTTCATCTCTTAAAGTAATTGAAGAAAATTGCAGTTAAAGACTTGTGCAGGAATAATTTCGAAAATGAATTGTTGATTATAGTCATATGGCAGACAAATTAATTGTTGTTGAAGATTTTCCAAAACAAGCTTGCTGTTGAACTCGGTGAAATGATGTCTTCAAATTCAATAATAGGATCGAAGCATTTCTATAATAAAACCAACCGAATCTTTTATTTTCCTTCCCAAAAACATATTCTTAAAAATCGTGAAATATACATATTTAGGTAGTAGGAACATAATGTAAGAGATTTCTTATCAAAGGAGATGCATACCTAAAAGAAAGTATGTGTATAGTGCAACATGCACACCATGTAATGGGCATGAGAGGGAGAATATATCTAATGGGCTACACGGAGTTTAACATGTAACTGTAAGCACAGAACTCCAGCACATGAAATTCCGGATAAGAAAAATCTACCACAGAATCACCAAACAGATAAATATGAACCCAGAAGCCAACATGCATTATAACATGCACACCATCACTTATAATCAGAACCTTTACCAGGATGGAAACTGATTTGAAAAAAAAACTAATACTAAGCAGTACAAGTTCAGACCTTTTGCATCTTTAGACCTTGAGGGATCCAAGCCTTTTTGCGCATTTTGTGCTTTGTTAACCTGTAGGCAGATAAATAAAATGGATCAAACCATTTTGTAGCAATTTGTTTAATGAAAATTGAGGAGTAATCAGCTTCAATATAAAAAGGCGCAGTTGAATTCACATATAACTTACCGCATTAAATAGCTTGACCACTGAATCCAAGCGAACGCAAATAGAGTACGAAACAAGTTGTTAGAAGAATACAAAAAAGATTAAGCAAGCAATTTTGTTCAGTCAGGTTTAAGATGAATACCTCCCTTGGTAGCAACACTTATAAGAAACTTCTCATGTGCATCTAGATAGTTTGCAGGCTTCACGTGCCCCTTTTCTCCTGCCTGTTGATTGATCAAGACATTATTAACTCCAACTTATCAAATGCTAGTACGAACTAAAATCGGTCAAAATCAAGTGTGAGTCATATACCAAGTGTTTTTCCTTCTTTGCCTCCCCTTTTACTTTCCTTTCAGTTTCCTCTTCGGCAAGCTTCTCTGCAACAAGATTCTTGTGTGCTGACATTACTGGACCCTGCAAACGGGCGCAAGTTAATGACAAAGTCCACAATTTAATACAAAATTCTGGTATTGCAGTCAAGCTTACAAGGGAATCATCGGACACATTCTTCTTGATGATACTCTGGAAAGCTGTCCTGAATGCTCTAACACCTTCCGTGAACTTTATAATTCCAGGATGGACTTCATCATCATCTTCCTCATTTTCGTTGTCAGAAACTTCAGGTTTATCATCATCCAAACCATGTGATTCTAAACTCTTCTCATCGTCGGTTAGTGGAACATCGCTATCATCTTTAGACACAGCAACCTCCTCATCTTCATCATCATCTGAATTGTAGTCTCTTGCCCTCTTCCGGAACAGTTTTTTCATCCTGTTGTCTATCTTAATCTTTTCCCCAGCACCCGGAAAAACATTTACCTTCTTCTTTGCTTTGTGGCCTTTTTTATGCCCTGATTTTCTCTTCTTTGGGATTCCCCCAGCTTCTGAAAGATGAGATTCTCCCGGCATGGCTGACTTGAAAATTTCTTTCAGTAACAGCAGCGGTTAGACTCCGACCGTCTACAAGCATTGATTTGAACATAAAAATTTAATATGGTATTCGAGAATCCAATAGATGGACAATCTAATCAAACCATGAATTTGTTAAGGTAAACATCCACACCAAGAACTTGATAATTTCAATAAAAACAAACCTCCTCCCAACCTTTCTACTGTTAACCCAGCCAAAAATTCAAATGATTCCACTTTAAAATTTTGCCAAACTGAAGGGTGACGCCAAATGGTCCTTTTAAAAAAGAGTTATGGGACAAGGCACTCCCACAAAAATTACATTCATAGAATAGTTCCACATGCAGAACCAGTATGAGTAAAGCAGTTAAACATATTCTAATCCACGTATCTATTATTAAATCAGACAATACACCAAAAAGTTACCATTATCACCAAACAATAGGAATAGACTCATGCAGCTAGTCATGTATCCCATTTTCTGACGAGTCTCTTTCCTTTAAGTGACAACAAATTTAACTTGCCATCAAATAGCTTTTAGCTCAATGTGTTAAAATATGTAATAATTTTTTTTTAAACAAGTGCAATTGAAAGGCAAAAGCGGTTAAACTGGTACCTTTATACAAGGCGAAAGACAAATTAGCAGAGCAAACTAAACAGTGTCTTCCTCACTGTGGCTTAACATCGCGACACGAGTCAGCTTTGCGATAATGAGAAATTATGCAATAGTTCCTTGAGGTTTAAGGTTCAGATAGTCACTTGAGGGACCTGATCCCTACCCAAACTCATCTATATCCCTAACCGAACTCAAACCCGAGTCAGGCACTCAAGTAGGGTCCCAAACCCAGCTCCAGCAACGAAAAGAGATCCCCCCCCCAAAACCCGCACTCGCAATAAGACATTCGATCAATGGGCTCTGTCAGTACAAAGGATTAGCAATTCTAAGTTCATCTCAAGCATCAACATTCAGAACGCGCCTCAGAATCCAATCATGGAAACCACGGCGGAATCCAAGTGGGCCGTCATCAGACTCTCTAGACTATTTCTCTTTCACGTCGCCCTAGCCGAGATGAACCGATAAGCAAACCGAAGAAAATGGAGACCGAAACGCACGACCAGCAATCACCGTCATAACGAGAAGCGAGAGGAATGGGGCAAAAAAAAAACATGACGGAAAGAATCCTGCAAGGAAAGAGGGACCAAAGCAAGCAAGCTCCGGCCGCCGCCGCCGCCGCCCCCGCTTCTCTGCAAGAGAAGTCGGAGCGACTCACGAGAAGCTCAAGGACTAACAGAAAACCACAGGAACATAAAACATCTATAGAGAGAGAGAGAGAGATGGGTTGTTCCGCCTACTTCGCCGCGCCTACACGAGCCGGCCTCCGACCACCGCCTCAGGATGGCTTCGCCGCCGCCGCCGCCGTTGCGCAGCTGAGCTTAAGAGTCGAAGAAGAGAAGAGAGAGGGGTGAGGCGGAGAGGAAGTGGAGATGCCGTGCGAGTGATCTAGCATGTGAAGGGTCGGTCGGGCTTGGCCCGGTACAGGCCCACTGCGATCGGCCCACTGGGGTCGGCCCACGGGTCTCGGCCCAAAGGGCTTGTTCGGGCCTTGATGTGATTGATAAGGATGTAGGGGTGAGCACGGTCCCGATAGATATTCCCGTTTTCAAGATTGGAACCGAAAACCGCACGGGTGTATATCCTCGAGACCGGCTGATTCGTTTTCGGGCCGGTTTTCAAACAAAGTACTACAGCCGGCCTCCCTAATACATTTTCTTTCCTGTTTTTTTTTTGTAATAATTTCTTGTTTAAACATGTCATCGTTGGAAAAAATTTTGAAGTGCTACTCGGGCGCCGGCACGATCGGTTAAAACGCACGTCGACCAGCAGCAACAATGTTATCATAAAATAAATGCCAGTCGAAAATACAGATAATCCCGTGCGGTTAAGTGGATGGATTTTATATTTCGCGCGGCACCCCCGTTCAGATAATCGAAAATACAGACAATCGAAAATGTGAGGATCTGAACTCTTACCTCCCCCTTCCTACTTGGGAAGGAGGAGGTAAGAGTTCAAATCCTCACATTTTCAGATAAGGTTAGAGGTGGAGACGTGTAGTTTCAGATGTGAGTTTTAACTTTTACGCGTCATGTAAGAAGTAAGGTAAAGATTTAAGAGTGATTTGGGAGTTAAAAGTAGGAGAAATTTAAAAAAAAAAAAAAAGATAAACAAAACACTGGGGTCAGGCCTGGGACTGGCCGCTTTCGAGGAGATCCTCGCCGTCGATTCGGTTCGATGAACCGCGCGCTCCAAACCAAAATAAATAAATAAGTCGGGAAACAAAAAAAAAAGGGAGAAGAAAAAACAAAAGGGAGAAAAAAAACAAACAGACATGCCCACGAGAGCACGACACGGTGTCCTCGCGAGCCCTCCCCGCGAGCACCCGACACGTCAGCGGCCAGGCATGGGCTCGCACGTGACGCTCGACGTGTGGGACCTGATAATGCCGTAATTATGTGCTAATAGATCAACAAAAATGAGCCAAACGAGACATGTCTCTTCAGTACATATCTCTTCGGTTAACGTATCTGTTAAGTTCATGAATTTCTTTAGTTCATTGATTTGTTAAGTTCATGAATATTTTCAATTCATGTATATGTTCGGTCCATATCTATTCAAACTCTATAAATAAAATGAATTGTTCTTCACTCCATATAGAAGAGAAGAAGAAAAAACTACGCATCTCATGGCTTCTATTTTCTCCGAGTGTTCTCTAAGTGTGCCAATTTTAAGAAGATTTCGGTTGAGTCATGTTTGCATAGTGTTAATACAAGTAGATTCGATATGTTGTATCTTGGAAGACATAATTAGTAAATGTGTAAAGCACATGGGCAAGGACTAATTGTCTTAAGGAGGTTCGGTAATTCGTTGTTACAATTCGTTCGATTTTTCCCACGTGATGCGAGATAAAGTCGAATGACCATACACAAAGTTAGGCAATAATCCGTTCACTCCGTCCAGTGGCTACGTTTGTCAAAGTTAATTTGTTAACGCTTTATTTCTGTTTAAATTTTCTGATTATAACAAACAGTATCATGCTATGTATTTCCAATAGATAACCCCGTTGACACCTATAATTAATTAGGTTGTCGACAATTGAAATAAATAAATAAATAAAGACGTCGAAGGATGATGTAGCCCGTACGAGATGGCTCATGCAAACAAAACATCTGGCAAGTACTGGCAGACACGAGCGGGGAATTTGAAGTTCAGAGAAAGCTGGCGAGCGAGTGCCAAAGTTATCGAGGGAAATTGTCATCGATGCCTTCGACAAGGAAAAGGACAGGTGTCAAGTCAGGAAGAGCTCGACAAAGGTCCCTGCTTCGGAAGGATAGGTGTCAAGCCAAGAAGAGCTCTACGAAGGCCCCTACTCTGAAAGGATAGATGTCAAGTTAGGAGGGGCTTAACAAAAGGTCCGTGCTTCAGAAGGATAGATGTCAAGCCAAGAAAAGCTCGACAAAGACCTCTGCTTCGAAAGGACAAGTGTCAAGCTAGAAAGAACTCGATGACAATTATTTCCCCCGGAAGAACAGGTGTTGGAATGAGAAGAACTCGATGACGATTATTTCCCTGGGAAGGACAGGTGTCAGAATGAGAAGAACTCAATAACGGTTACCATCCCAAAGATAAGGTGTAGGAAAAAGAAAAAGTTTAATAACGGTTATCATCTGGAAAGGACAAGTGTCGGCATAAACAGAGTTCGAGAACAGTTATCGCCTCGTATAAAAAGATAAGATCGATAGTAGTTGGCAGACATATGTCATTAAATGAATGGTGAAGATGAAATCAACTGTGAATGTCCAACATGATGCCAAAGACGGTTACCAATCCCACATTACAAATAGTGCTCAGTTGCCGACAGAAAGACCCTCCACACATATAAACCAAAATACTGTCTTTTTATCTTTATTTTCCAATACCGCACTTTTAGTTTCTGTAGCTATGACTATTTATTTTTCAAGTCAACAGCTTTGTAATATCATGTCGACGAACTTCGGACACCACCAGTGATTGGATGGATTCTTTTGAGTTCTTTATAAAATTCAGGTCAAATTTCATCGACGTGTGAAATTTGTGTCATCAAGCAAGACAATCGGGCTCCTTGTTCACGGTCGGATTACTCCTGTCCGGAATTAGACCTAGAACCCGGTCTCCTCTAATTAAAAAATCGAAGAACGACTTTCGATAAATTATATTTCGTTGCGAGAACCTTTTCCAACAAAACAAACCCAATGTTGATGGTCGGATATGGCATTGACATCCACGCGGTGTGTCGTTCTTTAACATGTTGGTATAGGCGCTGCCCTTTAACACAAAATGTTCTTGGGTCATCAACCTTTTCTCATTCTTTTAACTCAGCTGTCTACCAAATAATATTTATTGAGTTACACATGTAAGTTGTGTTAGAAAAAACCTCACATACGAAATTGGTATGGTGTGAAGTAATTAATATGTCATAATTGGCCTATTCTTAAATAACTTAAGCTTTTGAGTAAATGCGAGTCTAATTAAATATGTCGACAGGCTTGTATGAAGATTTGAATCGATTGTACACGTCGCGTCATGGAAGAAATGAGTATGATGCATTTTCTTAGTTGATTTAGGAGTTTCAATCACAGTTCCCATCTGACCATAAGATGGAGATTTGGAACGAGACTGATAGGAGACGACCGAGCGGATATTCTAAGGCCCTAAATGCATGAAAGTTTACATTCTAACAATATACTATGGTACATTGTTGTTATTCAATGGCTGAGATTTGTCAATCAGTCAAATTTTTTTTGTCAATTCAGTGTCATCCAACGGTGGACAACTGATGATGTGCGTGACAACGCTGTATTGTAAAAGCGTCCCCTTCGATACACGCCAGGCGCATCACCTGTTGTGTAAGCCTATAAGGCAGTTTTTATTGCTAGGTCTAGAGAAAGAGACCAGAGAAGAAGCCGCATGTTGAACATTCAAATTGAGAAAGTGAAGTCCAATCGGATAAGTTGACTAGCTCGGACTTGAACTCTCTCGTGGCGATCTCCCCAGGTGAATGTGTCGGATTTTCGCTGCACACTCCTAACATTGTCCTCCTCTGACGAAGGGTTTTGTTTGAACTTATCCCATCTAACTTGTGCCACCTAAAGTGAGTTAGGCTACCCAAGCTCTCATCAGAGCCACCAAACTCGATATCCGACCTACTCTTGGGACCATGGCCCGTGGTATTTGGAAAATAGCAATTAGAGCACCATGATCTCTTTGCATAAACAAATAGAAGAAGAAGAAGAAGAGAACGATAAGAGCACCTCGTGCCACAAATGAGCCGTAGTCCAGCTCCATTAATCTCTACGATGCACACGAAACATCCTACATGCATCGTGCGAGACTCCACATTCGGGACAGTGAGCGCGCGAAACCTGAGATTACTCTAAATCGGAGTATATCGTGATCCGAACAAAGTAATTCGTCACGTCCAAATCAAAATCCTTAACTACTCGACCAACTGCGCTTAGGGTTTAAGCCGGCCTTTTGATATGCTAGGCAGGGGAGAAGAAGGGGAAACAAATTGCGATGGCCAACAAAAAGAATTGGCGCGGTTGGTGGTAAGACTTATATAGGTATGGGCAGGCAAGCTAGATACTCCTCCACGAATGGTGCTAACCTAGTGTACATGAAGCTCTTTTTGTAAAGGACAATGTCAAAAAGATTGCCCCTACAATGCTTGTTAAATTTCAATAACAGTGCTTTGGAGATGCAAATATTTCTGTTTATTGATATACGACTCCCGAAACGTGTTATCTAGCAATAATTTTTCGAACTGTGTTGATATGCGTTATTTCTATGTTCAATGGTCTTAACAGGTGCTCTTGAAGCATTCGTTAACAAAATCCTTTTTTGAAATCAGCGTAGATATGATGGGCTGAGATTAATTATAAGTTCGGTAGAGTCCAAATAAACCTTGTGACCGGAAGGTTCGAGTCGAACCTTCCATTCACTCATCCCAATTTATGTTTTGATAGGATTAATGATGCAGTCGTAAGGCGATGTACTATAATCTTTTAGAACGTATAGTTGGATAAATGGGAAAATTGTCTAATCAATCATAAACCTATTGTACGAATGTCAATTCAGTCATAAACTTTTTGATTTTGTCAATATAGTTATAAACTTTTTCACGATATTCCAATGTATTCTGGCTAATTTTTATTAGAAATTGCTGACGTGACGGTGTGCCATTTAGGACGGTCGATGACGATTGGATTTATCATGTCAGTGATTTCCAGCGAGAATTTATCCAAAGGAATACAGTAGAATTTTGCGCAAAAGTTTATGACTAAGTTGGCAAAATTAGAAAGTTTGGTACTTAATTGACAATAGGATTAAGACTGATTGGATAATTTTCGTCGGGATAAACGCTAGCGACACTGAAATTAGGTCCACCAAACTATGATCACGAGGTGAGCTAAAAAATGAAAGAGAGATGAGCATCCTAATATGATGTCACAATCCTCTTAAGCTATTGATTAGTGCAAATTATGATATATATATTCCTAACTTTGTGGCTGGACACATCAAAATTTGATTTGATTTGTCGAACTATCAGTGCGGATACCGCGACACTTTTAAGTTCCCCACGGAATAAACGACAACTTCTTTTTGTCGAAATATACTTTTATTTATCTTCTAAAGTAAAGTAGTGGAGCCCATCAAAAGGGCATCATTGCAAGATAGATCAAAAAAAGGCCTTGTGGGGGGGGGGGAGAATTCGATGGTTTGTTGAGTAACAAGCAAGCGCGATTCATTCCAAACGATCGCTACTTGAGTGCTACTTTCAAAGGTTAATATAGACACTGTTTCATCATCTGTCGACATCGACTCCCTTTCTTTGGAGCCTCATCAATCATTCCATGCATCAACTTGCTTGCTCAAGTGTAGGCAATAATTTTTCCCACCACCAATCTTACCCCCCCAAAAGGACAATTTCTTCCTAAGGGGTGGCTCCCCACGTCCATTCAATTGAGCAAAATGGAGATAGAGAGAAAGAGAGAGAGAAAGAGAGAGAGAGAGAGAGGAGACTTTTATCTTCAATTCATGTCCTCCTCATCTTCTTTGGTTCTTTTGATTGATTTGGCAAAAATGGATGTGATGGATGTGTGACACTCCGAGGGAAAAGGAACTCCACACCAATGGGACAAGGACAACACACATGGGATTTCTATGTCTTGCATGACCATTCTTGCTATTCCAAACTCCAACAGACAAAAACCATAAAAAGATCACACTTGGGGATAACGCAAGTTGCAACAACATCGTCCCTGATGGTCATGCCCAATTCAGGACAACGACTCGTGCTCTTGACAGGCTTAATACCTTCCTACCAAAGAAAGCACGCGATCCCTAATTTTCGAGCCGGATATCTGTCGACGGGTGTTTTGAAATATTTCTGAAAAGTCGATCCGTAAACATACGATTTGGTTTCAAAGGATTACTTCCGAGACGCTCGCTTAAAATATCCTCACGTCCGAATCAATAATTAAGTTCCGGTTCCATCCCCTTACTGTCCCTTCCCCAATCATATTAGGGTCCACGCGATGAAATCTCTACCTCAAGCCAAGTAATCGTCACGTCCCGAAATTCGTGAGGCCATTCGCGCGATGGTTTGTCCGGCTAACCCGGCTCGAGGAAGACGATTCAAGCCCCCCTAATTGTTTCTCATCGGCAACAGTTTTAGACGTTTCACTTGACAACGCGGTCTGTTTTCTCTCTCGTTCTTTCCTTATGGCAATTTCAGGCTCAAAAGCAAGTCACCGGCCACCCATTTCTGGCAAATTAGACATTGGGAACCCCTCAACGATTGAGCAAAACACTCTACGCTCGCGAGCACTACATGTGTGCAGCGGGGACAACACTGAACTGGGCGGGCGGGGAGGGTGCGACACGTTGCGCTTGGGACGCCTCAATTCTCTCGCACGGGACACATCTCAGCATCCGACAACTAATCCGAGAGACGGATGGACACTTGTAACAAACTCACAAGTAAAACGTACAGGTCAAGATAAGGGCCGTGTCTCCATACAACACCCACATGCATTCGATGTATGAGAGCTCACTTTATATCGGCTATTAAATTACGTAATGTTTATGTAACGTTCGAAATTTAGTGATCGAGACGAAGTAATCTCGCGCGATTCGGATGTGCATGGAGCAAATTTTCCACGACCCTTTAGATATCACGTAGCTCAGTCTCGCTGGCAGGCTCCTCACGACGAAGGACAAAAATGATCTGCCCTTGCTACATTTTCCTTTCATCTTTTTGAACCCTTTCCCGTTTCCGCGAATTTTTTCTAATAAAGAAAAAGTGCCGCCTTATCGGGTGATTACAGAGCTGATCTCGTGATATTTCGTTACCCAATTATGGTGCTAGCACAAATCCAAATGGATAACTCAAATATGAAATTGTTTACACATGATAGAATGCTAAAGGTAATTGTTTATTATCCCGTTCAACACGGGCATTCTTATTGTATTCCTTATAAGTCCATTTCAAAGTCGTTTTTCATTTGTTTTGCTTTTTATTTGGTCGAAGTTTTTCATTTGTTCAAAATATAAAAAATGTATAGGTATAGTAACCCAAAATCAAACTTCTTCCTCCACAAGCAACTCGAGGAATTACATAGATAAATGCAGAGAAATTTCACAAATTATATACTAAACATGAAAGTACATAATAGAGAAACATCTAACCCTACTATTTCGAAATGGTATTTTTCGCATTCATTCCGGCTGAAATAGATTTCGTGCCGTGCGGCCCTTATGCCAAAATTAGCGCATTCGTTAAAATAATATGAAAAATGAGGGTATTCAAAAAGCTTAGCATTTTATGAAGTCTCTTGACCCGACGCAACTTCCACTTGGTAATCGCATTTGAACATTTCGTTTGAGCGAATGCCTTAGGGAATTACGACACTGGAGTAATCGAAAAAGAAAAAAAAAAGAAAAGAAAGCTACGACATTTAAATAAGTGTTGCATGAAAGTTACGACATATAGGGGGTGTAAATGGTTCGGTTCGATTCGGTTTTTCAAGAAAACCGAACCAACCGAACCATTAAGGGTGCCTCTTGAATCGAACTGAATTTGATCCGAACCGAATTGGAACCGAACCGAAAAATCGATTTGGTTCGGTTTGGTTCGAATCAGTTTTCGGTTTCAAGTTCACTAAGGAGAGAGAGAGAGAGAAGAGAGGGGAGAGAGGAGAGAGAAGGGGAGAGAGAAAGGGGGCAAAATAGCCACAAATCGAAGTGTTTATTTTAGTTCGGTTCTATCCAAACCGATCTGAACCGAAAAGAAAAATCAGTTTATTTTGATGATCCGAATAGAAATCGAAACCGAACCAAAATGCACGAAATTTTCAGTTCGTATCTTGATTTTATTTTTCGGTTCGGTTCTGACATCCCTAACGACATATATGATGCCGTTCTGTTGTTCGTTTTCGCATCCCACTGATTCCGACGTGCCCACTTTTTTTTGGGGGGGGGGGGCAAAAAGGCAGCTTTCTTATCCTGAGACATTCACAAGAAAAATGTGGCAAATGAGGATATTTAGAATTAAGAACTGAGACACCAACCAAAGAAGAGAAAAAGAAAAAAGCAGCCATGTAACTATAAACTGCATATCCTAACCAAAAGAAAAGCTATAAACTGCATATCATCATCAATCACAGAAAAAGAAAAAGAAAACCAGACCATGGCCCCGCAGGTTTTTGTCCCCCTTTCCCAGTTTCCCATTTCTTTTCTTTCACTTCTCGATAGCCTAGCAGGCTAAAGGAAGGACAAGGAAAGTTCACGGCGAAAAGTAACCATGGTCAGCTGGGGAAGGCCCCGGGGCTAACCATGGTCAGGCTCAGGGGGGTTAACATATGGGGAAAGTCTGGAGCTTTGGCTGTATAAATAAGAGCAAGGAGAGGTGATTTGACAGAAGCCAGCCAAAGCTTTCAAATCCCAAGCGAGAGAACAAAAAGCTGAGAAATTGTGCTTTGAAGAGTCTTTGAGAGACAGAGCCGTCACCCACTTACTTGTTGGTGTGAATCTCGTGGTCATCTCCTCTTCTGCTTCTTCTTGTTCTTCCTTGTGTCATTTCTTGATCCAGAGCTTTGCTTGGTTTCTGTAAGTGGCTCCCAATCTCTCTGTTTCCATCTAATTTGGTGACTTCTTGATTTGGTTTGTGATTTGGGGGGGTCTTGTCTTCCTGTCGTGTAATCTCTTCTTGCTCTTGTTATTTGATGGCATGGCTGCTATAAGAGTGATTCTTCTGTTGTTGTGTGGATAAAGGAATGAATTTCTGTATTGGGTATGGGTTCTTCCCATTCTGTGACCGGAGTGATTTAGAAACATGGGTGGGTCTTCATTGCATTTCATGGTTTGGGATCTTTTCTATCTTTAAGCGGTGGAAATTTCATATTTTCATGAAACCCCAATCCCACATACACCAGGGTTGTGTTGTGAATGAAGCTTGTCCTGTGATGATATAAAGGGAGTTCCAACAAGAAATAATAGATGAATGAAGATCCATCTCCGATTAAAGAATCCTTATTTAGGCAGAAATTTGTTGAAAGCATCCTTTTTTTTGGTTGATTCTGGTGATCTACTATCTGTACGTTTCAGATAATTACCATTTTAGGTTTTTTGAAGGATGGTAGGTTTTCATGTCATGAAAAATTGTTTGTCACAGCTTGATTGTGCTCTGTGAGTCCTGAGTCTTCCTTTTAATGTTTTGTCTTCATGATGATTAAAGACCCTTTCCCTTGAAGCCGAAAATCGAGTCCTATTTCCTGGATAATCTTTGATAGATCGCATTTTTGCTGGATTTGCAATCAGTTATATTGAAGAGTAGCTTGTCCAATTCTTTGGCTATTGTTGCTGACTAGAACTATAACCCATTTTTTAGTATTATCTCCTTTTTTCTTACTTTGTTTGGTTAGTTTTCTAATATTCATATTCAATGTTAAGCAGATTGATCAGGCATCAAGATCTACCTGACAAGTACTTGTGCTCTGCTCCATTTTCATAACCCTCAAAGAAAGAAGAGAGGAATCTACAGCCTTATCAACATGGGTCTCTCGAGTCTTCCAGCTCCTTCTGAGGGAATGCTCTGTGTTCTCATAGTAAACACCGCCCTGTCCATCTCCATCATCAAAGGCCTCGTCCGCACCATCCTCCACCTCGTCGGGCTCCGTCTCGCCTGCCTCTCGCCGTCGTTGCCGGACTCTGTCGACGCCCGCGCCTCCGAGTCCTTCGAGTATAGGATATGCCCGTCAGAGAGCTACATCGAGCAGTTCCGGAACCAGGCCCCGTCCATCCGGTTCGATGCCATGTGCGGAGGGCACAAGAGGGAGGACCGCGACTGCTCCGTCTGCCTGACCGAGTTCATGCCCGAGTCGGAGATAAGCAAGCTGTCCTGTGGGCATATCTTCCACAGGCTGTGCTTGGAGAAGTGGCTGGACTATTGGAAGATCACATGCCCACTTTGTCGGAAGCCTATGATGGTGGAAGAGGAGGCTTCTTCCTCATGCTTCTGGTGAAGCAATAGAGAGAGGGAGAGGGGGAGAGAGAGAGAGAATTTTAAGGGGCCGTCGTGTTGCGCAGTGTACAGTCGATAGTGCGTACATGTATTTTCGCATCAACAGTGGCTTTTGGTGTGCGATGGGTGCTGCAAAATGTGGTTAGATCTTTGAAAACACAAAAGGAGCTTGTGCTGTTGTGGCTGTACATATTGAGGAGTTGCTAGTGTTTTTTATGCGTTGTGATCTTTTTTCCAACTCTCTTGTTACATTCTTTGCGTCTCTTAAGTGAACCGAACAAAGCAGTTCTGAGCTTGAACTGAAGAAATCATCTGAGCTCTTGTTAGAACAGTTAAAAGACAACTTTCAAGAGGTTCTCTCTCATATTTTGGGTAATCTGTTTCATGGGGGATTGTTGAGGGTGGACGCTCATGCCAAGGCCGAGCCGGCATCACTGTGCTTGCGCATTCACTTGGACCAAACTAAGGAGCATCGACATGTGTGATCACGTCTCGCGAAAAACTAATCGATTGCCAATTGGAGTCGAACCACATGAAAACGACACAAAAGGGGAACTCATACCATTAAAGTATGGATCTACTAGTTGCCAGGTGGAGTTGGGGCAAAAAATCTTCCTTTCCTTGAAAAATATCTTGGGTCTTTTGATGGTTCAACCGGCTATTGGATACGTCTTGATTCTTGAATTTGGAAACAGCTGTATCTTCGCAAAATTTTCGCGACAGACTTAGCAAACCACATTGAGGGCACGTGGATGTGAGATTTGGAAGCGTCTATGGAGGGTTTTGTCGCTCTTCTAGGTAATGACTTTTATCCTCATCAATGTCTATGGGAGACAGGACAAACAGGGAGAAAAAGAGAACATGCATAATCTCAATGCTCCGACAAAGAAATCAGTTGAAATCATTAAAGAAAACATGGTGCCAGTAACAGTGTAGATGGTGCCAACAATGATATATTGTTCTTAATGTCATCCCATGGTCGTTGCTGTCGACATGTTTCTTTTCATGAAGGATCGAATGTGATCGTCTATGATTCATGGAGATCTAACCCAGACGCTTCTATTCTCCATATGAGAAATTTTAACATTCACCTCATTTTATCATAGATATTCAGTCGTGCGCCGTCGTAGAAATTTTAACATTCACCTTATTTTTTCATAGAAATTTTAACATTCTCCATATGGTGGCCTCAAGAAAACATTACTTCCTTAATATAATTCACAATGTGCACACACCAGTTCAAGGTACAACAAAGATGTGAGATTCAAATGCTATTTTTTGGTTTTCCTTGCATCCCAGTGGTCAAGATCGAATTCCACTGCAACCCTCTCCTACCTCAATTGACCGATTCGATTCGCTTGTCTAGTTTCAGTCGACGAGAGGGAATTAAAAATGGCACGGGAACACTGCGATCCAAATGACGTCGAAACTCTATTGGCAGATACTGCCTAGTAAACTATCCTTCCGCGAGTCGAGCACGTCACAACTAAGAAGTTTTAATCCCAGCCAAAGAGGAAAAAGAAGTTGCGTGACAAGTTGATGGAGAAAAGATGCAAGAAGCAAAGAAGCTCTCCATGTCAGATGCCATGCATGCACCTCTATCCAACTCACACCAGGTAATGCACCGTAAGCTCTAGGCTTCTCAGGGAAAGGTGCAACCACCCAAGTGGAAAGAGAAAGCTTCACCAATATCATTTTATTTATCGTCAATCCTCTAGGTCATTTGCATTGCGCTGAACCGGATCAATCCGCCAACTGAATAAGGAGATCGAGTTGCAAAAGCGATTGCCAGAGATGTAACAACAGTCAAGAGCAGAACGTGATTAGAACAATGCTTTTCTACTCGTACAAGACTGATAAAAATGTAACTCCGTGCCAAGCCTAAAAGAGCAAAGCGTAAGTTTTACACGGGTTCGCCAACAACAGCTAAAAGTACAGGTGAAACATACCACAAATCAGCAATCCGGAGACATCATGAAGCTTTTGAACTTCAGTGCAATGGTTATCAACTGGCAGAAGTGCTGCAAGTATTAATACCGTCCTTGCAGTCGTTTGTGAGGTCGTTAAAGGTCTCAATCTGCTTTTTACCCCTCAAGAAAACTTCAGTGTCAACTGAAACCCTCATGTATCCGTCGAACTCGACGGGGACGCCCTTATTCAGCTTTGTGGTCTCGGAATACCACTCACTGTTCTCATCCCAAAGTTCCTTGTACTCGTCTAGGAAATGAGTCGAGTACTTGTCTTTCAATGGATTCAAGAAGGAGGCGTCGGGTTCATTAGTTGCAATGTAAAGGTTCCTCCCGTCTTCAACTTTGTCCTTCAATGTTGAGATAAGTGCATCAGGAGAGGTATCAGCCACGAGATTCGGCCACAGGTCTTTGTTCTTTGCCTTCTCCCCTCTCTCGATATGAACTGAGTCGTAATCCCAATTCAACTTTGCTGCAATTGATGACACAATATCCATCACCCGTCTCGATTTCCACATTAGATGCCATGGACGCTTAATCACAGATTCAGTCTCGCCTTCGCACACCCTATACCAGTAGTTATCGGGTTCCACCGACCCAAACTTTCTCATTATCAAGGCATCTTGCACGTCTGCTAGCTTCATAGGAGTGACCCTGAAGTCCTCCACAAGGTGAAGGTTCAATTTGTCTTTCTTGTGCCATTTGCCCCAATCCGCCCAGAACTGGTCCTGGTCCAACACTGATGCAGAGTCCTTCAAGTGCTCGAAGTCAAAGTAGAACCTAAAATCTTTTCCTTCTTCGTCTTGATTCGACGACGTGTAAATTTTAGACAAGCAAATACTCAAATCCATGACCAGAGTCCTGTTCAAGTACTGGGCCTCACCCAAGGCACACAAGAAGCTCCAGAGATAATGATTCATGCTCTTGCATCTGTCTCCACCGCCCATGTAGATCAAGTACTTCCCGCGACTGAACGACCCCTCGGACTCAACCACCGGAAGTGCGTCATTCACTGTTTCCCCAACAACGGGCAAAGATATAGTCTGCTCCTCTTTCTTTGCCGGTTGCTTCTCAAACCCGGGTTTCTGATTCTTCTTCCTCTTCCTAGCATTGACACCGGTATGGTAATCCCCAATGCTCACAACACTAAGCGTACAATTCTCCGACCTGGAAATCACAAACCTCCTGTAATCCTTATAAAATGCAGCCGCCTTCCCTTCCTTTGGCCTAAACCGCCACGCCATATCGCAGGTGCTCTCGTTGGATCCCGCAACAGGCTTCCCGAACCTGTAAAAGTGTATATCCTTAAACAGCTCTATCGTGGCCTTCATCATTAGGTGGAAAACTTCGGGGTCCCTGCAATCGATCGGCTGGCCGACACTCCCCTCACACTCATTCCCACCCGTGATCTCAGCCGAACCGGTCACCGGGTTCTCGACGTCAGTCACATTGATGAAATTATCAAACACCGTCTGATTCGCAGGCATGAAATCCTCGCCGGTCTTGACCACCGTGTCATCGGACATGAAAGTGGCATTAGTGGTCGACGTGAGGAACGTGGTGATCTTGGTCGACGGATGGAAGAGGGGATCTTCGGGCTCGTAAGTCGCGGCGATTATGGTGAAAACCAGAACCCCAATCACAAACAGCGTGAAGCAGAGGTTGCCTATCATCGCCATCGCGTGCTGGCCCAGATTATCCGGCCGGAAGCCGCCGGCTCGCAGCAGCGGGGACCGACCCAACATTTTCCTCCAAATCAAGAAACCAAACTAACCCCACCTCAACACCCAGCAAGATCCAAGCCCAAGACTAAACCAAATGACCGAGACACGCTAAATCGAACGAACCAACCAACCAGACAGCCCAACGCGCAAACGAGACCCGGACAAGGGTCACAAACGTGGGAATCAATGTGGGAATGACAAGAAAACGAAGGGTCTCCCCAAATAGCACCCGCGAAACCAGCTCAAGATCTGGAAAACAAGAAAGTGCAGAGAAGAAGCTGGTTGCGGAAGCGGGGGTCAATGCTTACCTAAAGAACTCGGATCCGTGAGAGATCAAGCACGACCCACAACGAAACTCATCTCCCCCTCCCTCCCTCCCTCCCTCTCTCTCTCTCTCTCTCTCTCTCTCTGCGAGAGCACCTGCAAGTGGGTGTGAGCTGGGTGTCTTAGCGGCGTGAAGGGTCCGTGGCAGATCGTGTTTCCGTGGGCAGAAGTCAAGAAAACGAACTGGCGAAATGGTTTAAAGGTATAATCAATTCAAGAAAGCACGAAAAGCTTTCTTGGTTTTAGGAGCGAGCCCGAATGCTCCCCTCCCTCGCTCGCTCGCTCGCTCGCTCGCTTCCACAAGGGTTGATCCCCCCGTGGGGGCCTTCGGATGCCGACACGTTGACCTGGACGGAGGAGATCCGACGCTCCTCGGCGGTGTTTTGGGGTCGCGCGATGCTTTGTCGTCTTCGAGGCGGTGGGGTTTGACAGCGGTGGGGTTTCAACTTTTTCGGCCATTAACGAGCGCACCGACAGGGGCCAGTGGCAAACGTGTAATTTAAGGGAGTATTAAGGGGACAGAGATCCTATCAAATCCCACATCGAGCTTGCCCCTGTTGAAGTTAAGTCGTGCGTCGTGCTCCCGTTCGGATTTACCAAGACAACGACACACAAATTATTTCAGGACTTTAGTCTAATATATGATGCGACCCCTTAATTTTTGATTTATTTAATATGATATGTGAATTTTAGCTCAATGTGTAATGTCGTTCCTGAATTTTAATTTATTCAATATGATCTTTATATTTTTTTGCGAGTGTTCAATTTAATCTTTAGACTAAATGAATATGTTCGATATTATCTTTCCATTAATTTAAGTTTAAGGGTAAAATTAAATATTTTCATATAGTTTAGGAGTAGATTGAATATGTATCAAAAGTTTAAAAATCACATTAAATACATTAAAAATATACGGACCATTTGCGTGGTTTTGTTCGAATTTGGTTACCTCTACAAGTTTTCCTCAAGCTTTGCCATTTAAGAAGTGGCCCCTGCCCATGCTATTTGGACATAGCTAGCTACGGTTTTCATCTCAACTAGTTGCCATCTTGCCATTTGGACATAGCTAGGGTTTTCATCTCAATTCATTGCTATCTTATCATTTCCACTTGCTATAATGGCAATTGTTTAACCTCGTTTTTACGTTATTGGTGCATTGGGTATTATTTCTATTTTGAGTTAAAAAATGAGTGTCAAAATTCTTGTAAATATTATGAATGTGCAGCGATCTGTCAATGTGATGTCTTTGCACGTGCGAGCACCTTGTTCTTACAGCTCTCGAAGCATGATATTGTGGGTGATTGTCATTGCTACCAAACGACATGATAGGCCCAATTGGCTAGATCATCACGACACGTCTCTTGAGAATCCCCTCCGACGATTCCCAGTGCGAGAGTTGGGAGGCTGCGTAGCGTTGTTATTCTTTCTTCTTTATCCCTGGTTGATGTGGCTCAAAAGTGCAATTGCAATCTCATCTCCAGGTCCTCCATATCACTGGAAACTTATAGAGGACCTTTTGCCACAATAGAAGGAAGGCAAGGACAGCATCATCAATTGGGTGAAAAAGGATTTGACCATCGAAACTGTTAGGATTAGTCACACAAATACAATAAAATAAAAAGTAAAGTCGAGGAAGAGAAATCGAGATGTAAGGATTTATCCTGGTTTACCCTTAAACAAGAGCTATAGCTAGAAGAGGATTTCACTATAATTAGCACGTACCACTTCTCTATTACAATTATTAATTATAAGAGAAAGAAATTATATATATTTAATAGCTATTTATAGGCTCAAGCCTAAACTACCAACAAAATATGGGTTTAGGCTATAAAAGCCTCGTGGAGTTGCATGGGCACTGCCCCCTATGACCCCGCCGAGGCGGCCCCCCAAACCACACCCTCATCATTCAATTTGCATCTCCACGGGTTATGTACTCAAATCACTTACTGTAGGTACTAAGTCCACACCAAGTAGAATGGCCATGGGGAAAAGTGACAAAAAAGTCCTCAACATTTTGCATTTGTGTCAATTTAGTCATAAACCTTTTTTTAGTGCTAATTGAGTCCTAAACCTTTTATATTGGTGCCGATTCAGTCCTAAACCTTTTGCATTTGTGCCAATTTAGTCATTCCGGCTAATTTAGCTAGGCATGGATACCTAGTCAGCACCGGCTGTCCTATGTGGCCGGATTGGCACTGACGTGGACGCCAGGAAATAAAACAACGTCATTTTGTTTCAGTTTTTTTAAAAAGCATAGACCTTCGATTAAGAACGGCGTCATCAAAAAAGTCTCGTGCGTTTTTCCTTTCCCCAAATCAAGTGACCTTTAATGCAATCTAACCCAGGAAGAAGAACCCTAACTCCTATATGTTCAAATCGATTCGATCTCAGCTCGAATCAAAGGAGTTTGCGCAAGGCAAGTTGTTCTTTCATCGAATCAAGTCTCCTATTTAGCTTGACGCCTTTGTCCGTCCCAACTCTACAATTTGCCCCTTCGAAATTGCGAAGACCCGATTGACCCATAATCCAATCGCGACCTGATTGGACCTTGAGATTCTGCAGGGAACACGACAAAGTGTGTGGTCCCGATTTGATTGTGTTGTCGGCACTCAGCAGACATTAAAGTTATGTTTTCGTGGTCCCGAACCATCAAATTTTTATGTTTTCATTGTCTTCATGTGAGCATGGCTGAATATGAAAGCAGAAAAAATAGAACAATGATAAAGATTGGCTCTCGATTATTAAGAAAACATAAATTCTGATTTCACTTAGACATTTTATCAAATACGTAGCATGCAATTCGATTAATGCAAAGTATTAGCATCCAGTCTTCTAAAGGTTTCTATCATCTTAATTGGGATGAAGCGCCTATCACCAAACATTAGTTTGGAGCTGCTGCACTTCTGTCGTCTTCATTCACATTTTTCTTTTCTGCTTTTAGATTAGATGGCCACACATAACACAGAATACATCTTTTTGGTTTCCCTGATATGGGACAGCAGTAAATTAACATAATGTCTATGGTGGAAGATGAGAGCATCTTGTCCTTTTGTGACATGAAATTGTTGATTCTGGCAACTGACAAAAGTTAAAAGGAGTTGGTTTTTGATGTTCACTACAACATCAATGCGCATTTGAAACATTGATAAGCTTTAACCAGAGATGAATTTCACATAAGCCTTAACCAAGTTTCTTAGACTCGATTAGCCAAATTAGATTAAGGATACTCATACTTGGTAGATGCAGTATTTGACCACGAACATCGATTCAACTGAGAACTTCAATTTCTAAGACGCAATCACATTGCTCTGTTTGGCTCTTCTTCATAGCCAAAAGCCGTGAAGTAACCTATTATATTGTCGCTCCATTATGTGTTTGCATATGCTTATAATATATGTTGACTTTTGTGTAGGGTCAAGATGAGCAAGAAGTCTGCATTGGTTTGCCTTTATCACGGTGGAAAATTTGTTCGTCACCCAATGCTTGAATATATTGGGGGAAAGATGGATTTAGTACACGTTAATATCAATTTGATGAGCTATGAGAGCTTCATCACAGACATTGAAAAATGTGTAAATGGTAAATTCGAAAAAATTTATTTTAAGTTTCCTAGGAAACCTCTAGAAGATGGGTTGAGATATATATGGAATGATAGTACTATTGTCGATCTAGTTTTCTATCATTTGCAACATGGATTGGTTGAGGTATATGGAGAATCTTTTGACATTGTGGTAGGTGGGGTTGCTGGTCAAGGTGAAGGCAATGGCGAGAGTGCTGGTGAGGGTGTTTGTCAGGGTGAGCGCATTAATGAGGGTGTTGGTTTAGGCAATCAGGCATTTGTTCAACATGAGAGTACTTTAGATTATGATTATTTAGTAGATGAGAGTGATTATGCTGAGTTAGAGGGTGATGAATTTATGGTCGATGTCAATTTAGAAAACGAAGACACAGATTTAGTCAATGCACAATTCTTGACTGATGATGATATGAGAGGGATAATGAGGACCTTGTAGAAGGAAGGAAGAAACTCAAGGAATTCCACGAAAAGGGCTACAAAGGCTGGGATAATAGGGGAACCAATCGCAGATTTTATACCTTCCCAACAATCTATAGGAGACTCATCTAATCCCCAATGATCTGACACGGTCATTGCCGAAGCTGGTTACCAAACAGATTACTATGAAACAGATGGAGATGATAGCTTGGGATCTGATGTAGGGCCAGAAGATGGCGAAGTTACAAGAAGGAGAAGTAGGTATCTAAGGTACGAACCTAATTCTATATTGCCTATGTTTACTATGTCTATGATGTTTGAGGATGGTAGGCAATTCAAAGATGTCGTCATAAAGTATTCAGTGGTTGAACGTAGAGAGATAAATTTATCAAGAATGAAAAGAAATTTGTTAGAGCAAAGTATGTTCATGAAAATTGTCCTTGGAAGATTTCTGCATCTTTTGATGGTAGAACTGGATCATTCCACATGAAGACCTACCACGAAGAACATACTTGTAACATTAGCTTCAACAATAAAAGGGTTACAAGTTCTTGGATGGCGAAGCACTATCTTAGCATAATTAGAGTAGTGCCAACTATAAAAACCATTGCTTTGAAGGATCTTATTAAGGAACATTTAGGATTAAATGTAAGTATAGATCAGTGTAAGAAAGCGAAGCTGCGTCCCTTTAAAGTTTTGATGTGAAACTATAGAAAAGAATATTCAAAGTTATAGAACTATGTAGAGGAGCTCAAGGTTTCAAAACCTGGGAGTACTGTGACATTGAAGATTGAAAAGCCTAACATGCGTTCGAAGGCATTATTTGACAGAATGTACATCTGTTTTGGTGCATGTAAGAAAGGCTTTCTAGATTAATGTAGAAAAGTTGTGGGGTTAGATGGTTGCTTTTTAAAGGGAGTTTGTAAATGGGAGATATTGTGTGCCGTTGGAAGGGATGTAAACGACCAGATGTTCCCAATTGCATGGGCAGTTGTGAGAGTTGAGAGTGGAGACACATGGACTTGGTTCTTGACAAGTTTGATGCATGACCTCAACATAATAGACACGCACGGACGAGACTAGGTTATAACTAGTGACAAGCAAAATGTAAGTTCATTATTTCCTTTTTTTTTAGTGTTATGCCTTTTTAAATGATCACACCAAAAGTATGTTGTTTACATTGAAATAATATTTTGTAGGGCCTTCTACAAGCCGTGGCTCACTTGTTGCCTGCAGCTAAGCATAGAATGTGTACTAGACACATCTATGTTAATTGGGGCCAGAAGTATAAGAGGATACAAATACAAAGATTATTTTGGCAGTGTGCTAAGAGTGGTACCATGGTGGAGTATGATGAACACACTCGGTCATTTAAAAAAATCAGTCCCGCCGCATATCATGACCTGGTTCAAACAGAGCCAAAGCATTGGAGCAGGGCTTTCTTTAATACTGAGGTTAAATGTGATATAATTGACAACAACTTATGTGAGACATTTAACGGAAGAATCATAGAAGCCAGGTGTAAGTCTATTTATAGTACATTGGAGGAGATGAGGATAATGATAATGACAAGAATGCATACACAAAGGGATGCATGTGCTTAATGGAGAAGGAACTGTGGTCCAAGAATAATAAAAAAGTTGGAAGAAAATAGACTTGGTGTGATTTACTGCCATGTGTTATGAAATGGTGATGCTGGATACGAGGTGATGGATAAGGGTGTTAAGTACGTCGTTGATGTGTTCAAGAAAGATTGTACTTGCAGGAGGTGGCAACTTACTGGCATCCCTTGTCCCCATGCCATTTCAGCTATAAATCATAGGCAACATGATGCATATGATTATGTGGATGAGTGTTACAAGAAAGCAAAGTTCTTAGCTACATATCATAATATGATGAAGCCAATTCGAGGAGAGAAATTTTGGAAAAAAACTTACAATGAGGCACCCGAACCACTTCTGATCAAGGTGAAGCCTAGTAGGCGCAAACAGAAAAGAAGAAGGGAGGAAGGTGAGGTTGCACGTGGTATTACGATGTCGAGGAGAGGAATGAAGATGACCTGTCGAAATTGCTCGAAGACGGGGCATAATAGTAAGACATATCCAACTAAGAAGGATAGCACTACGGCATCACAAACACAATTATCTATGCAAAAACTGTTGGTAAGTACTTTCATATCTATTGTGTCATGCTTGCTTCATGAATAAGACTTTAAATGAATATTACTCTTTCCAGGTTAAGCGACGTATTGGCGAAGGTGCAAGTGGAAGTGTTGGTGGGACACCAATTGCTAGTGCTGCTACTGGGACAGCAATATCTCATGGGAGTGTAAGTAATACTTTTGTTAGCACTTTCGTTTTATTTAGCAAAATTCTGTTGACTAATGAAACAAATAATGTTAGGTTAAGAGTACAAGTGCCACACAAGGAAAAAGATACAGAGTTTCTATACATGCACAGGTTGAATCAACATCACAAGCAGCTGCAACTGAAGTTCCATTTAAAGCAGTAGGCCCATCAGGAAAGAAGGAAAAAAAAAAGAGGAAGTAACTCCAATTTATAAGAAGCGACAGGATTGGGAAGTAAGTAGTGTTGTAGCTATTTTTTTGTTTGTCAATGATGTGTTGGTTCATTGAAGTAGTGTTGTGGTTGTTTTTCGTTTGTCGATGATGTATAGTACATTGATCGACTCCTTCTCTAAGTGCTGTGCGGTCTTCACTGCTTGACCTTTGTGGTGTGTGAAAGGCTACTGGGAACTAAAATTCTCTATTTACTTGGGCTATGGAATTTCTAAAAGGCAATTCCCTTTGTAAAAGAATTCTCAAGTTGGCTTAGAATGGTGCCATTTACTGCATTTGGAAGGAAAGACACTCTGTCTTGCACATTGATCCCATTAACTAAGTTGATCAAAAAGCTGCTTATATTAAGAAGATGAGGTTAAGCTCATCTATTGCTGGTAAGGATTTATATGCGAATTGGAGAATTTGGTTTAGGTAGTAAGACTAATTGTTGTTGGGATAAGTGAAGTTTACTACTTCTGTTGGACTAATTATGTGATGCGTTCGTTAGCCTGAGATCACACTGACGAATTCATCATCAAAAGACCAATCGGATGAGAATTTTTTTTTCCATCAAAATTTGTCGCAGAGTGTACGTAATGAAGCCCCATGGTCTTTGCAACATCTTTGTGCTTCGGCAGAATTCAGAAATAGATGCACTAGATCTGCTATTGTGAAAAGTGGTTTCTTACTCCACTGATTAAGATTAATCTTTTATAATCTGTTGATTATACATAGTTTTGATAATCACAAATAGTAGCGAAGTTCTCAACTACTGCATTAAGATTGTGAGAGCATCTTTGCCTTATACCAATAAAAATTGTACTAAGGGGAACTCGTGGTTATACATCTACTGTCTTTATCCCATCCAAACTGAAGCATGACCGTATCTCAAGAATCTGTTCCAACCCTTAAGTCAGTCTTCAAGGTTATCAAGAATATTCCTTGGCTATTCTTTTAAGTCTGTAAGATGAGCGAGTTAGCGACTGATTGCTTATGCGAGGCCCTGTTATTGCATCCACACTCGGAGAATTATGAATGGAAGAGCTAAATAGCATCTTGTGTGGGATGCTAAAACGTCTTCTCTATGGAATCAACAAGAGTAACATCATATTACAACGCCATTTCATTGCCTTCTATCTCTCTTAAACTCCACTCTGTTATGGGGCAGCTGCATTTCAAAATACAACTTCTGCGCTGAAGGAATTTGAATGCAGCAAATGGTGTCTAAAGATCATTTACTATCTGCATGATGACGATGTCGATGATAAAGTAATGGGACTACAACTGACCTTTCAGCTCTAGGTTCAGGAACTTATATAAAGCTGCCATTCCAAGTAATGTTTTGCATATATGATGGATCCAAAGTCAAGTTCTCCTTTTAATACCTGCTCAAATATCCCTTGCTCCGTTTCTGAACAAGAAGGCAACACATAATTTCAAAGTCTCTATTTTAAGGGTCTACATATGCAGATTGTTTGAGGGAACAGAGTAGAAAGCATTGACCGATAAATAAGAGATGCACACCCCCCAAAGGGGGGGACGCCACTTAGTAATATATAGATGATCACCCCCGCACTCTAAATAGTCCAACACATTTTCATGGTTTGGAGCAATAGAGCAGAAAAGTTACCTATCACAAAGGGAAAAATTGCACAATTCGACTAACTTGATCTGCCGCTCTACCAAGACACTGCACATGCTACTTAGTCTTCACATCACGACGATTCATGTTTTAACACCATTTGCAATGACCCCACTTGCAACATAAAGATCAATTCATAAAGTTTTAACACCATTTGCAATGAGCCCACTTGAAACATAAAGGCCAAGTCATAATGTTCTAACACCATTTGCAATGACCCCACAACCTGAGTCAACATGCATGTTCGGACATACATGTACAAAACATGTCGATGAATACAAAAATGATCAAAATAACTTACGCTATGGCAAACTCATCACGTCCTTTACTTTCAAATTTCCACATAACATGCGAGCTAACATTACTATAAATGACAACACAACCGAAATTGTCTTCCATTTGAAAATTTCTTTTTTTCGCTTTGCCGCATCCTTTTCCACCCTTCTCAATTGTGCCTTGAGAGCTTTGATTTCAATGTCCATTGAACTGCCATCATCCTTGTCATGGGTTGACACTAGTTCTTCTTCGACATTGCTCTGGTGAAAATTTTTGGAGACACTCCTTGTCGATCGATTGATTTCCGCATCAACCCAAATGAAAAAATTGTAACCTTCTCCTCTGTTGTTCGGGTTGTATCTTGGGCAAAAGTGATATCTTCTTCCCCGATTGTCCTTTGTCCTAGCTGTTCGTAGAGGAGATTTCAGGCCACGATGACAAAATACTTACATATCGTTGTCAATTGGAGGGACCGACGTCACCGATTGTGACGAATTTGATGGTCTCTTCATGAATTCACTGATCTCCTCTTGCAATGACACCTCAATGTCAGTTATAGGACACTTCCAATAGTCACACAAGCATGAGTAGAAACTATAGCCAAATTTTATTGACAGAGAAACTGGTGAATCACATAACCTACAATGGTTTGCAAAAAATTAAAGACATGTAGGAAAGATTATTAGCCTTTTTAAAAGCCGAAATAACCCATAATGTGATTGGACTTCCATCACTCGAGAGTGGAGAGGATCTATAATTTTGCCTACACGGAAGGAATGCTAATTAGACCTTTTAACATTGTTCTCCTCAGGAAACTCAATCACAATTTTTCGAATTATTATCCAATATGATGTTCTCACATTTCATCACATATACCCAAGAAACTATTCTTCATGTTCTGCTTTTTCTGATGGTTGCAATGCATGACAGAGATCTCAATAGGTCATTAGCTGAAAAGGAATGCACACAAAAGTGACACAAGTAATACAGTCCAACCAACAAAGATGCAATATCAAGAGAGCTAAAGGAAAATAGAAGAGGCTGGCAATTTAGATTGAACCTGCACTCCATCGAAGGTTAATGGCCACCTAAACTATCGTTGAATGGTGTGAACAAGCATTGCAAACCATTTCGAATGAAAAGACAACTTTTTCTTAATATATCAACAATTCAACTGACAGTAACAGCTATAGAAGTGTTCAAAATCGACAAACATAGCTGCGGAACCTGAAATTTTGAGGTTCTTGTAATACTTGTTCCGTCCGTGAAAGAAAAAACAATTCATTGCTTGACATCGATCAGGTTGATTCTCAACATCATATGGCTAATAGAATTCAAATAATCTGATGAACTTTACCTCAGAACGTCAGGCGATTTTTCGGTGAATGTAGGAGAAGGTGTCAGTCGAGCGATAGGCGACCGTCGAGTGATCGTCGGCTTGAGCAAAATCCTTTGATTCAAGTTGAGATCGAATTGATTTGGGCAGATAGGAGTTAGGGTTCTTCCTGGGTATCGCGTTGAAGGTCGCTTGATTTAGGGAAAGGAAAAACACAGAAGACTTTTTTTGACGACGCTATTCTTAATTGAAGGTTTATGCTTTTTTAAAAAAAAATAGACTGAAACCAAACAACGTCGTTTATTTCCTGGCGTACACGTCAGTGCCGGTCCGGCCACGTAGGACGGCCGGCGCTGATTGGGTATCCACGTAGGAATTTTCCGAGCTAAATTAGCCGGAATAACTGAATTGACACAAATACAAAAGGTTTAGGACTGAATTTGCACAAATACAAAAAGTTTATGACTCAATTGGTACAAAAAAAAAGTTTAGGACTAAATTGACACAAATGCAAAAGGTTTAGGACTTTTTTTGGCACTCTTTCCAATGGCCATGTAAGGGTATTTTTTACATATCACCGAGAATCAATGGGTAATCCTTAGATTGCAAAAGAACATATCTTATTGATAAAATGAAAATCCTTGAATTACTTTTGTAGCACGACACTGCATTTAGGAGTACAAAATGCACTAGCGTATGATATTGATGGACCGTAACGAACCTGGGCCGCTGCTCTTCTTTACTTTGGTTGAAGATGCATTGCTGCTATCATGTACAGTTGAAGCACTAATAGGTCAAGTTTCCTACTTTAATCAATAAGACCAATTGTGCGTAATTACTGGCAAGACTAATGCTAAGAATACCAAGATTGATTCACAAAATCGATTAAACAAATTGATGTGCGAGTATTCAAACAGATGGCTATATTCAGGCACCAACAAGAGCTTATCACATCCCCGTCGTAAACTGGTCTTTCTATCTCTGCCATCATTCTTCATGTAATTATAACTCTAAAGAGAGTACAAAGCCAGTCATTTACTAGCTGTCTAGGAACAAATACTTTACCAGTCAATCTGAAAATGAAGAACAGGCAACAGGTAACATAAGACGCTGGTATGGTTGTCCGACCAATTCTGGACCAGAACATACTCCCAACTTATGCAGAAGAAATTACATCTTTTCAATTTCATTTTGTCTAGGTTAACATCTTGAAAGGAAGTAGGTTAGCTATTCATACATGTCAAGCTTCCGCCAAGGGACTTGGACAGTTCTGTCCAACAATCACCTGTCGTCACTCGAAAACTTCCTATACTACAATAGCCGTCTAGCATAAGACCCCACAACATAAAACAGGGAGGTTCTTATATATACAAGAGCAGATTCACAGATATACAGCGAAGAGCACGGAGATCAGATGATCAGTGTGATTCACGAGAGCAAACCAGAGAGGGTGTTGTCTGGTTCCTTGAATTCCATGCTTCTGCTCTTATAATGGATAGAACAGCTCCCATTGATGGATGCATTCACAGCCCAAGATACTCATGACTTACTCACTGAAGAATGTTGCTCGAGTTCAGAACATCTCACAGAGGAAGCTTCCGTGGTGCAAGACGCACCCTTGGGCAAGATTCGGCTTGTTTTGATCTCGATGCTCCTTTGAACCATATCTTGTAGCAGCTTTTTGGCTGTTTCAGGGGCTTTATCAGCTCCATCGACCCTAGTAGCAATGTCATAGACAATTTTCTCCAAAACAGAGGAGGCTAATCTCTTGTCTTGTGGCGACTCCCGCAGCAGATCCAAAAGTTCGCGGGATCTCTCTTGAGCTTCCGGAGTACCTTCAACGGTCAACTTTAAAAGCCCCGGAATTGCACCCTCATTCAGAATAAGCATTCTGTACGTACTTCGGCAGCTCTGGCATAACGTAAGTAAAGCCCCCACCGCATGCTCCATGCTAATTGGAGAACCCTCTTCAATTGTTTCCACTAAGGTTAAAATCCCACCATTTGAGCTTGCAATGGCCGTTCTACCTTCATCAGACTTTGAAAGTATTTCAAGCAAAGCACTAGCTTTCTCAGCAAACTTGGAATGCTTCTTACAGTCCTTGAGAAGATTAATTAGAGCTGGAACTGCTGCGGCATCAAGACATGCTGTGGCACTTTCTTTGCAGGTGAAGAGATTATGCAAGGCAGTAACCGCATCAACTCTTCCTTGGACACTTCCAGAGCTGAGAATTTGAACTAGAAGAGGTGCAGCTCCAGAAGCCAAAATGGTTGGTTTGTTTGGTGTGGCGGTGGAGAGTGTTAAAATAGCTGCTGTAGCTAGTTCCCTTAGGTTGCCATTATGTATCTTAAGGAGCTCTACAAGAGGGGGCACTGCACCATCAGCCACTATCTTGATCTTGTTTCTGAAAATATCACAACAAAGTATTTTGCATGAGAAAATATCCATTATGTGCAGTTAGAACAATCTTCTTTGAGAATAAGTTTGAAAACTTTTGCAAACTATAGAAATGAAACCTCCAAAATGTGTGGCATATGCCAAAGATATCAACCTACACACTTATCAATTCATTAGAATGTCCTTATCTTTCTGAACTGCCTGTTTCTCTTAAAAACAGTGCCCACGTATATGGTACAAAATACAACTACAATCTTCCCTGCTAGAAAATTGGATCTGCTGCTAAGACTAAGAGCTTGGTAGTCTATAGATGATAATTATCAATTAAATTCCAGGATTCAGGCAGAATGTCTCACTTAAAGGGTGGAATAGGAAAAGGATATTAAGTTGATCTACCGGGCAAGTTAAAAAAGAGTTCCGGAAGCCTCAAGCTTGAGAGATTAATTGCACCAAGCAACAGCTCAAGAACCATAATCAACAGAGAGAGTCATAAAATTCGGTTGGTTCATCACAAGTGAAACAATGGAAATCTGATTTACAGACCAACACTCCAACTAATTGGCAAATTAATCATCATCACAGCTTTCAAACATACAACTAAGACACAAGAACAGTAAAGGTGAAAGTAGATGACTCTCTCAGCAGCAATTTCTTTGCAACGAGCATCTCTTAGTACCAAACAACAATGATTCCCTCTAACAGGATACTGCATATCAGGAGAATCGCATGTTCTTCCCCCAAAAGTCCTGAATTTATGCCTCGCTCTCATACTTCAACGCTCTTTTCCATGTAAATCCATCAAAGCAACTCCTCCACCATCAATCTAACCTCAGCATCTCATGATTCCATCCTTATCATGAAGGCAAAACTCCCTACTAAGCGAAGCAACGTCTAAACAAAATCATATCCCAGTATTTCCCTCAAATCTCCTGTTAGGAGTCCATATCAATAAATCAGAGATCTTCAATCTGCTCTCCCAGAAAGGAAGAAAAGGAAGCAAGAGAAACCATGGGCCCAATTGAACCAAGCCAATCGCAACTCCATCCCACATCATCATCAAGAATTCACTACCTTTTTTTGCCAAGCCCGATCACTCAATCTCCACCCATAAGCTCAACTGGTCAATGAATCTTCCTGAATTATATTCACGGCATACTGACTTAACCCTCTCTTCATCTCTCGGCAACAGAACAGCACTATCGATAGACACACGGGCAAAAAAACCGGAAGCACCTGATGCAATTCTACAGCAGAGAGCTCAAAAACCTAAAATCCATCGCGCGCGAAAGAGAGAGAGAGAGAGAGAGAGAGAGACCGTTCGTTCCTGGCGGCGAGATTGAGGAGCGCGAGGAGCGAGGCCTCGCGCGCCTCGTCGTTCGGGGAGAAGAGCATGAGGACCAGCGGCTGGACGACCCCGGCGGCGGCGAACCGCGACCTCGTCTTGAGCGACGACGACGAGGACGACGACGACGGGGACGACGACGACGACGACGACGCCGACCTCCTGACGGCCGCCCTGATGTCCCTGGCGGCCTGGATTTTGGCCTGGAGATCCCCGCCGATCAGCCGCTCCGACACCTCCTGTATCAGCAGGCTGCTCCGGCTGTGGCTCCCCGGCTGCTTCCACGCGACGGCGCCGCCCCTCACCCCCTCTCCTCCTCCACCGCCTCCTCCTGCTCCTCCGCCTCCGCCTCCGCCTCCGCCTTCTTCTTCTTCGTCGACCACCGCATCGTCTTCCTCCGCCATTTCGCCGTCCCTCCTTCCTCCGTCGTGGCGCTTTCTCTCTCTAGGAGGACCAGCCCCGAGCTCGAGCTCTCCCCACCCCCTCTTTCTCTCTCTAGGTTGTTTGATTGGGGTGCTGGTGAGGATCGCCGGAGTTTCTACGACGGGGCCAATCTTTTTATTATTATTATTTTTATTATTTTCTTTTCTTTTTTCCGGTTTGTTTGTTCTGGATAATGGACTTTTTGTGAGAAATAATGCTTTTTGGAGGAAATTATTTAAAGGAAAATAAAATCACAAAAAACTCCAAAATACGTCTACCTGAACTTTTTTTTTTGGGTACAAAATCAAAATCCCAAAACTATACCCGTTATAATACATTTACCCTAAAATAAACTTACACCTGTGCGACACATTTACACCCGTCAAGGTTCCGTTAGATGCTATTTCAACTAAAATAATATCGTTAATCACATGGACATTATGTCAATACTGTTTGCTTTTCTAGTATTCATGTAGGTAGATTTTTAAACGGTTTTTATTAACAAAGTTTTCACTGTCACGTGAGTAAATGTTTGAAATTTTTTTATGTCACAGAAAAAAATTTATGATAAATATGTCATATTGAGTATAGTTTGGAATTTTTTATGGTCAGAGAAAATTTGGCATAATTATATTTCATATTTTGTGCTTGAAAAAGAAGTATTTTTTCATCTCGGATCAATATGGCCGCCTTTTGTTTTATGAATTTTGTTAAATAGAGCCTACTTCGTGCTAGATAAAATCAATGTATTAGAAATTGATTGCAAATTCCGTCTTAATAGTATCGTAGGGATTTAAGTCCGGTCTTACTCCTTTAGCTTGAACCAATATTGTCCTAAACCTTTTAGAGAAAATGTTATCAAATTCTTGCTCAAGTTTCGATTGAAATTTCTAATATAGCATTCCAAACATCGGCAATTGATCTACGTATAGCGGCGACAACGTGATTGGACCGTCACATCAAATGTTTTGATCTTTTGTTCTTTTTCTTTCCTTCTTTTCCACAACCATCTAGCCAGTCAAGCCATGTTGGTCAAGCCCTCGCCGACGGCTTGTCCATTACTGTCACAACTTGATGCCATCCCATCAACATTGCACCTCCATGGCTGCCTTCTCGCCCCTCGCTCCTCTCATATGTCGGCGGCGGATCACGAAATCTTGGCAGGAGGCAGCTCGACAATTGTGAACTCTACCACGGCATCGCCTGTCGCTGCCTGGGATCAAGCTATGCCAATGCTAGATTCACCATCGCCGGATTTAGCATCGCGAGTCCTAACCTGACCCGCGACGGGTCAGAGGGGAGCAGAGCGAGATTGAGGAAGTGATCGAGGCTAAGGTCTCACGGGATAGCCGACGGCAAGCATGGCAAGTGGAGGTTCGACGGCCACAGGGTGGTGGTGTGTTGCAGCGGAGGTTGCAAGCGGGAGGGGGTTGGTAGTGGTCCGCCTTCTTTTTGGCTAACAAAAACAAGCTTGGCAGGGGTAGGGATGAAATGTGAAGAGAAGAAATAGGGAACGAAAATTCAGAAAATTAAGTAAACCAGCATAGTCGTTTCGAGTAAACTTTTCTAGCCAGGTGGCCAATCATGACACTTAGAACGGCCAGCAAGAACTGAACTTCACATCAAAATTTCAAGCAACGACTTGATTTCATTTTCACTCCAAAATTTAAAAACTACGTCGATTCAATTGAAAAATTATGACTAAATTTAAATTCGTACGATAGGTTAAGGACTGAATTTTGCAATTCTCTCCTAGCAGATTTGCTGTTTGTTAGAAGAGACACTAATCAAAGTGCCAATTAGATTGCAACCCAAGGAAAAATCAAGACGTGCCTTATGGAATGGGCTTTTCAACCTCATCTTCCTTGCTAAAGGAGAGGGTGTGCCTTGTGAAATAGACAATTTTTTTCTACCACATCTTTTGGCTAAAGTTACCACATCATAATGTAGAAAATGACCCTATATGTGATTTATTTTGCTAATGATGTACAAAAAAATAAAGTAATTCTATTTTCGATTGGCTATCCGATATATAGGTGGCCACAGCTTTTATCAGCGTATTGCCCGCTTCTCCTTGGCAGCATTATGTCACATTATATGGACAACTAGGAACAATATTCTATTTAGGAATCATCCTCTTTTTGTGCCGGCCCTTCGGCAGCATTTGGCCAAGCTTGTAAGGGATAGAGGTTTGTCTTTCACTCCCGTTGAAGATAATCCCCGCAATCGAAGGATCCAGGTCAATTGGAGCATCTCGCCTTCCATTTTCGATTGATCCCCTTGTATTGCTGCTGTTTCCTTTGTAGTTGTTTGGCCGATTTAGGCCTTGCTGGTTTTTGTGTATGCTTCTTTCGAGCTCTTGTACCGTCACACCGTTGCACCTGTTCGGACACCCCCTGTGTCGGTTCAGGTTCGAAGGTTTTTTGTGTTTCGGTCTCATCCTTTGTAAGTTCTGCTTTGAAAAGTTAATACATTTCTTACTTTACCAAAAAAAAAAAATAAAGTAATTCAAATAATCTCAATCCAAAGCCCAGATGACTTTGTTCACGTTTCAATGCCCACACTTCATCTTCAATAAAAAAATCCCTATAAACCACAACGTCATAAACTATGTTTCTAAGTGCTTTCGAAACACTGCCTCGTTCATCTACCCGTTCGATCACAGGCAACATCTGACCCTCAAAAATAAAAAAATCACCGATGATAAATTTCACTAATTTCTTTCACAATACAGTCTCTCAACAATGTTTCAACTACACACCCCCATAAAAAATTTACACGTATCATCAACCCACAATTTTCTAGTTATTTGTTCATATGTTAAAAATTCCATAGAAGCGCGGGTTCTTTATGGGGTAGAAGTAGGAGTAAAATAGCACAAAATTGTTCGTACGTAAAAGCATCGTGAAAGCTCTCTCACTCATCGTATCCATAGGCTTCACTGATGGATGCAAGTACAGGTTGCCAAGTTGCAGTGGGTTTGACCTTGCTCATCTCCCCACCGGATTGGCTTGTCTTCTTCTTGCGCCCTTTCCTTGCATTCTCCACCACCTTGCCATGCTTCCTAGCCCCCGCCGCCGCCGTCGATGGGGGCGGCGGCGGCGGCCCTTTCCTATGCTTGTCGTCGATCCCTCGAACGCTGACATGCTTCTTAGCGGTTGAGGTCTTCGTCTTGGAGACCTTGCAGTCGATGTTCGCGACGCTCCCGTCGCTCGTGTCTCCTCGCCTGGCGAACGAACCGCTCGGGTCCCCGCCCTTCCTGCCGGTCGCCCTGCCGCCGTTGAAGGGCCGCGAAGCGCTGAAGTCGGCCGACCTGTCGTCCCTACTGGGCCGCCGGGTCCTGCGGCGCAGCTTCTTCACGGTGTGGCGGGGGACGAGGTAGTACTTCTCCCCGAGGGCGAGCGTCTCGTCGGGCCCGACCACCGACTCCCACGGGTGACGGAACACCTCGGGCCTCGTCACGTAGAACGAGGGGTACCTCTCGACGATCCGCGCCGTGGGGATCGGCATGAAGTAGCACTCGACGGCGCCCCCCGCGTGGACGATCTTCAGGGCCGAGGAGGAGGCCGCCGCCGCCTCCTCGCCGCCGGGGGCACGGAAGGCGGGCTTGGGCTTAGGGGGCTCGGGGCGGCCGAGCTTGTGGACCTTGAGCAGCTTGTGGAGCATGATGGTGTCCAGGACTCCGGGCTGAAGAAGGTTGTGGCTTTTGGGGGATCGATCAATGAACGAGGTTTTGACCGAGCTGTTCTTTATTTATGGATCAGCGCAGGTCGATGAAGCCAAAGGGGGAATGACCAAACAGCATTAGATAATGAAGACGACCTGCTGGTGCCGACCTTGGAGGCATATGCAGAACCGTGGGAGGAATGCCAAAGGGGCGACATCAAAGCTGGCCCTTTGCATAGGGGAGTACGAGGCAATATCTCTTGTTTGTCCGTCTCTTCTTGACCTGTTCTGCTCTACCTCCAACGTTAGCTGTTCTCAGTGTGTGCCGGACTTCCCGGAAGACTCGCGGATTCCTCGCGCGCGCAGGGATCTTCCTATGCAAGTCTTGAATCTCGACATTCGATGCTTCGCAAAGTTTGGCGCTTGTTTGAGCGAAAGAATTTTACGCGAATTTGTTCTCTGGAGTTTCGCCGCGTTTAGTTTGCTAAATATGATTGGTCGACGGAAAATTATTTACGGTCACGGGAGAAGATATTTTCCTTGAAAACGATACCCTCGAAAGGATTTTCCTTCTTTTACAAAGTTTTTCCTCGAAACAAACATACATTTAAACTCAAGCCAAACATAGATATGAGAAACCATGGCTCCCAATGACCAAAAGTGACCGACCTAACATGTTTAGGAGCTAGACAATGACCATTTTGAAAGACAAAAAACTATTGTTCATGATTTTTATGTTGCGCGTTCAAAGGGTGAAAGTTCCAAATGTTGTCTTCTACTCAAGAAACACTTTTGAGTTTCCCTTTCCTTAGATGTCCTTTTCTTCGCCTTTGACATCAAGTTCTCCTACAGAACATGGAATCGAAGTTCGCCAAGCACTAGAAATCACATGTTCCTGATGTGAATAATAGCTTTAAAATTTTCAATTCAACGACACTTTTACGTAGTATTCTGCTTGAGAGACAAAGCCGTCACCCTCATATACCATAGAGTGTATACGGCGATACGAGATCATTATGATAGCATCAGCCGTTCGAATCTCTTCCAAATTCAATATTTCATTCTTTTGGCAACGAAGACTAAGTATACCATTCCAGCAAAAACTTATAACAGTACTCCGAAGAACGGCCGCATTTTCCCCCCATCAAATTACACAGCAGCAGCATCTATTTTAGCATTTGGCGGGGCAGGGCGAGGCGGGGACGGTCTTAGTCCCACCATGCTCGTCCATGTGTGTTAAAATAACATTAGCTTAATATTAATCAGTCACGAGAAATATACTACAATATAATTCATTATATCATATACCACATTATAACTCATCCCACTTAATTTAAACTAAAGAAAAATGTAAAAAGTATGTTATTAAGTGATTGATACAATATATATTTATATATAATATAAATAAGTAGAATCCAACTTGTGAGAATGTGATCCTTTCATAAACTAGATTTAAATTAGCATAGTTCACAATTCTCATGACAATTCTTATTAACTATATACCTACAATATAGTTTTCAACAAAACTAAATCAAAAATTTTCTCCTTATGGGGTAGGGGCGGTGGCTGGGAAAAGCTCCTCATTGGGCAGGGAAAGGGAATGCGATCCCTGGCCCCGGCCCCAACCCTGACCCCACCCCCTCCCGTCCCATGCTCATCCCTACCGCAAGTAGTCAAGTGAAATCTAATACATGATATAGTGTGATCTGGGAAAACAGCTTGCTTTGCCGTTACAAACCATAGCATTTAAAAAGTGTCATGCAGGACAAAATCTAAAACCCTCCAATTCAGCCACAAAGACAGACCAGTACTGAGACAGCAGGGAAACACCCACAGCATAAGAGAACCACATTGCCTCTAGATACTACATTAAGGTAATACGAATCTGTTATTTCACCTAAAAAACCAAATTTGCATGCCTCAATATTCTGGACCTGCAGAAACAAAATATTCGGGAAATTGTGTATAGTATTTGTCTCTCAAAGGACGTACAAGACCACTTATCACAACCGCATAAAGGTTGGAGTCCGATACAGAGAACAAAATAAGAAGTCATCAACCATGATTCATCATATCCACACAATGAACAGGGAGATGGTTCGTGAATTTCATGAGGACTCTAAGTCAATCGAGTTCACGTAAGGGATCAAGATCTGAATCATGCCCACTACGTGTACCACATATTCAACGTTGACAGAGCACTGAATTGTGATCCGTCACTGTAAATGGCAAAAGCAGCTGTGCATAAATACATAACTTATCAGAATTATCTCAAATATTATGCAGTCCTGCTACGAGCACCAGCGGAAATTAATTAACAATGAGCAAGTCAGAGCATCGGTATGGGAATCCGATCTAACATTGCTTACTCAAAGTTCAATCAAGAAATCCAACTGCTCAGGAAAAAGGGATGGCAATATTTCACAGATGGAAAGTCGGATTGCTACTGATGAATCAGATAAAACCACTAGTAGACATGTAAACTCAGAAATGCAGAAGTTAAAAACGCTATCCATTAATGTTGAATCAAATATTCCTTCAGTAAGCAGCTGAATCTACTCAAATGTTCACTTTGTTTATACCCAGTACAACAGTTGCATACACCCCTTTCCAGCTATCAAAATTCACTTTACAGGCAAGGCAACAAAAGACGTAATGGAATCGAAACTTGACCAACGATCTATATATCAACTTACCGAACCCTATAAACTTTGAAATGAAGAGGAAAACCCGAAAAATATTCTCACTACTCAACAATATCAGTGGTCCAAATTCTAGGGCAAGAGGGAAGAAAGACAGGGTACAGGAAGAAATCAGGAAGAGTTAAAACCACTAAAATGAAGAACAATAACATCATAAAAAAGAGCTTAAAGAGAACCTGAACATCATGACCTCAACTTTACTTCAATGATTGACCAGCTACAGGTTAACTGCGCCTTTTATCTTCTCAGTGAACAACAAGAAGATACAAATGACTCCAGCCTCCTTTACATTGATCATATACTTACTCCCAGAACCAAACAATGCCGTATCTTCAAGATGCTTACTCAACTCGCGGGAGCTCTCAAAAAATAAGAACCCTAGAGGTGGACTTCTTTACGAGGTTTGTAGTCAAAAGGAAGAAGAAAGTATCATTTCTCAGTAGTTACTGGGCCAGGCCATCTGTGCATGCTGTGGCTGCTGATACACATTGGCTGCGGGTCCTGTCATATCGACTGCTCCACTTAAGTCTTGAACAGCTGTAGATGTTGGGACACGGTTAGAGCTCTCACTGCCACTCGAAGGTGGCAAATACTGGCAAACCTGCCATGCTTGTGTTGGAGGAAATGTAACATGCTGACCTTGCTGAGAAAGGTTGTAATATGAAGTGGTTGGTAAGCTAGGAATTTCACGGCCAGGTGCAGCAATCCAAACCTGCGACCCTTCGCTCTGCAGAAAAGTAAATCTGTCGAGGTTGGTGATAATGTCCCTCAGGAAAATATGACACTTTATAGTTAATTAACAAGATAGAGGACGCTTCTTGCCCAACAGTGCATTTACATCTTCCCACACTAATAGAACTCAGCCAACATGTCGAGATCATGGGATGTCCCTTACCCACAGTATCCAGACACCACATCTACGCAACACCATCTAAGAAAACCCTCAGCATTATTCATCTAGCACCAGTTCCTAGACAACAGATATCCACTAATAACACCAGCAAGTATACCAGATTAAACAACCTCATACTCTGCCAATCTTGCTGCACAACATCCAACTTAACATAACTAACACTTCCTTTTTAACATACATTGACTGAATCTGCCTGAAGCAACCAGAGTGAGAGGAGAGCCTTCAGTAAGTCTACAATAATTACTCATGCTAAATAAATACCTTTCCAGATGAAGTTAACAGAAGAATTGAACCACTTTTACAAAAAAATAACCGGCAAATTACAGAAAAACAAAGCCAACCTGTTGTCCAGTGATGTACATATTATTTTCCTTGAACTGAGATGCACCAAGTTCCTCATTAGTATTGGAGTTCCCAGCCGTCGCAGCAGAGCCAGAATTATAACCGGCAGCAGATGAACCATACGGCCCATAATTAATTGGCACCCCCACATGGGTCGGATTACCAGTATTACCAGCTGTTTTATACTGAGGTAGTGGATATTTGACTGCTGAAGCAGCAGCAGTAGGTGGTGCAGGGAACAAATTAGCTGCCTGCTGCTGCTGAGCAAATGCGCCGTTCAAGAACTGGGGAATGGCTGGAGGTGGAACATAAAATGGAGGAAAGTAGTGTCCGTAAGGAATGTAATTTGGGGGATAAGGAGCCATATGAACCCCCGTGGGGGTACGGAATACGGGGAGTGGTTGCTGAGTCATGGCGATTGAGCTTTGCATGAGCCCAGCAGCCTGAGTCACAAGGGGAGTTGGTCCAGCTGTAGACAGAACCAAGGAGTTCCCACCCTGGAGCACAACAAAAATGTGGAAGCATCAGTAATTGATAAAAATAGAGTTTTGTGGTTCAGAATCTTCAGATTAATAGGACAATGCTTCAATCAAAAAATTGCTTAAAACAACAATAACATGAGGATCCGCTTACACCATGACATGGTGAAATTACCAAATCAAGGGACATACAAACATTCTTAAAACGTTAAATCCTTACTCAGAAGACAGAAAGATGTTCAGAAGAAAACAGAACAAAGTCACTCTTCTTTCACAATAAAAGAAAATCCAAGTTCCAATGGTCCGTGTCCCTTCACCTTCAAGAAAGATGTTACACTTTCCTCTTAAGGTTCGAACTTTGGCTACCAGGGTTAGCGTACATTTGTTTGAATATGAAACTATGTTCTTAGAGACATGTAAAGAAAGAAAAGGCAGCAAGTCTGTTAGCTAGCACCTTGTCAACCACAAGCTACCAACAATTTTCATCAAAAAGAAAACTGAACCAAACAAGTTGCTTTCAACATGAACTAGGATGTTCTAGTTATCACATCACTCAGGTCCGTCAGCGGATTCCATTCATTGTGATACAAGGTTATTATAGATGATAGAGATTATAGGGTCATTAAAATTTAGCCATTCTTTAAAATATTGCACTGCACCAAAATGAAAAGGCAAGGCTCAAACAGGATGGTAATAACTAATAATAAAGTCTCGTCAATTTGTAAGGCCCAAATTGGTGGTGAGCTCACTGTTGTCATTGGACACTAAGTTGGAATATAACCTCCCACTGAACATTCAATTCTTACCTTGGCATTAATTGGATTTTTACAAAAATATTCTATTTCAAAGGAGTTATGCATCAGCAGTGCACATGCAGGAACAAAAGGAGAACATTAGTAGGAGTTTTGTGATCATTCTGAAAATCTGAGTTGATCACTGGCTCGAAATGGTGACAACCAAAGTAACCTGAAAATTCTCTTATTGCAATTTGTGTGGAATTACAGGCATTTTCTGAGCAGAATTCAGAAGGCTGGAGGCTGACACCTCAAAAGCTAACAGCTTATTTCTTAAGTCTGCTACTCAGTAAACTGCTATCTACTCAGAAGACAACATATAGGTGGTTAATTTCCATTCCTCTATCAGCAAGAGCTGATGTATACTCGCTGAATGATTAGTCTATGACTCTATAACAGCAACGCCATGACACAGATTTATTTAGCTGGTATGAAATATTTTTTGCACTTCAGAAGTTCTGACAAACAATTTTATGCAAGCTTCACAGATGAAAAAGCAGATTGGCAGCAGGCAATAAGCACTGATAAAGGAAAGCCAAATGAACTACCCCACTGTAGGACATTTCAATGGTAGAATAGTTTTTCAGCCTTAGTTATGTTCACAATTGGAAGGAGTAAGTTACAAGGGACAAAGCTGAGAAAGAAAAACATCAACCAGTTCATATGAGGGCCAAACTCATTATAATACATATTATAAGAAACAAAGCATCTCTACAAACCTCCTGGGAAGGCTGAGAAGTCTGTTGCTGCAAGACCCCAACACTGTCATTGTACTTAGTAGCAACTCCAGGTGAAGAAAAAGGTGAAAGGCGGCCATCAGTATCAACGCCCGACCGATAGAATTGAGCATAATAACTTGTTGGATCAAATGGTTGCTGAACCTGGTTACAAGACCGTTTAAGAAAGATCATGAACCAAAGGCTCAAAGCTACAGCTAGAGTACTATAGCATAATGTAGCAATCTGCCTACAAAAGGACAGAAATAGGTGAAATTCTTACTACAAAGCTTGGAAGTCGAGAAGCATCCCGTGTTTGAGTCTCAGTATTTTCAAAAGGAGCAATCTGACTTCCTACCACTGGAGGCCCAAACCCAAAATTATAGTTGGGAGAAGCATGAACTACTGAGTGCTGTTGGCCTAATGCACGTTCCTGCTTTAACTCTTTGTAATCAGGAGCTGCACCTGAGGAGACATCATCCTCAGTAGGAGAAACACTCTCAGGCACGTGCTTTGGTGATTGTGGATAATCTGGATAATTTTCTTCGTCAGCAGTTGCTGGGGCAATTTGTCCACTGGAAAAACAGGATAAAATAATATTTAAATCAACTTAAAGGCTCAGAACATCTACAACATCTAAATACTAATTATAGCAACACTCTGCGTCCAGATACAACCAAATCAGATGGGTTCCTCTATTAAACTGAAAGACGTATGGATAAGGTACATATCCCACTGGGTTCCCATCTTTTGCCTTTCAAATAACAACTAGAACCTACAGCAGTATGAACTAAAGCCCTGAAACAATGCCCTTGAGCTTCCAATTATCCAGCCAAGTCAGAAATCACCAAAAATGACGCTAATTGAATTGGGTGCCTCTAGCTATTTGATGTTAGCATTAACTCTTGTCTTCCCTGAACTTCATTATCGTGTGTGGTAACCCGTAAATAACTACAGGCAGTAAATCAATCAGTAGGTCACTAAATGTTCAACAAATTATTAAGGTTTACAGACGTTCAGATTAGCGATCGCTAATAAATTTATTTTACAAAGCAATATGGACAATAATGATTACCGGTTGAAAACGTCAACATTTCATAAGAGCTCTAACAAATGTTTTATTGCTTACAAACCTTGAGTCCTCCATGGTTTCCTCGATGGCCAGAGACATTTCCGAGACAACAGTGGAGCTCTTATCACTCTCAGGAGCACTGATGGAGTTTGTAATTATGCCAAAACTTGCATCAAAACTTCCAAAGCTGAACTTGGTTCTTTCAGATTCAGGGACATGGATGTGATTTGGGAGTATAACAGGTTGACGTTGTGAAAGACGTAAAGTTTCCAGCTTTTTCTGCAGATTTGAAGCCGCCTCTTCTGGATCAGGAATGCTTGGTGCTGACTGCGAGGGGGCAACTGGATTGACTTCAGGTGCAACTGCTTCAGCCCTTTGAGAAGCAGTAGGATTAGTTGGCTTTGGTTTCCACTCCTTAGTTGAACCCACTGTTAGAAAGACAAAGCTAATAGTTTAGGGAACTTAACCAACATTATCAATCAACAGACAAATTCACTTCAAACAGTATAGAGATAATGCCTTTCTGAGACCCGACAAGCTGCTGCGATCGATTGTTGTGATTGGATGATAGGCGACTAACAGAAGAGACACCGTGAGTTGAACCAAATGAATGCTGAGAGGGCTCCACAGTTCCAGTCTTCTCGGCTTCTTGAAATTGGTCAGGCATCTTTTCATGCTCGAGAGAGCCACCAACCTCAGAAGCTACAGCATTGATATTTAGGAAAAGGATTACCAAAGGAGCACGAACAAATATGACCGTTTCTTAAAAATGGAAAAAAAAAATGTTCAGTTCCTACCAGTGGTTGCTTTGTTTTTGCTTACTGCATCTGGTTCAACAGGAGTTCGATGGATCCCAACTTCATGTATTATCGTACTCACAGAACTGGGTATCCGCGAGTCATTGGAGGGCAGTATGACAGGATCAGAAGATGAGAAACAGACTGAAGAAGATGGTGAAGTGTTAGGTATGGACTGCCCAGATGGAATGCCAGTTCCAACTGCTGTTTCGACACTTCCATTGGTATCAAGAGGGGTTGATCCACTGTCTAACTTACTGAGACCATGGCTAGATGGTGAAATCATTTCAGAATGGCCTCTGCGATTTCCTCCAGCTGAGCTGACAGCATCAGTAACAGTGGTATTTGCAGAGGACCCAGCATTTGGATGATTGGTAGCACCAGCTAGAGAGCTGCAAAAAGTCATCATAGACATAACTCTAATAACTTCACTCCAAAGTAAAAATGCTTTGTATATTATGCAAATCAAATTGAATCCATGAAAATATTATCACCTTGCCACCGAGATAGTCTCTTTATTTTTTATCCCGTGTGAAGTAGGCAGAGTTGACCCAACACCCTTATCAGCTGCTGGATTAATTCCATTCTCCTTGCCAGCAGCAGCATTCCTGCCATCACCAGCATCTGAGAAGAGGTGGAACAATATAATTAGATAGGGTTCATGAGACAGATAAATAAATAACTTTACTACATGGCCATTCGCAGATAACAGCCCACACAAGGCTTCTCACGAAATGATCAACCATGTGTCGTATAATGAGAGAGGCTACACATATTTGCCACCAATTTAAGAGGGTCAAGTATGTAACCATCAAACAAAAAGATTTTGGTCAAAAGACTATTCAAACAGTTAAAGAATACAATAGATGAAATAAATTCATCCCCAACAGTCATTTACCATCTGATACATGTCGAGGCAAATAATTGGAACGGCCACCCTTACTACCTCGTCCCTGCGAGCCAGACTGCCACCGGGACTCTGATGACTCTCTGTTCGAATTCTGTGCAAACAGAGAAAGAGGAATATTGACCACATGGCGAATTGAGAAGGTTTGACAAAATCACTAATCAGATTTTTCCAGGAATGATACAGGCCATTGGATGCTTGGCAGATATACATGCAGGATCATGCTAAAAAAGGCAGCAGACCAACAGAATAAAATGAAAAATATGGAGAACATCAATAAACTCATACCTCCTTCTTCCTGTCACGCTTCCTCTTAACCACATGAAATGTATCTGAGTATAAAAAGCACAGAGTCAGGAATTTCAAAACGATCATAAGTCACTGATAATAAAGCAAAAATGCGACTCCAGCATATGCAACAAATGAGTTTCAGTGAGACCATAGACAAAATATGAAGCAAAATGAAAGGAGTTCCCACAAAAAAAATATAACTGCTTGAATAGCTTGAAAAAAGAACATGGAACACCGGAAGTTAACGCATTGTACTTCTTCAATGCCTCACACCCTCTTGAAATTCAGATACCCCTACTTCCACAACATGGAAATGACTAGAACCAATTAACTTCATTTTTTTGATGTAAAGGATCACACTCAAAGTCCATGAAGCCATAAAATCACAGTGGAAAATAAAAAACTCTTGATACAACGTACAAAGTAAGATGACATAGACAAAGGCTGCTTTATAGCTGCATAATTTGATCTTCAGCACTAGATAAGACATTGTTTATATCCAAAAGAACAGCAGCATAAGTATGATGGAAAGCCGACAGCTCACTTCCAGGGTGACCGCCAAATACGTGGAAGCAGAGACACCACTCACTCTGAATTTTGAAACAGAAGAATGTATAACAGAATGCTTTGAATTTCAAACCCAACTATATACTGCCCAAAAATCACGGAAATCGCTTTTGGCGAGTTCCTTTTGAAGATGCCTCTTCCTGCGGACAGAGAAGATATGTCTTGTCCTAATAGTTGTAGCAAGCTAAAGGACAGAAAAAGAATATGAGAAACTATTCCCATCAATAATTCCAAAACAAGCGAAATCAGAAAGTCCAGTACTTCACTCTCAGTATGGTTACTAGCTAGTCAATCGCCACTTTCTTACACCCGCAAACAGAAACACCAAAGGAGTCTCGGCACGCCGCCCACCCACCAAAATGCATAACATCATTCAGACTGAACAAATCGCCACGTGCTTGTACCGGAAGTTCCATCATAACACAACTGGCAATCGAAGGGACGAGTCGCCGCACATAAAAAAAAAAAATTGAACACCGCTTTACAAGCCGGAGATCACAGGGCTGGAGAGTTGAGACAGCTAAGAAGTCATCGCACTCGCAACTTCTCACACAAACTCGACCTCACCACCAAATCCAAATCTTCAACAGAAAACCACAGCTCCAAGACTCAAAACCCTGAAGACTAAAAAGCCTCCAGCGCAAAAGATTAAGCCACGACGAACCCATCAAGACCGGAAGAAGAGAAAGAAAGAAAGAAAGAAGAGTACAGAAATCAAGATCAACCCCACGGGAGGGGAACCGGAGCTGAGAAAGTGGGAAATACCCTGTAAAAGGAGCTTTTGGACGGTCTCGTTCGGATCCATGGAACATTCCTTGAGCATTGCGTAAATCTCCTCCTCGCTGTGGCTGCCCGTGACCTCCTTTATGTCCTGGATCGTCTTCCGCACGCTGCTCGGGATTGAGACCTTGGACCCACCACTGCTCATCTTCGATCAACACCTCCTCCCAAGAGAAGAAGAAGAAAAAAGAAAGAAAGAAAGAAGAAGAAGAAGAAGAAGACGAAAGAGAACCCACCCAACCCCCAAAACAGGCAAACCCCCCCTGCCCTGCTCGTTCCTTCGCTCGACGGCGGAACGAGCACACCCCCCGCGCGCGCGCGATGTTTCGGACGTGTGAAAGGACGGGAATTTTGGGGGGGCGAGGGGAAATGGGCGATTCGGGGATTGTGGGTATCGGAGAGATTGAGGCGGCGGAGGCGACAGTCGATCGGAGGAGTGGTGCGCGCGGCGGGGCGGCGGCGGCGGTCGATTCGGGTTTGATGGGTGTCGGGGGTTTTCGAATTGATCCTAGGTGAAGTGGAGAGAGACAGAGAGAGACAGAGACAGAGAGACCGAGACAGAGACACGCAGAAGAGAGAGAAAGAGAGAGACACACACACAGAAGAGAGAGAAAGGCGGAGGAAGGAAGGGAGGAAGGAGGAGGGAGGGAGGGAGGCAAATGGAAAGAATGTCTTGAGAGGGTAGGGCTGGTTTTTCTATGCTTTCGTTAAATTGGGGGATTTTTTGCAAATTTTTTTTTTCCTCCTTCGAGCTAAAATATATTTAAAAAGGGGTTATTGTTAAGAGATCGACACACTTTATTGTTTCTCTAAAAATTTAAATCGAGGCTGACTTTCTTACTATTAAATCGGTATTTCATCTCGTGTTCGAATTGGGGGCAGTTCGTTTTTAAGACCGTGCATTTAGGGGTGAGCACGACTGACCGATCGAATTAGGAGCTGCCCGGACCGAACCCCAACCGGTCAATTCGGTCCGGTTCGGAGAAATGGCGATCCAGTTCTCGATTCTTAAAAGTGAAATCATTGTTGGGGCGGTTCGATCCTATTCTCGATTCCAAAGGGGGAACTGGACCAAACCAAATCGAACCAGACCACTCAAAACAATTTTTTTTTATTTTTTTAAATGTAAACCCAATAATTTAAAATCTTTCATGCACACCTCCTCTTGCTCTTATCTTTCGGTCTTTCCAAATTCACCCGAAATGTTCGTGCCTCCTCTTTAGTCTTTCCCTCTCCTCTCTTCTCTAATCGGTCTATTTCAAGCAAAACTCGGTGTTCTTTGCTTAAATTTGTCTCTTACTAAACACAAAATCAACCGGGTATTTTCTATTCAAATTTTTTGAAGAGTCGTCAGTCTTGAACTTTCCATTTAGCTTCATTGCTCAAATGGTGCCTATCTTGGTAGAACAGGAGCTTCTCATTAGCTCCACTATTTCTATCATCAATTCTGAATTCTGTAAAACCAAAGCGATAATATAGATATTTCATATTGATTTGTTTTTCCTTCCTAATGCATGCTTGCCTTTTTTTTTTTTCGGTTGGTGAAGCTCCGGGAACTAGCTAATATGTATGAAATAACCCGACGATCGGAATCAAAGGTTCTATTGATGATGCCAATTAAAATGAGCTCAAAATGAGTGGTTCCACTAAACCACCCAGGAACTAGATCGGATTGATCAGTTCGGTCTTGTTCTCAATTCCAAACACTGAGAACCAATCCCTCCAAATTGGTTCTCGGGTGGGATCGGACCGGATCGGACTAGGAATTGATCAACCTTAAATGCATTTCATATTTCCTTTTGGAAAACGGTA